>JAUCMP010000029.1:5942500-6257500 GCA_030770545.1 Macropodus opercularis | reverse complement strand
TAAAGCCCTGTGCCACAGGAAACCCCTGTTTTTTTTTTAAAAAAGAGAGATTTATTGACAGACCAGCAGTGAAGGAGTCTACTCTTTCCTCTGCTGCCTACCAATTAATCTAAAAGCTACGCTGGTCAATAAAACATGTACCGTCAGCTGTCAGCGCTTGGTCTGCTTTACTGTACGAGTCGCATTTTTACATCTAGAATGAAGAAGCTAAAATTGTCTGATGTGAGCAATTTTGTCTTGTTTTTGGTTTGAACCCAGGTCTTCATTTTGATGTTGACGCACACAAAAGCTAGACCTTTTCAAAACTGCGTCCACATTTATTCTTAATGCTACTTCACTAAATAATTTTTTAGTTATTTGGATATGATCAGAGTCATATTTATTATTGCACTTTTGTGAGACACAGACAGGACATAAGCCACATTTCAACCAACAAGCTAATGACATTAGAGGAACTGGCAGGGATGCGGGTCGATTGTGGCGTTGTCTCACATCGCCCCACGGTGTGTTTGGACAAACCACAAACGCTGCAGCCAGCAGCCAGCTGACACGTACATTCTGCGGAAAGAAGGCAGCAGCTTATTTCCTTAAGTGTTGGCATCGAGTGAGGAGAATGCCCCGGTCGCAAGGAAGGAGAGAAGACGAGGGAAGACACACGTGAAGCTGGAGGAAGAGGGACTGTTCCCCCACGAGGACAGACGCAGGAGGCCGGCGCCGGGGGTGCAATGGGCACGGTTGTAACCAAATGACCGCGTTTGTGTCTTTGTGTCTGTCAGTCCTCTTAGATCACAACTGTTAATATTTCTATTTGTATTTTTTGATTATTTGTATTCTAAATAACACTTTCCTGAACCTTCTAATGACACTGAGATTAGACCCCGTGGAGTCTTTTGATCTGATAGTGTCTGCGCTCCTGCATGAAATTGTCTCTTCTTCTTTTTCCACATTACTGATTCGTGTTCCAGTGGGACATGTGTAAATTACAATATAGTGAATATAAAAACTCACGAGGTCGTTGACCTTTGACCACTGACCATCAAAGTGTAATTAGTTCATCCCTCAGTCCAAGTGGACCACGATTCAGTTCCTTTCCTTAGACACTGCTTTAAGGGAAAGTGACACACAGATGGATGAACAAGTCCTGTTTGTTTCCACTTGTAGAACACACTGTTTCAAACACCATGCAGAATTTTAAGTAGCAAATTTGCCTCCGTGTGTGAGACATGCCTGGCATCTGTAATAAGAGGAACTAGGATGTAGGACCTGGCATTTGTGCCGTATTACTTAAAACATAATTAGATACTTTTGTACAGGTATTTTCTCCTCTTATGCAAACGAACTACATTATCAAAAACATATTATTATATGTGAAAGCCAATCAGTGGCAGTAAGGTTGACATAAATTCATGGTGACACTGCATTTCGCGTTTGGCTTCAGTGTAGCAAGATTGCGAGGCAAGATCATTTCCACTTTACATGTTTTGTTATACCATCCATCATCAGGCCAGTTTGTGCCTCAGCATATGAAAGTGTGAGAGCAGCAGAGAGGATGAGATCAGAGGGTCTAAAGGGAGGTGAGGCAGTGATGAATGACTGTAGTACCGATGCTGACAGCACACCTGCCTGCGTCGGTCCGTCCATCAAGCATGAGTCCAGTATCCATCGTTGCCTTTGCTGCTGTTGTTGTCAGTTTGGTCCAAACCGCCAGGTTAAAAACGGATCTTGATTTTTATCTTCATATTTCTGATAAACTTTGTCTCTCTCTCTTCTTTCTCAACACACAGATGCTGGCACTGGCTGACAGCGAGCAACACCATGAACAACAGCAAACCAAAGTTTCTAACCTGTTTGCTACACAGGCCTGTTATTCTAAACCACAACGCTCCTCTGATTTCCCCAAGTAACGTACGCCAGCACATTGTTGTTGGCTTTAGGCATTAAACATTGGTGTTCTCATTAGCAGGGAATGGAGACACGTTTACCATCCTCGCTGGGTTGAGCAGAGCAGAATCTGAAGTAACGATGTGGTTTGATTGAACTGTAATATCTAAAACACCTATACATCACCATCCTCACCACCAGACCCACACAATCCTCCCTTCACTTCGCTTATCAATAACATAGTGATGGGAGTGTTCTGATTTCATACTGATTATTATTATTATTAGTTTGCTAATAGATTTGTTTGCTTAGCTTTGCTAAAAAAAAAATGTTATACATTAATGTCTGTAGACATTCAGAAGCACCCCCGTAATATCTTCCTGTTTCATAAACTCAGAACAGTTGATTCATGAATTCTCCTCTTTTATTATATAACATAAAATGTAAGTGGGTTATTTGTTTTATTTATTTATGACACATATCTTCTAACACATCAACCATGGGAATAGAAAGTGTAAATGTTAGCTTCACCTGTCAGTGTTTATAAAGCCATACATGGCCGCTATGTGCTAATAAATGTTACAGGTTGTTATGTATTAATAAACTTACTACAAATTGAAATCCAACACATTTCCCTGTGTCAATAAATCATACTTGCCTTAGTACAACATAAAAAATTCTACAGCACGTTGGTTAAATCAATCTTTCCATTTATGGGACATTTAAAAATGACATGATGACAAAAGACTGATATGTTCTGCTGCAATAAATACAGAATATTTCAAAAATATTAAAAAAAAATCCATTGTATGCTTTGTATTGTGATATGTGTTTGCGTGAACCTACTTTTTTTTAGTAGTATGTGTGAACCACTTAGGCACCTCCATCCCCACACGTACGCAAAAAGACATTACATATTGGATATTTCATATGAAATCCACAGTGCGACCCTGGGCTGTGGATGTCTAATGGCAGAGGTGAGTGCTTATATAATCTCTATTTGTCTATTTTTGGCAGCGAGGCATCAGAAAGGTAAGAGCCCTGGGACTCCATCTGGAGCCATTACTTATTCACAACAATAGCTCTGTGAACGGAGGGAGGACTGGGCGTGTGCGCGAGCGTTTTCACGTCATCACCCAACTGCTGCTGTCACAAGTCACCTCACGGACTCACGCACGCGGGCAAAGCGCCCTTCCTGTCACATGTTCTGGTTCTTTCTCTGCACCTCCAAAGTCTCTTGCAGTTCCCTCCACTCTCCACTGCAGTAGATGATGAGGGAAATCTTTTTCCCCCCCTTAATTGGATGCAATTTCTCGCTTACATATGATTTAATCACAAGCTGTAATCGTTCATCAGTTGCCAGTTTCGTTAAAGAATTACAGACGTTTGCAGTGGAAATACCTCCGCTCTCGCACCTAGATACGGGTGGAAAGGTGATAGCGAGGCAGATTGCTCCACATATGCTCCATCAAAGCCATTTTACAGTCTGACTTTCCCCAAACGATGATAGAGGAGCTTTTGAAGTGTCGAGCGCGTGCTGAGGAGCTGAATGACGGCTCCAAATGGCTCTTATCAGATAGGATTGTGTGAAACATAGTGAAACGAGGCTAAATTGCAGGGAAGCTAATGCTGCGGGTTCAAAGGCGCAAGTCTGTGCTGAAAGGAAAGAAGTTTGTGCGGCACATTCAGAGGAATTAGGCCTAATCAGCGATCATTTTGACTTTTGAAGAAAAGGAACAGGTGACAAATTGTTGATTAATAATTATTATGTTTTTAGACTGATTTCACGCTTTATTTTGAAATCAGGGAGATGTGAAGTCAATATCATTTAGTGATGATAAATGCTACTTGTTGTTCATTGCCGTTGCCTTGAACTCCCTTTATTTCTCATGCTGATGCTAATGGCTGCCAACTGACTTTTGGCAAAAGTTTCTTTCCGATTTGCACCTTATTAACTCCACTCTCTAATGAGCATGTGTGCTGAGCCAATATTCAATTAAAGTCATAATCGGCCTGAACAATAATGACTGAAAATCACAATTGCAGGTTTAAATGACAATTAAATGCTGTCATTAAACATACATTATGAAACAGAAATGAAACAGAGAGAGGGGGCTGGAGAGCAGCTCATGTCTAATGGTGATTGAGCTGTTGTCAACTGGAATCCATTACTGGTCCCATTAAAGGTCTTCAGTAGAACTGCTTATTCGAAATAGGGAAAACAGATCAGTTGTCTCTGGAGCTTCTGAAAGAATGTAGCAAACTTTGTTGAATAAAGTTAAGTTAAATAAAGACACCCCCTCCCCCCCAGGTGAGATGAGAGATGGTCCATCATCAACTGATAACACAGCATCATTACCATCCTTTATACGTCACATTTTATCTGCCAGCATCACATTATGCTCCACACAGCTCTGGGTTCACTTCCAAGCCTGGTGACAGCCTGAAATCAGGATGTGATTTTTTTGTGCACAATGGTTATATATGAAAAACAGATCATATATATGATTTTCTTCAGGAAGCTGATTTTCTTCAGCTTCCTGGTAGTGTTTGCATCAGTAACCGAAGCTATGAGCGATTGTTTTGAGGGTTTTTCGAATGTAAAAGGCCCAAATGTGTAAAGGTGGAGATGCTCAACACTCCACCCAGCTGCTCCCCTCTCTACGACGCTGTGTGACCAGTTAGCCTTCGCTAAAGTGGACCTCAGCCATTGTTCGTACTGTCGGCAGTTGCGTCCGCTCCAGCAATCGCTGTCTGCACTGCAACAAACCGGTGTCAACAACGGTGCCGTGTATCGGCCTGACGAGGTTCGACAGGGCAGCGTCGTAAGTCAAACCATCTTTCGGTGCCTGTAGTTCAGCTGCTGAGCGGACGCCCTACGTCTGCAATGCATCTGCATCACGATCGTCGATAATAATAATAATAAATAATAAATAAATCGGCCTCGACACTCTGCGCTATTTGTTTATCTTTGTTTATTTGCTTTATGTAATATTGCAGCTGTAGTTACACCTGTTTAATGTTTTCCTTTTTCTCCATCTGTGATGATTTGTATAATGCGGCTCATTCTACTGTAAGTTACAATTATAACTTACACCTATTTAGCAAAGACAGAGGGACATCCGCCGTCCTCTTGTTTCTTGCTTAATGTTTGCTCATCAGTCTGAATCCATTGGAGTTTGAAGTCAGCTAACGAGCGTGTCTTCAGTTTAGCATGTAGCTGTAGAGACATAGAATACGTACATGAGAGTGAAGCGAATGTCATCCATCAATCTTGTGTAGCCTCAGAATGTACCTGCTTTAAAACCTGATGCTGAACGGCAGGATCAGTCAGGTCTTCCTCTGACTTGAACTTTAACTTGTATGTTGTTGTTGTTGTTGTTGTTGTTGTTTTTGCGTTGTCCTGGGCTGTGGATACGCTGCTTTCTGAGTAATACACAGCTTGGCAGATAAAATAATGCTCTTCCTCACAGTCTGCCTGCCACCACAGGCCTGTCGTTGTGCTGGCTTTGGCGCAACATGTCATACTCAAACTGCTTGCGGGTTCCACATCACTCCAGTTGGTGAAATTGGAGGAGCTGGAGTCCGACCAAGCCCAAGGCTGCCTGTGGAGACCGATCCAGGCGTCCCCCAGCACCAGTGAGGACACCTCATCGTTCTCATATAAATTCCTCACACTGACGAGGTCTGTGTAGAAGGACCTGCAGTACTCTCTAGCCTGGTGCCAAGTCATGGCAGTTCCCACAAAAACATATGTGGGGAAACCTTGTTCTGAAAGAAAACAGAAACAAAATAAGAACAGTGGGTCAGGCTGTGGAGTAAATCAAGTCAGCTAAAGGGGATCGGGTCTATTTAAACCCAATAAAAATCATATAAATCTCTAAAACCTTTCATCTAATGTCCTGAATACTGGAGCGTGTCCATTTGTTTATGACTGAGTGCCCACTGAGACAGCCACAGGGTCGTAAAGACAGTCAATGCACCGTTTTGGTCGTCACTGGGCCCCTCAGGACTGATAATGTGTAGGAAATTGTTGCTATAGGTTTTCATATTTAACATTTCACAGCTGTGCTGTACCTAAATGTGCCTAAAGCAGCCTCACACAGAATTCAGTAGAAATCCTTCTCACCATAAAAGCAGACTGCAAATCGTAGGTTCTCACACGCGATGTCGTGCCAATACCCCACTTGTGTCATCACAGCGCAGCGGCTTCCCGACCTCTGATCGTAAGGCTCTTTTAAGCCCCAGCTGTCGTAATCGACGTAGTTGTCGAACTCCACGTTTCCCAGCGCCCACTTCCAAATGCTCAGGTCATCACTGTAACCGATCCACACGAAATTTAAGAGTTCTTGGATGTTGCTTATTGCCTTGTTGTCGTCTGGGTTTTCTATAGTGGCCAGATCAGAGTACATCTGTCTGCAGAAACTCTGAGCTTGAGTCCAGGTCAGCTGGTTCTTAATATAGTGATAGTCTTTGTAGATTGCAACGCACAACCCTGATGGACAAAGGATTGTTGGGGTTTTCTTTGTTTGTTTTTCATATATAACCATTGTGCACAATTAAATCTCTTTTTATGCTGTCAGCAAAGTGTTGAGTCAACTAAAGTGTTAAAGCCGTTGTGTTCACCCACCGACCTTCATCTCACGTCAATACAACAACAACACAGACATGTTTCTGACCTGAGAGCGTGAGCGCAAAGAAAACCGTCTCCCTCATCCTGGAAAAAGCAGAAAGCATTGGCAGGTCAAATTCTTGTTTCCAAGTATTGAGCCAAACGTGTCAATGTTTTTCTTAGACCATACTGGTAATGAATAGGGAAAGAATTAAAGCGGATAGGAAAAAGGCCTTAAATGACAAGATCACTACGCTTACCTTGGAAAATTATTGTTATTCCCACCGTTCATTGGAGCCTCTGATCACACACGTAAACACATCTCAGACATTTGCCAAATCTTCGCGTTCTTTTATTCCTCCTGCCCACATCCCAAAAAGAATTATGCAAATCCGGCGTCACCCACTTGTTCCCGACCTTAGAACAGGATGTACAGACATACAAATGAACAGCTTGAAATGGTCTGCGTGACCTTCAGCTCCGTCGTTATAGAAGACAGGGTGGTAACAGGCAAGTGCAGAGAGTTTTCACGGGGCAGGGCACGGACCCAGGTGAGCGTTCTGAAGCTCATCATCAAAGCTCTGAAGGGACGTTTACGTTTTAACTTCACGTCTTCGTTTCTTTGCTATTATAAAACCTTGGAGTGATTATGCAAAGCCAGCTAACCTGTTGCCCTCGTTGGGAGTCTGACCGAATCTTTAGCTTCCTTTTCATGCACTATCACACGGTGCAATGGCGCGTGTGACCTCCTGCTCCACAGTCGTTCAGGCCATTATCTAAGCAAACGAAGTGGCAGTAAATGCAGTGGTAGTAATAGTAGTGTCCTACCAAAGCGAAGCAAACTATTCCAAACATAACGAATGTATCTCTGTGCTGTTTGCTGCCTGTTGCTCAAATCGAATTGAACTGCGTATTCCACTTAAAATTTATATGTAAGTGCATATGGTGGAAATACAGAATTTATTCACATCTGCTATTCACATAGGCAGCAATTTACCCGTAGGCTAAGGGCTGACACTCCAATGCCATATCATGTTATTAGACGAACTCGTTGTACATGATTTCTTTCCATTAATGCATCATATACCGTAGACGGGACTGGCCTGTAATATCTGCACTTGAGCGTAGACAGATGGCGAAGTTGACTGTGTGCCCTTTTTACTCCTGGGTGCTCTCAACCATCCGTCCTGTGAGCTACAGCTGACAGCTTCTAGTTATGGACGCTCTGAATCTTGAAGCTGAAGGGCATTAAACAGATGGAAGGAGCCGTCTCTGAGGAGAAGCGGGCATCTAACCTGAGGTGTCTTTTCTTGACTGGTGAACTAACTTAGAGCTCCCTCTGGTGGCAGATGTTGGGGGGGGGTTATTCAGCAACCTTTCTACGGAATGAGGTTCAGTGTGATACAGCGGCTGAACAGCAGTGTTGCTTTTCAAGCATGAAGCTGCAGTATTTGTTGTAACATCACGAGCAGTTGTAAAGACAAACAATGGCGTCGATATGAACACGGAACAAACACAAAGCGGCTTGATAACCCACTTGGAGTCGAGGTTGTGTCAACCCAGATCAATTGCTTCATCATCAGTTGTTGGAAAAATATCTTCTTTGCCAACTTATTGCTGACTTGTCATTTAAAGTAGAGCACGTGGGGTCAAAACATAAAAAATAATAAGAAATTCATGAGAAAATGACCAGAAATAACACATTGACCCAAAAGGTGTTAAATAACTGCCAAGATCTGAAGTTTAATAAAAGATTGTCTATTTCTGTCATAGCAGTTTATTACACGTTGTCATTTGACTCATTATTCAGGTGAAAATTGACAGGTGCTGCTTTAAACGGATGATTTGTGTATATGTAAGACAAACAGGAAGGAGAGAGCCCTTTATGTATTTGTTTTCAATTAGAAGTAAGTAAAATACCACCAACTTGTTTGTTCAGGGGTCTTTTGTGAATTATTTATATTTCTGTTTATGTGCTTATCCGCTGCATGGAAATGAGGCTAATGCTTCGAATGATCTTGTGGCTCGACTCTCCTGAGACCCTCAAAACCTTTCACTGACAGCAAGCGGGATTCAGATTTTTCTGAGCTCACACTCCAACAGTCGAGTGCTTGTCTGTCAAAGGGAACAAAAAGACGGAGCAGAATGTTTAACTTGCCGAGGGACGTTTCATCAAATGACGACAAAGACATTTAATTAAGGCTCTGAGACAAATCTGCTCTGGAGAGACGGACAGACGGAGACGGGAGACTGTTAACGGTAATATATCAAGTCGACGGAGGGAAACGGATGCGTACGCTGAATCATCTGCTTCAGTGTTGTTATGGAAATCTGCCAATCCTCCAACTCAACGATGCTGGTCCTGAGTGTTTGGATGTGAGTGGTGAACAATTTAGTGTAGTCGTTTATATAGTAGATAGTGTAGAGTCAACAACTAACAATAATTAAAGGAAAGCATCGCTTGGGTGTTTTTTTACATCACTAAATATACTCTTATCTTTCACACATTTCTCTTACCTGCACAGCTTGGTAACAGACACCAGATGGAGACGTTGCCTTCATGATTGAGGACACACACACACACACACACACACACACACTCCCCTTTTACCTCCTCATCTCCTCCTCCTGCTCGGTGGATGTGGCGCGACAGTCGGATCTTCTCGCCATGCCGGTCACGCCCCACACAGCCATCAGCCTGTTTCTCCAACACAGACGCACGGTCACAATACATACGGACGCGCGCTCACGCGTTCTGTCTGTCAGGCATCTTTTTCAAACTGCCAAATTAATTTACAGTATCCATGCATCAGGCTGCACCTCTTGTGTCTGACTTCACTTTTCAATAACGTTAAAAGCCTCCCATCATATCAGGGTGTTTTTTTTTTCAAGCTTAATGGAAAGACATGAGCCCGCTCGGCCCTATTTTTATCCATCGATGGATGCTGCACAGCTGGATAAGGGACAGATTGATGAGGCAGTTGCAAAGTGAAAATTACTGCAAGCCAGTATGAGCTGGTTGGGTTTGGTGACCGTCTGTAGGCACAACCTACATTTTTGCATAGAGTAACGTTTAGAATATATGGTTTTTCAAGTGGAAATGTTTTTCTCATTGAACCCTCCTAACAGGCAAAAGACTGTGCGAACGCTGCCCTGATTTGGATTCAGACGTTGGCTCTCGTTGCAGCTGCAGCCTAAAAGACATACGTTTCCATCTACGGGGTACAGTATGCTTCACTGCCAAAGCTGGCAGCGCAAAGTGGGCTCATTCACAGCTGTGGCCTGACTGTAGTATCAATCAACAAGGGCTCCGTTATTTATTGACACAAAATGCCATTACACACACACATGAATGCAGCGATACACACGCAGGCACACATTAAAGCACCGTCTCCCTACGTGTGGGAGACAGAGAGCCCATCACCATGGAAACAAACGTCATGTAGCCTGGTCTCCCACCATCCAACACCACCCCCCTCCCCAATACGAACTCACCCCCTCTTCTTTATCTGTAGCTGCCTGTCGACAAGCTTCTCCTCCTTCGTTTCCCGTTCTTAACATCATCCATCTTCCCAAAATACCTACCCCCCCACTCTATCTATCTATCTATCTATCTATCTATCTATCTATCTATCTATCTATCTATCTATCTATCTATCTGGGCCATATTTTCGATTTTTCCATAAGAGGATCCCTGTTTTGTCCACCTTCAGTGTGTTTCTATCAGTGTGTGAGAGCAACGACAGACACAAAGTGAGAGTTTAAATCAGGGAGAGAGGTTTGCGTATGGGGGATGGGTTGCCAGGGCAGACTAACGTGATATGAATTACGCAAACGTTACACATTCACCAAAGAAGAAATCCCCTCTGTCCGTTCACGGCTCCATGCATCAGTACAAAGCAGCGATTTCAAATCAGGTGCCGTGCGGTCGTCTTTGCGATCGGTGAGGGTAACTACTAAACCCGTGAAGCCACCTAGCATGTCGTGTTTTCCGGTCACGCTTGTAGTAGCAACAGGGTGAGCACAGCAGCCCAGATGTTCTTTTCTCCTGCAGCGTTCTCCAGCTGAGGCTTGTGTGCAAATAGAATGGTGGGAGATGTACGTTCTATATCCTACCTTCCCCCGTGTTTGCCTACGTATATTTCAATCAAACACAAATATTGGTGTGCTATTAATTGCACATCATGTGTACTGTTTACATATACATACATATATACATAAATAGTGCAAAGACAATAGAGGACTTTCATACCTACACAGTCTTGAGAAGCGTTCTAACCAGGTTACATGAAAACACCTGCGTGGGTGGATGTTGGGCTTGTAGGTGCTTAAAATAGAAACATTAGCATCAAATTAGCTGATGAGCCTAATAGTAAAATTAACAGTATGTGATCTGTTAACGTATCTAATATCTAGTATGTATAAAGTATCTGTGCAGTGAGTTGTGTTGTTAAAGGTTCCTTTTTAGGCTCTTTTCAGGCAAGGCAAGTATATTGGACCTGAATATCTCCATAAGGTCTCTGTAAAGAAGAAAAAAAACGTTGCAGGATTTAATATTTAGTCTCAAATGTGTTTGACAGTGTGTAGACTTGTCAGAGATTCTACTGAAAAGCTGACAAATGAAACTTTCATCAGTGTTGGCAGCTCAGCCAGATTTCTCCACAGTCTGACACTCTCAGGCTATTGCATAAATCATTCTCACCTTCATTAGCGGCGGTAAACATTGGCAAGGTGATAATTAAAAGAGCATCACTACAACAACAAACTGGGCTCACGCTCCCCCTTTCAGTCTGACTGCATGCTCACATGTGATGATCGCAGTCTGACCAAACATCAGCTGATTCGTTTCAGCTGCTAGATATTTAGATGAAGCTGTTAGAAGGACGGGTTTAGTCATTCCAGGCACCTGAAGCTAGAAACCTGCCTCGTCTCGCGTCGCTTATGTCTGACCTGTTCGTCTCACCGCTGAAGTCCTGGCTTCTTGATCCATCACAGCTCACAGTAAAGGCCGTCTCTGCCCTCTGGCTCTGCTCTTTCATCTCCGCTTTCACTTCTCCCCTCTCTCTCCCTCTCCATCATGCTCCACCTTGCTTTCATCTCCACTCCGATCCAGACCCCTCCCTCAAGGTTAGAAGGAATCAGACAGGAGACCTGGAGTAGTGAGGAGACGGCCGAGTGGGTTCGAACAGACGATGAAGATGACCAAAAAATTTGGACATTTTCAGCAGAAGCGAGTTTTTAGAAGTGTATGACAGAAACCATATTGTTTCATTGTACACACTTGTTGTCTAGATTGTTATACAACTTTCAGCTTCTATATGGAGGAGTTGGAAAATGTCATCTGGAAGAGGCCGATCAAGACCTTCGTCTGTACTGTGAACGGCCAGTGAAGCTGTCCAGCATCCAAGCAACAATCTGAGCTAGCTGGTAAACCAAGCCAAGGTATCCAAGCCCAACAACAAAGCAAACACAACAGTTTTGAACATTTATTATATACTAGGATACTTGGGTTATACTAATATACAGGATTGTCAACAGAGATGTTGTGTTAAATATTTCCAGCGTCTTCCTCCTCAGACATGCTGGACTTCCCTTTTTTCACCACCAGGCACTCAGCAGTCTACAAGCACAGAGCTAGAGCTACTGTCTGAAAATGCCACTAATATTACTATCACCAACGTCGATGGCTTGGTTGATATCTAAATAACAGCGTCAGCCACACGGACCCAGTCACATTTCACACGCGATGAGGTGTTACTGCATGTACATCGATGAACTGCTCCGCTGACCTGTTGAACAGTGGGACAGTGCCCCTGTGTGAGCTGGGAGGGAAATGAGATCTGACGTATCTGAACTATCCAATGGTGTGAAACGTGACACGAAGTGAGTTTCAGGCCAATGTGGGTCATGGAAAGAGCAAATGTGCAGCAAATGTGCATCTGTGTGTGTGTGTGTGAGAGAGTGAGTGTGTGGGGGCCATCTGTCCTGACAAGATTACTGGAGTCAGACAAGAAGTCCAACTAGACCAGATTAGAGTATGAATATAGGGCAGAAGAAAGAGAGCAAAAACAAGAAAAAAAAGAAAGTGAGGAGGAAAAGGCAGGGAAAAAAGGAGGAGGATGAAGAGCAGAGAAAGCAACTAGTGAGAAATGATCCATTTTTAAAAAAAACGTTGAATTTAAATGCTTGTTCGCTCGTGTACGTGCTTCTTATGCAGGTGAGATCGAATGCTGACAGCACCCAGGAGAGAAATGCTTTGACTGAAAGCTCAGTGCATCATCGCCATGGCAACTGGCTCCTGCTTTCCCCTGCCTTCGTCCCTTCTACGTCGGTTTGAGTGGCAGCTGGTTTGATGTGAGTCGCTGCAAGGGAGCCTCCCATCTCGTACATACGTATGCGCGCCCTCCTTTCAACAAATATGAAGTAAAGAAGCCAAGTTGTAATTACTATTTACGTTATTTACAAATCCATCCATTCGCACAAACTCACTCACTCAACTCTCCTGTCACTGACACTGAACTTATATAATAAGAAAATTACCTGACGTTCATTTTTCCCCGCACGAATGACATACTGGCAAAGAGTTCCCCAAGCTGTTGCCTTGGCAACCCTTAAGACTATTCCTCAGTGGCCATGACAACCGATGATGCACATCCGGAATGGTTGGCGGATTTTTATTTAGATGCCTGCAGGGGGCTGGTGCACGTGTTCTGGCATTTGCGCCTTTATCGATATGGATTTGTATGTAAATGTGTGTGTGTGTTAGTGATTGCAAGCGACTGTGCTGCTCTCTTTGCCCGTGAACACACTTGTGTTATGAGTATGACGCACTCGTAGGAGGAATTTATCTAACATGTTAGTGATGAACACAGTGCGGCTCCAACATGTCTTCTCTCTTTTTGTCAAAGAAACGTTGACACACCTGTTAACTTACATAACTCACGCATGTTGAGGCGATTTTCTATTATGAATTTGAGCATGTACATATATTTGGAACAATCTTACAGAAACTCTGTACATTTGTAAAGACAATACAGCTTATTTGGTCCAGTTTGAACAGGGTCTATTTGTTTGCGAAGTTATTGCACTGACAGAATTTTGACATGAATGTTACGGCTTTTAAATAGTCTCTCACGCTGACCACTTAAATGTACAGTATGGCTCCTTGGGTTAGTCGTTTTCAAATATGCGTGGTCCATCACACAGTAGCAGGATCGATACGTGTGTCCGCACACTCACACACTTGGCTCAGTGGAAACGTCATTAAATATTCAATCTGTTATCTGGGAAAATTTAAATTTGATTCTACAGCGATGGCGACGCAAAGTTTGATTTTCTTTAATATTAGAATTAATTCATTTGTCACTGTGTAGATAAAATCTTTACGGGGTTGCCCACGAGTAAGAGGCAGCTGAAACGAATTTGCTGAGGTGCATGACAGACAGTCTCTGATCTGTGAGGTCAAATCTGCTCATATCGAGCCCAAACAGCGTTGACTGTATTCTAAAAACAAAGCAGAGCAAAATATTCCGTAGGGGGAGAGGCGGGACACACCCTATGACAGGGACGTCACAGAGACACACAACGCTTCACACTGCATGTTTGGACTGTGTGAAGTGATAGGAAACCGCTGCTTTCACAGAGGCCTGCAGCAAATCTATAAACGTGACACTATGTTCTGTTAATAGCTGCAACAGGACTCAGCTGTTAATAGTGCTATGTGATGTAAAAATCCATACTGTCCATTAGTGATGTATGTGGAGGTCAGCGACAGTAAACACAGCTTTATGTGGAAAATAAACTCACCCCAGAGACGTCTATACTGTATCAGCCATAGGACGCCTGAGCATTTGAGTAAGCGAAATGCTCCAGGGCTGATTGATGGGGCCTGACAGAGAGGACGTCGCCCTTTTCAGCGACACCTGAGCGTGTGTGTGTGTGTGTGTGAGAAGACCACATGTCACATCTACAGGGCTTGTCAGTACACATATCACTTAATAACAAGCTACAGGCGGTGTTTACTGCAAGCCAAGGTAAAGACGTGGGTTCTGAGGATGACTTCAAACTCTTTTTCTTTTTTTACTCTCCGCTCTCAAGCTCACACACTCCCACACCCACATCCTCCCTCTCCACCCACAGCCCTGCCTCCGTGTGATGTTGAGAGGGCCTGACAGCCATATAAATAATCTATAAGTTGAGACTCACACTGCCATGCGCATTTCCTCCCTAACTTCCTCTCAGCGACCTTACATCAAGTGTCAGATTCAAACGCGGCGGCACAGCTCGTGCTTCTGTCCAGTCCGTCAGTCTGCTAATGACTAGAGAAAAATGTAGACGCTGGCTGGTGATGTATCAATGAGAGTCTTCTGGATTTGGTCATCAGTGTGTGCTGTGTATGAACGGTAGAAGAAGTAATAATCTGTGGCATTTTCTTAAACGCCTACTCTTTCCCGTTTTCAAAGCACAAGACAGATTCAACCTTAAAACTTTTCCGACAGTTGCTGGTGTGGGATCGGTTTTTAATACAGTAAGTACAATAAGCTTAGAAGAAGTGCCACACGGTACTGACACCTTCTGTTAAATCAGTCCTGCTGTCAATCCAAACGTGGACTAAAAAGCAGTGAGGAGGAGGCAAAGGCAAATGAGGAGGATGGAATAGATGAACCACCAACTACGGGTTGGTTTTACTGGACTTTGAATTGAATTGTAGACGTCCAAGTCTAGAACAATGTTACTTGGGCTGAGAAATGCCACAGTCTCCTAAAACATGTGTTTCTACATAGCTAAGCATTCGAAGTAGCTTTGTTAAAGGCATAGAGTTAGAAACATCAGCACAGGGTTTGGTTCAAGGCTGCAAGCGTCTCCATCTTTGACCCCAAGATACTTTTCTATTTAATGTACTGTATCTATGAGTTTGATGGAAGAACCCTTGTTGCTCTTATGAGAGATTTCTTCTCTTGAGGATGAATATTTCAGTTACAGAATATATATCATGACCTTATGTCTATTATTCTCTCGTGCAGATGGATGTTGTTCCATTTTTACACACCCAAAGCAGGAAATATTTGCAGAGAATGTCTCCAACCTTTGCTGCCACTTTTGCTTTGCATTCCTGAAATAATTGAGAGAGTGTGATTGAGCTGGTGATTCAATCCGAATGTTTTCCTCTTCTAGCCACTCGCTGAAGGCATGAGGTGAGGTGTGTGAAGTGACTGTCTGGTCTCCTCTGTGAGAGGTGCAGCAGTCTGGCTGTTTAATTATGGTGCTTAGACAGGCAGGCCAAAAAAAGGCCAAAAGAGGCCAAACCGAGAAACGCAGATGTAGAAGTAGAAAGCAAAAAAGAAAAGAATGGTCATCAAAAGAGGAAACTGAGGAATGGGTGAGAGGTGAAATGGCAATGAGGAATGAAGCAGACTAGGAGAGAGATGGAGTACCTCTCCGCTTGAGCAAGCGATGCCCCGTTGCCATGGCAGCACCGTCTCTCTGGTCTCCGTGGGAACGGCTGAATCCTGTTGCAGCTCGACTTTGCCCCTGGGTGAGAGAGAGAGAGAGAGAGAGAGGGAGGGAGAGAGAGAGAAAATGAGAAGAGGAAAAACAGTAGCAGAACGGCGAGTTTAGCCTGGGGCGTTTGGGCTGACCTGGAAAATGTTGGGCGTGGGCTTTATCGCTTTCTCTCCTTTTCGCTATCTCTCTTTTATTCCCTCTCTTTATCTTATCAACAGATTTTTACATGGTCGGTCAGTCAAAGGTGACAGGTGTGACAGTCTGCTTTTACATCCCTGCACGTTCATGTAGGCTCACACGCTTTTCAGTGATTTAAACCTCTATTCACCGGTGAAACACACTCACACACACACACACACGCCCACTCCAGCCTGCTTGTTTGTCTTTTTGTGTGTTTATTCGCCCGTTTGTTTCTGACCTGGCTCCAGCCCCATTCACAGAGCATAAGAAGCCCTATTAGTGGGCCAACTAGCCAAGAAAACAGATGATCCCTTCTGACAGAGGTCCTATTGTTACATTTAGAAGCAAACAATGCAGCCCTGTTTCTGCACCACAGTAGTCGATTCTCCCCTGTTTTAAGCCGCTGGTCGCTACTCTATCAGCAGCGGCCACAGGGAACCGGAGGCTGATCAGTAGCTATATTGTACATGTAGGACACGGTTGATTTATAAGGATGTTGTTGGGTTGTGACATTCAAAGGATTACACTTTACTACTTATTATATATACTGCACGTTAATTACTTTATGATCAGGGAGCAGCTGTGTCTTTACCTCCAGTGTAGTTTGTAAAATTACACTGATTTTTATTTTACACATAAATCCTAATTCATCTGATTCCCGCACTGGCCTCTGACACTTTTACATTTCATCCACAGCTTCTGTTTACTGTCATGTGATTCATCTTTACCTGCTCTGAGTGTCAAACGGTTGCTTATTAAGCATATTCAAAATGACAGAAAAACAGAAAGTATCGATTCACTGCTGTCTTATCTTAGAGTCAGTAGAGATTTTATGGCTGCTAAAAACTCCAGGAACAACAAGGACCCGGTGCCTGTCCCTGCTCCACACAGCTCTGCCTGGTGCTTCAGGTATAGGCCCAGCAGCACATTCTTCAGGACCCCTGACTATGATGTCCACGTATTCGTGCATGAGAGAGAAAAGATCACGTTGTCAGGATGTCAGTCATCGCAGCAAATGTTTACCCACTGTCTTACACCTGTATGAGATTAAACTCCGGGAGCATAATCTTAATTCCCAGTAATCTGAGACTATTCTGCAGCTCGTGTGACGTCAACGGTTTAATACTGTTCAGATAAATAGCACCAGCCTGCTAATAGATTACCCAATTCTCTCATGTCAAGTCAAATCCCACAACACACAAATGCATGAGCTTTGTGTGCTTTTGCTTTCCTCTGCCACCAGCCAGTCTGTCAGACGGACAGAGGAGGCCGACAGTGAGATTTCGTTGCTGTAGGAAAGATCTGGTCCCTCATCACATTCATTTAAGGTGTTTGATCATAACTTGATAGTCTGAGTCCATTTTTGGTGTAATTAAAGTAATTATATTTGTAATTGTAGCGTTTTTAGTGGCTTCTGGCCAACAATGGTTAATGGTTAAAGCTGTTTGAGACTTTGGCTGCGTAGCTGACCACACACCGTTAGAGGCTGTAGACCGATTGGAGACGTATTATGCTACATGCATGAAGCGTGTGTGTTCCTGTGGCATCTACGTGTCACCTGCTGGTCCATCCTTCTTGTCCCCGTCGGTCTCTTCCGCTCCCTCACCATCTCTCCGAGTCCCTGTCTTACTTGCTGTTGGCCTTGCGTTCTTCATTCTGCACACACACACACCTACGCACGCACACACGCGCGCACAGGAACTAGAGACGACTTCGTCCTCCATTTTCGGAGTTGGAATCTGAATGTTTAATAATTCCCAGCTCTTTGCTGGGAAGATGCATTAATTTTTAACATTGTGGATAAGGCAGGGAGATGGGAAGTCTGAGTGAAAGCAGGACAACCCATAAAGACATGACTGAACACTAAGGTGTTGATGTTTGGTTTTCTTGCATTAGTAGAAATCTTCAGTTGCCATTTTCTGTCAAAGAGGAGCTTTTATGTTCAGTGTGACATTGCCGTGAGCCGTCTGCTCTATTTTCCAGCACTTACATGCAATGTGAAGCTGATCTGGGTTCGGTTTGAAATCAAATAACTTCCATCACTGAGGCGGCGAGCAGACATATCCATGTGGCGCTGAGCTGACTTCATCAGGGCACATCTGCAAATATACACCAGTGCTGCTGTGAACACAGACCAAAGCACAACCATGGAGCCACAGGAGCATTTACATGCACTTCACGCTCCAGACAGGCAGCTCATACCACATTCAAACCTGTGTACACATGACGACACGCGGTAACACCCACGCCGTTGCCCTCTGGGACATAACGGGCCCTATTGATTGGGCCACTGCTGGGGTATTACTGGGCACCTTTATCACATACTGTAACCCCCTCCCACGTACACACAGAGCTTGCGCGACCTCTAGACAAGGACGCGGGCAGAAACTCCTCCCTAGCTGACACATCTCCTCCCGTCTGCTTCCAGTGATCTGCCTTTAATCGGTTCTCCACTCCTTTACTTTCAGACGTTCACCACCAGTGGGCTTCACCAGATACCTGTGAATGCAGCCAGGCACGCAGCATGCAGCGAGGTCAGCATTATATTGATACCCAGCCCTGCAGCCATTGTACCTACTCGACGGTGTACACTGCAGTAATCGTAAATACAAAGGAATTGACCGCATTTCTGTCACTATGAGCACTTTTAGTCTAGCTGGTGCTTTTCTCTGGATAACAAATCACTACTCATCTGTCTCTCTCTCTCTCTCTCTCTCTCTCTCCTCTAATCTCAGTGGGAAGCCCTGGAATAATCTGCCTGTTTCAATCGAGTCCAGCCAGATTCGCCCTCTTCTGTGGTCAGTGACCTGCAAATCACCCACCCACCCACACACACACACGCACACACGCACACTCACAGAAATCCCAGTCTCGCCCCAGGTTCAGAGGTCAGGGGATGGACATGATTGTGTGACACGTTGTCTCTTTCACACACCCTCCTAGTACTAATGAAGGCAAAAATTAGATTTTAATCCAGAGTGTGCATGGGTGTGCATGCGTCTGCTCTTGGGTGTCTACTCGCATACAAGTATGTGTTTATGCATGCGTTTGAGACCACAGCCCGCTGGAGATCAATTAAATGATAGGCATGCTGGGAGTCAATCTTTCCAGAGGCCTATGTGCTTCACTCATGATACACGAACGGTTTGTCACATGCAGTAAATGTCATGAAATGAAATGTTTTTATAAATATGAATTCCTGAATTTCACAGCAATACCATACAAAGTAATTGTAACAAAATAATCATTTCCAATATGTTAATCAAAACATTATTGAGCATATTTTGACTGTTAATGCAAATTCTATTCCTGTCAAAACCTACAATACAGTTTGGCTACTGCACTATTTTATAGTTTCATAATTCTTTAATCTTTAACCCTAAGGACAATATAAAGATTATGGTCTGGCTTATCAGAAAACCTTTCACACACCTTTGAAAGTGTTTATTAACCATCACATCACTTTGAACCACTTATTATATTCTAACTCTTGACAAACAGCAATTCTCATCATTCCAACACAGGCTGGCTGTTAAATACTTTATTGTCTTCAGCTCCAGTCCCAGTTAACTGTCACTGGCGTCGTCCACTGGCCTCCCATTTCTTGTCTCGCTGGCCGCGTTAGAATGGAGCCGTGCACCGCGCAGGGAGGCGGCAGCAGTGAATTAGCCACGCTCCGAGAGTGTTTTATTATCCGCCCTGTATACAATAGAACACGCTGCTTACTTATCATGCGTATTTGCCCAGATGAGGAAGTAATAGCTGTGTCAACAGTGCGGTTGTCATGGAGACCAAGGGGTTTCCATAGCCGTGCTCGCTTTCCCAGTGACCCACTTTGCGCTCGCCGTTGTGGCATTGAAGCCCTCCAAGAGCTCTCAGCGCTCCACTCCTCTGCCTTTTACCTAGCCATTGAATTCAGCTGATTAATGTATGATTTGAATAAGAGCTGTGTGTGTCACGGTCCCCGACTCACCGCGTCGAGCCGAGGAGCTCAGCGGGGAAAACAAGGACATTTGGGCAGCTCTGCTCGGTTGAGTGCATTTGTGCCTTTTCTGCTTGACTGAAGGAAGAACATGAATTTAGACCCTTGTTGATGATAAAGTCTTACACTGAAAGTCACAGCGTATTTACAGTCTTTGTCCTCAAGCAGTGAATGTAAACTACTAACGACGTGGACGCAAAATGATTCAAACGAATCCCAAATTCTAAATGACATGTCTCTGTCATTTCCGTTAACCTATCAAGACTGAACTGAGAGTCTAAGCTTCGATCTCAGCTTGGGTGTGTTTTTCAAAATCCTTAGTGTATAATCACCAGGACAAAATCATTAAAAGAATCTGTAGGTGGGTAAAGTACATAAAGGCAAACAATACATCAAATCAAACAACGGGTCTCAAGCTCATGTTAAGCACAAGACAACATTCATGCTTAAGTTTAACATCTGACTATAGTCCACTACAATGTCTTCCATTTCCATTACTGTCACACTAAAGTGTGTAATGACACAGTATTTACGTCTTGAGTCATTGTCGAATTCGTCTATTTCCTCTTTATGTTTTTGTCTTGGGATTTCTAACAACGGCGTTTCAGCCTTTACAGCACAAGAGACTTTTCTTTTTTACTTTACTTTTGGGACGAATTAGAGCTGCCCACACAGTAGGACACCGATGCTGGCAGTCAAATCACAGCATTCATCAGGCTGAGACATGTCAAGTCCGTACACCGGGAGAATTTCCCTACAAGCAGAGTAATGAGGGCGTATCTGAAGCAAGGACAGGTTGCGTTGTGTGTTCTCTAAGTGAAAGAACCCGCAGAAAGCTGCAGTTTATCCTCCCTGATTCGTTTTCCCAGGCCAGTGGACACAAACACATTTGGTCCTGTGGTTTTCAGCACTGTCACAAACAAGCAGGCTGCTGACTTCCAGCCACACGCTTGTCAGGCCTGGTTCTGAAACATAAAAACAGTGTCATTCACACCTTATGACAGCGAACGCGCATTACCTTAACACATTTAGTTTCTGTGGCTGAAAATCTGGTTAAAGCCTTAAGCTCTGGATCAATTTCCGAGTGCTAGCACATGTTGAGGCGATATTTCCGCCTCCAAAATATATGTGAGCTCAACAGCGAATAACAAGCACGGAACTGGCAAGTTCCTCAGATAAATGGTCATGACGCTGCCATGGGACACTAGTACAGATGTGGATCCCTGTAGCTCTTCTTTCTTTACCATCCCCAACACTATTTACCTGTCAAACCGTATTTAAAGGCACATTTACGATATTATACGCTAGGAGCCTCTACGAGCTTGATGATATTACACTGTAGGTCGATGTATTGTTTTATTCCATTAGAAAAGAAATACTGTAGAAATAGATTAAGCTGTAGACTCAAGAAGCAGTGAATTCCACCTCGTGTAGAGATGAAGTCTAGTGGTAACACACCTAAGCTTTACTAGAGTTTTAGTTCATGTAATTCCAGGCAGATGCTTTGACTCAACTTCCTGTTTTTCTGTCCACGTGTAAGGAATTCCACTGATGTTGCATATTTAGGCTGTGACAGTGCTTCAGTCGATTGATCAGATAAGACATGTTGGCTTTATACAGGATTAAACGTTAAACAAGTAGAGGTAGTTCAAAAATCTGTGACTCTGAGCTGAAAGAATGTGTTTTTCTTTTGAGATGTCACAACATGTAGTTTTATTTTTCTTTTGGTATTTGAGGTGAATTCTTAACATTTTTTTTCAAATTTTTTCAAGCCAAGTCAGTTTCATCAGGAGTGACCAGTGGTGGCTATAAAAGAATACACACCAAAATCCGTCATGTGTCACACCCAGTCTCCCTACCGCACACACACACACACACATACACACACACACACCATGTGCTTGTGCGGTAGCTCTGTGGCTGCAGGTTTTGGCAGCAGGAACCACTGGACAGACACTGTTTTTGCTTTGGAGGAAGTCGTGGGAAGAGGGAAAACAACACAATTTAGGTTTTTGCTCATTGAAAATCAAACATCTTTGTAGTAGGGAACAGATGTGTGTTTTTTTCTTTGTACAGCTGTGACCTGCATTGAAATGGGATCACAGTCAGATGGTGAATGAAGACACTCAGCTGCTGCTCAGCCGTGCCTGTCAGCTATGCTGAATTGCTGTTAATGCTGTAATTGCAGAGTGTTTCTGATAGCTGTGACATTTACTCACAGCCAGCAGTGCCCTTTAATGCTACCTTTTCTCCCGTGTGTGGCTGGCATGACATCATATGATATGGAGGCTCAATCTCTCCTGAATTCTTAAAGTTAATTTGACCTAAAACGTCTTTTACAATGGTCTGTAGCTCTAAGTGGCTTTTACAAAGACAAAAAAACTGACTGAAACACAAAAGGACACACACTCCTAAGGCGTCTTTCCTTTCACAGATGGTTTGTAGGACCTCTGGCTATATGTTGCCATAGGGGTCTTCCACTGTTTCTCTGCCTTCTACAATACCCTCAGATCTCCCTTTAGAAAAAATGCTATTAATCACATTTATTGAATAGTAATGTGTGGATCGTATACTGTCCTTACTGTTTGTGTGCTTGTGCTGCTGGTTCACAATCTGACCCAAACATTACACACATCATGCATAATTAACCTGCTGACAGGACATTAGTTTCATTCGTGTGCTAGTACACTATTTGACTGCATGGATGAAATATGTGACATTACAGTGGTATGTGCTCCACAGTAGCTCAGTGCTCAGAGCCTGTGCCACATTATTGCAATGTCCATGATTCCAGTCGGGAGCCTTTGTTGCATCTCACACCTCCTCTCTCCCTTCCCATGTTTCCTGTTTGCTTCTCTGCAAATTAGTGTCAGTATAGGCAAATGTGGCAAACATGAAAGTTTTCATATCCTGTCATAATTTCCCCTGGAGCAAATCTCATTTTAATGACTCAGCAGGAAACTTTTCAGAAAGTAAGACAACGTTGGTTTAATTATCTGCCTACAGTTGATAAAATGTACACATGAGTCACTCTGGGTAGCAAAAGTAAAGAAGAAGCCTGTTTGCTGTTCTATTTTAGGGAAGCGCCTCTACTACTGTAATCATTTTTAGCTGACACATGCTACAATAGTGTCAGAAACCTACTTCGCTGCTAGATATAGTAATAAAATCCAGTAAGTGTGTGGGAACAAAAATGAGAGCAGTACATAAAGAAAGTTTCTCATTTTAATATTTGTGCTTTATTGTGACCCACATGGTGGAATTCGGCCACCAGGCCCTCGCTGTGCTGCAGAAAACGATACACGCAGACGAAACAGGTGGCAGGACAACTTTGAGATCAAGTGAAGGATAAAGGCCAGAGATTAATCAGAATGATCGAAATTCAAAAACAACTCTTCCAATTTACTCCCCAACTAATCAGGTGATCAGCTGGAGCAGTCCAGTGGCTTTTGTTTACAGGGCTGTTTTCCCTGAGAGCCCGCGACCTAGAAAAATTCAGCTGGGATGGCAACTTTCAAGAAATCTCCTAGAAATCTTAGGAGTGTTTATCCTGCATTTGGCAACATTAGAGGTGCCAATCCCCTGAGCGCTGATCCCTGATCCTTGTTCTAACACTCAGCATGCTCTCTAAAAGCTGCTGACTAGAAATGAAGAACAATAGGAGCTTTCAATAGGAGCGGAAAGGGACACAAACAAATAAAGAGGATCATAAGCGGTAAGATGTGCCACTCACCTTTCATACAAGACGTTTATCCTTGATCATCACTTACTGTGCATTCGTGGCTGCACGAACCTGCGCGAGTGCAGGTCTGTGCAACTCATAAATCCGCTTTACTCTACTAAAATGCGGCCCTTGTGCTTTTATTTAACTTAATTTCACTCACTCGGCTGCATGACTGGCTTTTGTTCTCCTCCATTCATAAAATAACATTTCTCTCCTCTTTTGTTTTCTCTCTCGTGGTGTTTTGCCTCTAATTCCATACATTCCATCCTGCACAATGCACTGAAAACAACGTGAAGTTCTGTTTCCCTGTGAGGTTTGTGGACTCCAGCCAGTTGGATGCAAACGCACCCTGAACATTCCACAGGATGGAAGAGGACTGGGGAGAAGTTTGTTGTGGTTCTCTCCCTTTAATCTGACTTGGAGGATTTGTTAGTGAATTGTAATGGATAAATGACGTTTACTGCAGCTTAGAGTCCAGCAAATTGATGTCTCTCTCTCCACCTTGTCTGAATTTCTTCAGGCTTGACTGATGCTGGCGGAGTCTATTCCCTCCAGCTTTGAAAAACACATTCCACTTTAACGTAGCAGCCGCTCGCAAGGTCGTTTGTCACTCGATAATGACAAAGCAAACCCAAAGGCATTTTACTGTCGAGCGTGTGGATGTGCGCGGGTGCGTGGAGGAAGTCTGGGAGGTGAGGAGAGTGGCGGCGTCCTTGTGAGCTCATAGACTTGTTGAAGTTTTAAGATCAAGATAGTCCTATCACTGCGTGTGTGTGTGTGTGTGTGTGAGCGGGGGGGGGGGATACTGTTTTGGAGAAGAGGGAAATGCTGGTATGTTACAGGAAAGATAATTATGCGCACGCACACATTTTGACATACTGTTGCTCTCAGTTTGTACCATGCGACCATGTTAAACGTTTAAATATTCATCTCCTTTTTTATCCTATGCTAAACAACTTCCTCCCATGAATACTTACCCAGAACTGACTCTGAATCAGTATATCCTCTGGTTGCAAACGTGTTGCGTGTCACATCCACCAGCCATGTCATGTTGTCTTATCAGTTGTCCAGCGCAGATCAACACACCGTTTCTTGACAGCTTCCATAAAAATGCTGAGGAGAGCGACGCCTCTATTTAGAGCACGGGGCTTCCAACTCTCAATCTCTATTCCTCTGGGCGCCCGTGTTGCAAAACAGTGTGTGAACTTGTGTAGGTGGGTGTTTGCGAATAATTTAGTGAGAGCCCGTGAAAGCAGTAATGTATGAAGATGCTGGTTTTACTCATTCTGGTTCCGCCTCGTTTCATTTTTTAACTTAAACTCTAGCGTCCTCCTGTACGTGAGGCGTTTAACATGAGGCCTGATTGTAGACAATAACAATTTAGGGTGAGGAAAGAAACATCGACGCTTCCGCTGATACACCACAAATAGCACTGGTGCGCTTGACAGTGTAATACAGGCAAATCACAGAAAAGGTGCAAACTCATTATCACGGAACACCAGCGGTAATAACTGTATTATTGTGCAGGGCAGTTAGGCTACAGGACATGAATACACATCGCAGGTTTGCACAAATAGAAAATAATATGAGACAAAGCTTCCAAGTCACTGAGATTGTTATGAAGGTTACGTTTGAAAAGGTGAAAACCTTTTGGAAAGCTGTGACAGTGTTCTCTGAGGATCCATGCACATGTCAGAACAGCCTGAGCTGAGATAACGGCTTAAATGTCTGTGAAACTAAAACTTCTTACCACATTCAAACTTAGACCTTCCAGTAGCTGTAGTGGTTTGACATCTATCTCAGAATACGGAAAGAAATCTTGAGGCACATCATTTATTCTTTCACACATAAAAACAAAATAGTAATAGCCCAGAGAGCAAAACAGCCAAGATCCTGCCAACATTCCAGCGTCTTGTATTGTTATGACTGAAGCCACTCTGATACTGAACATCTTTACAAAATGTGGCTCACTTTGTTATATTTAAACACGGGGCAACTTTAGGCCTGTATAGCTGATGATCTGATAGCAGCTTGCAGTAAGTTATTGGTGGAATGCTCATAGCATGGAGGCTGTGTGGCTGAATGGCGGGATGACTTCAGTTCTCAGTGGCTAATCGCAGCCTCCAACCATAAGTTTTGAGCATAAGAAACAGGAACCGTGTGTGATTTTGATCATAACCCCATCAAATTTTTGTCTTTAATGCTTCATGGTCAAAGAGCAACTACATCAAATGTCCCATTCTCAGAAATCCAGATTTATTTATTTTTTTATCTGATCTGAACAGTTTAGGTAAAACAGCAGCCTTTCACCCTAATGCTGAATATTTCAGAGCGAGAGTTACAGCAAAGCAGCTGCAGGAGCAAGAGCAACAAGAGAAGATCAGCAAATTCAGTTACACTCCAGAGATCAGTTGTAACAATGGGAATGTAGGAGTTTCAAGAAAAAACCCAAACTCCAAATGATAACAACTCCCACGCTACGCGCAGGCAAACAAATGTGAAAAACGGTGATGACGATCACAGAGATGCTCCTTGCCGCTCTCCACAGTGAGCCGTTGTGTCGCCAGTGAGCGTAAGGAGTCACAGAAGAAGTCAGTTGTTGCGGAATTGAAACGTCCACGCTACAAGAACGAGTCGAACCGAACCCAGATGCCGGAAATCTCCTCTCAGGCAGTATCAGATGGTCTGAATAGCTTTAGATCATCTACAAAAAGTGGCTGCTAGTAATCTTCTGGGCCACCTACTAGAATTTTCAGGAGGCCAACTGTCCCTAATAATAAGTTCCTTGTAATTTCTTGTGAGTGTCGGTCCATTCTCCGTTCAGCTGCACGGGTCGGATCTGGTTAAACATTTGGGTGTAAGCGTAAACGCTAAAATCAAGAAACAATCTTTCTTTATGTTTTTATTTGTTGGTTCTATAATGAAAAGAACAAAATTATTGATTTCATTGACATTGTTCACATTGGTGTACTAATGTATGATTTAATGGGTGCGATAAATAACGCGTTTTTACAGCATCATGTGTTACTTTTATGTCCGTGTATGTAAGTGAGACTCTTTATGCATCTGGTTCTGTGAAAGACTAAAAACAGCTGATATGTCCCTCTGATCGTATGATACATGAGTGTGCAGACATGCATGGAAACACAGACACCCCCCCACAAACACACACACATTTTCACACAGTCCATAAAAAAAGGAAGAACTGTCTAAATGTACACCAAACCCCCCTGAGAGTTTCATTTCTCAGATACGTGAGCGCCATTTGAAGCGCTGCATCCACACAGGCTCACATCCGCCTGGATACGTGAGTGCCATGTCGAATTCATGACGGTTGTCATGGTGCCCACATAGCAACGGGCTATACATGTATCGGCTGCTGCCTCCGGTGGCTCTGCGATTGGGGGGAGGGAGTGAGGGAGGAAAAGGGAAGGGGAGGAATGGGGGGTGGTAGAAGGGCAGAAGACGAGTGGGAGGTCGAGAGAAACAGAGAGCAGAGAGGAATGGGAAATTGGGGGGGCGTGCATGCCAATTTATAGGTTTTTTATTTTGTGTGTGTGTGTTAGAAAGGAGTAAAGATCTAAAGGATGAGGTGGGGGGGGTGAAGATCAGCTGGTCGGTAAACTGAAGGAAGGTGGAGCAGCGATGGAGGAGAAGAGAAGCTCTGGAAAAAAATGTTGGCTCATGGAGAGACAGGCAATAAAGGACGAGTATTATACACGACTGTATCACTGTGTTCACTACACAGCAGCGTCTGAAAGACAGTTTAAATGTGATTGTGTTCAGATGGAAGAAGCACTGATTGAATCAACTGCCAAAAAAGCCATTGTGATATATTTCATCCAGTACTGATGCGACGTAGCCTACACGTTTCAGCTCATTCAATTTCCATTTTTTTAAATTTTGATTCAAAGGATGGAAAAAGTGGGCATTTGTAGGTAAGTGCGGTGCAGCGTTAGAGCGAGTGAGAAAGGCACATTCTGCTAATTCCTTCTCCTCGGTGGGTCGTGTGAGCGCGTGCAGAGCAGTTCATGGGTAATTGATGTGTCGAGTCTTATTTTGGGAGCTAAAGCAAACGACGGCTTTATGCATCACATGGTAAAAAAAAAAAAAGAAAGAAAGAAAAATGCAGCACACGCACACACGTGAAGCCGCTCGCACACTGAGACACAGGCACACATACATGAATATTTCAGATTGCTGGAAAACGTGCAACCCAACCGTTGCCCATCCCCGAAACACAGGACCACCCAACCCAACCCCCCTCTTCCAAAGCCCACGTACGCAGCACAGGATCGGGCCATAAATGATGAAAGTGAAAGTGAGTGGAGATAGAGGGGTCTGACAGACTGGAAATTCATCAAGCAGAATGACGGGAGAGGGTGGGAGAAAGTACAGACATCAAGGAGAAGCGACAGCTCTCTGAGAGTAGTGGGGGAAATGACAGAGCCTGATTTGCACTCTGCTGCCTCACCAGTGCAAGCTTTTTTCTTTTCCTAGTCAACTGAGCTGTTAAATGATAACAGCTGATGTGCTGAGCATTTATTTTTGGAACAGTTTCAAGCGAACGTGTCCATCCATTGTACCGTGATTTAACAATCCCCATGTGAACAAGCAGAAAACGTTCACCTCATGTGGAAAGAGGAACAATCCACTCCCACCGTCTGTACAGACACTGAACCTCAGGGTCCGTGCACTGTGATGAACGTTTACAACCGATGGGTGAGGTCATAATTTTCATCCAACACATTCCAGACATCAATATTTAATATGTGAGCGTTCCATCGCAGTTTATGACTGAACAGATGCACAGCTAGTTTTTAGATTTATTCGTTTTTTTAATAATTAATTCGTTTGTTTGGCCAGGGTGGGACTCTAGCCAAAATGTCCTAAATCTGTCACACCTTGTCGCAATACACAGGTTTAAATCCTGTTGTTATTTAAATGGAAATATCGCACTGATGTTAAAGCAATTCACACACAGCAGCAGCTAGAATGCACCAGAACACCAGAGGCGTTCAGGAGCGATCGCCATCCCTCCAAACCTCAAACACGTTCACCGTGGTCCCATGCGGAGAAGCTGACTTGGAGAGAACCCACGTTTAAGGTTGTGTGTATACAACGTCGGACTGACGCAAATAGCATCGTCATGTGAGGCGCGCAGACGAAATGTTCTCTCTGCTTTGTGTTTAATCAACGCACGACAACACTGGAACCAAAGGCAAGTTGCGTAACGTAAATTATCACCACAGTGAGTGGGATTTATTAGCTGTAACACCGTGAGCTACCAAATTGCCAGGGATTGATGATGGGACAGTGACATCTCGAAAGCAGGGGTCGCGTCCCGGTATGCAATGGTCAGCCAGGAAGGACAATCAGGGAAGGACCCTGATAACAGGGTCGTCAGTTATCCAACACACAGGACGTACAGGAAGGATGTGCTGCTAATGTCATGGCTCCAGATACCAGAGGGCTCCTTCAGGGGTCTGAGCTGTTTTCAGACCCTATTATGTATGAGTATTAGCCCTCAATGTTTGACCAGTTTCATAAAAGATTAGTTAAGTTTTTAATTTAAAAGACTTGTGAACTTCCTTTGGAAACTTTTACAGTTGTGGTGGATCAAGCGACACGTTCGAGAGAAACCGTTTTCCTCACAGAGCTGCTCCTGTCTGGTACGAACCTCACTTTGAAGGTTTACTCCGCTACGCTCTTCGTTAGGTGAGGTAGCGATCGGTCCACACTCGTTTAACGGGCAAGTGGTTCCATGGACCAGTTTCCTAAAGGTCTGTGTCTTTAAGTGTCGAGAGAGCGTTTCTCATTTGAAGAGGAGTGAGCGTGTAGGCCTACGAGTGTGTGGGTGTTCATGATGCAAGCTTGTGAAAGCATGTGGTGGTATGGAGCTAAATGGTGAAGAGCAAGCTGGCTGGCCATTAAATCACACACTGTGGAGTGTAAGTGAACTGGTCACGTGAACAGGACGTGTGATTCACTCGCTGCACATTTTTACTCTACTGAAATGCACATAGCACATGAGCCACAGAAAATATATATATATATATATGTCCACTAAGCAGGACGTGCTGATATATGCACACGCTGATTTTGCTCTCTGGAGGGTCAGTGGGACTTCCTGTGGGACGCACAGCAGGCGGAGGAGGAGGAGGTCAAAGGTCAAGAGGAAGCGGGGTCGCCAAAGAGGGCCGCGCTCAGACCCAAGCATTCTGTGCTGATTCCCATGCAGCGGCCATAGTGACCCACTCTAGCCAGCGCACGCGCTCTCACACACACGTGTGCCAGCGAGGCCACACCTCACTCCCAGTTGCGTCTGTGTTAATCTCTCGCTTCATTTGCACTCACTGGGAGATAACGACATCATTAGTGCACATTAACGTGTCTCAGTGTCCCAGAGTCCCTGTGCATGAGCGCAGTGTACAGGCTCATGTGTGTGTGTGTGTGTGTGTGTGTGTGTGTAGAGAGAGAGAGAGCTGTGACTATCTGAGTCTATCAGGTGAGTGTATGTGTGTGTGCAAGCCAACACATCCATTTACACATCAGCCAAGGTTTTCCTCTGCAAAACGTATTTGTTAATTAGACTTATTATCAGGATGTGTAACACAAGCTTTGTGTTGTAGCTAATACTAGGAAGTGGGAGGCTCCAGACATACAACGTGAGCTATGGCGGAAATTTTCCCTGCATTTTTGCATTAGTGTTTTAATTCACAGTAAGCTGGGGGCTCAGCCTGAATCTGTATCTGGAAATGCAAACAATGCTAAGACTACGAGCAACTTTAAGCGTTATGAATTGGCACAGCGTTTTGATCCACTCCCACAATGCACTGCACAATGCTACCAATGACTGGGGTGTTTATATAAGATATCAATAACAAAACGGTTTTCCTATGTGTCTTCAACAGCAAGAACGTTTTAGCATTTTGATGAGATATTAATAGTGATATAATAGTTAATTGTTACAAATGGCTCCTAGTAGATTCCTTTAAACACGACGAATTGATAGAAAGTGTTAAAGAACTAATAACGGAAGGCTAAACAGAATGGAAAGAACATGGGAAATGGATCTGTCAGAATAATGGATTTATTGTATATGTCTTAAAAAAAACTGTGCCTGTGTGAAGTGCGTGAAGTATTAAAGTGAAACGTTGAAAAGCCTTGAGTTGACCTTCACATCTTTGTCTATATGCAACATGCCTCAGAGTTCCCACACTGAAACGGTGACTGGTAACATTTCCAAAAATGGTGGGATCCTCGCTGTTTCAGTTCAAGGTCACCTGGGAAGACACAGGACTCTCTCTGTGGCCCGTCATGGTTCCAAAAGCAAGTTGATGTAGGTTACATTGGGAATTATCCTCTGGCTCGAAGCTATTTTCTCAGTCTGTCCACATGTTTTTACTGAGGGCTCCTGTCATGGCTCGACCAGGTGTCAGGACCCGTGTCCTCTCCTGCGCGTTAGAAGCATCCGGACTGGGCTGAACGCCACCTATGTCAACGGCGTGTGTCGCCTGCTTCAAACGCACGCGCAGGCATCTCCATGCACCTGAAAAGAGGAGAGTCAATAAACACAGAGAAGAAGGGGTTAAAATGGCACAGCTTCAAATAGTTTGTAAATGGAAAACACATGGTTTGGTTCGGCCTTTAAGCAGGTTAACTAATTAATTGTTTTATCAGCCTATGACACGGACTGAAACAGCATTTCACTGGATACTCAAGTGTGCTCTATCTGCACACAGTGTTTTGTCAAAGCACATGAGTAACAGCACAGATTTTCCTTCCACTTAGAAGAAACTCACTAACAGCGCTTCAGCAAATCATCGTTACCCAGCGAGGCAGCAGAAAGATTACTCCCTCTATCTCCTGATTCCTCACTCTCTGTGACCGTTCCCCTCAAAACGCTGTCTGGGTCTCTGGTGCCCATCACGAGCCCAGAGGGGTGTATGTGTCCGAGCTAAAGCCGCCTCTCCCTGCTTGACCTCCCTCATCCGTGCCTGCCTTCCCGAGCCTTAATCCTGATCAAGCATGTCTAGACCTCTCATTACCAGCATATAATCAGAAGCAGGGGAAGGCGACGGGGCCGTAGGGATCGTAAGCATGGGCAGTGGGAGGAGAGGAGAGGATGCAGAGAAAGTGACCCTGGCGGTGACCTGCGCATTCATTCTGCTGTTTGCTTCCTTCGTAAACAGACAGACTATACAGACAGTCAATACACAGGACGGATGAGGGATGGAGGGGAAGATATGAGGCAGGGGAGGTAGAGGCCAGATGTAAACAAAGGATTTCAGAGTCAGAGGGAATCCTCAACAATATGTATCTTGGAAGTCTCAAAACACCAAAAACGGAACTAAGGTTGAGGCTGAAATGCAGTTCAATGCAAACTAACGACTTTGTTCACGTGCTTTATAGCTTTGGACATTTTAAATCTGTACAAAAGTGCAACGTGAGTGTGTTCAACTTAGAGAACCACCAACCAACTAAACGCAACAAAAAGTAGTACAGTGTGATCAACAGTGTTTGTTTAACTGTGAAGACACTAGAAATGAATTTATGCTAGTGATAAAATAATCAAATAGGGACATACTGATAGAAAATTAAAACACGCGAATAGCATTGATGTGGCTGGATTTACCAGCATCAGATCCATCCCATTACCACACATCAGTCTGCTAAGCCACGGCTCCAGTCAAGCAGCTGAGTGCGACATGCTGAGATTACCGAACATGAGTAGATGTGATGAAGGGCTGAACGCATCAGCTAATGGCACGACGAGCGCCGCCGGCACGACCGTGCATGGAAACAGCCTCGCAGAACCACGAGATAATACCCCAGCGCGGTGAAACCCGAACGATGGAAGGAGACGGTGGTTGTTGTGTTGTGAACGTGTGAATGTGTCATGACAGGCCTTTTGAAATGATCGCGTGTGGTAGTGTAACACCTTACAGAATCCACCACATGGCAAGTATCTGCAGCTGAACTCATCCTCCCCCGAGCGTGCGCACACACACACACACACACACAGACACACACACACACCAGACACACAGACACACGTCGTGTCTATATGATCAAAATGAATGCCTCGAGTCTGCACCTGCATACACCCCCCACCCCTGCTAAAAACTCCGTGTGCCCTACAAACACACAGGAAGCTGCGCTAGTGTAGTGACTGGAAGGCTGTGTCACCACGTTTCTCACGCATGCATTTGGCCTCATCCTTGACTCTCTTCTCCTTCTTTTCCTCCGGTTCCGCCCCCTCACCCTCTTGTCCTTCGCCTCACTTCTTCTTAATCTCACCGCCTCCTTTTAAACTGTGCGCTCCTTTCCACTCTACCGGTTCGGATTCCTCTCTCTTAAGCGCACACGTATGTTCCTCGTGCCCTCTCCTGCCTCCTCCTCATTACATCTGCATTCAGTTCTCGATTCCGCATCCAACGCTTTCGCCGTCTCCTGAAGCTCTTGAGTGCTTTTCTGTAAATTCCTGGCCTGATTTACATACAGGGGGTCTTAACAGCGGCACTCTAATTGGCTGTGTGGTCTGTATTCACTGTGCTAATTGCTGTCTGTGAGAGTATCCATACAAGGATTGACTGGGAACGTGAAAACCTTGTGTACTTTTGGCTTTAAAATGAGAGAAACAATGTATTATAATCACTATAGTAAAAGAGAAGCAGCTTTAACCATATTATGAGGTAGTGGTCAAATATTAACCACAAAAAACTGAAAAGTCACAAACAATTTCATTGTAAGAAACTGTTTTGGAAAACTAATATCAACAAAACTGTCAAAGACGCCACAATCTCACAGCACCAGAATCATCCAATATCGCACCCAGAGTAGCATTAGCATATGCTTTATCCCTGTTTATGTTGCTTTTTAATAGCGAAACACATGGCGCTTGTATTTTTCTGAGGCACCCTCAAAATGGATTTTAACTGATGAACGCAACTAACCCTAGATATAAGCTCCTTGGCTGTAAACATGACGCACTGCAGGATTTATGAGGATTTAGACTGACAGGATTTAAGTATTGTTAGTGTTTCTAACAGATATTCTGTTATTGCAGCTCACACAGTTACTGGTCACTTTCCAAGTCCTGCATCTTCTAGTAGTGCGGAGCTGCCAAACTTTTAAAGATGTTGATATCCTTCATAGTGTGTTTTTTATGAAAGCCTCTGCACATGCACACAACAGATAACACTGTGGGCATCTGGTATATAAATCTGTCCGGCACTACCGTGACAGCTGTGTCTAACTTTTAGCTTAGCATAAATCCATAATGATCTGTGATCTCACTGTTCGCAGGCTTATTTTTAATATGAAGATGAAAACTTGAACGTGGAAATATGAAATGTTGCCAGTTGCCTAAATGAATCGTATGATTAGAAACTACACAGGAATAGTATGGCTGACATTGGAAAATTGGCAATTCCTTGCATTCATTTAGAACAAACCTCTCCTGCCGGCATCGTCCCAGTGTCACTGTTGTCCAGCATCAGCCCGTGATTCCAGGAATGTTTAGCACCCGATCCTATAACAGCTGCATTGTTTGCCATGTGATAATGTGGCAGGACGGATGCTCGAAGGCATTCGGGCTGCTGTGGCTGTTTACCTTGCAGTTAAAACAGCTAGTCATTAACATTCTCCTCATTGTTGTGAGCCACTCCGCAGACGCCGAGCTGCATCTCAATGGGCTTTTTCATTGAGCCGGTCGGGGAGTCAATTAGCTTATCTGGCTGTTGGCAATATCTGCCTTGATGTTGTTGTTGTTGTCGTTGTTCTCCCCATGCAAGGCTGGCAAAGGGGCTGACCACACCAACTTACAACAGCTGCCTTACACGGAGTCAGGCACGAGCACGTCGGCCGCAGATGACGCCGCGGCTACCTTAAAAGAGACCTCACACCCGCGTGTAGGCCGCCGTACCTGCACGAGGACACGCGCTCCTCACCCGAGATGTTCCCCTGGGCCGTAATTGAGAGCAGAGGAGGCCCCCAACAGATAAACAACACCTATTGATTCAGTGTAATTTGACTCAGCGGGTGTCACGGTGGCATTATAGGACAGGGCCGGCGTGTGTGTCGGCACACGCACCTGCTATTGTTCATAATGAGACATTAATCAGACGTGCCAGGGGGAATTTAGCTGATTGGAAACTGATATGGAAGATGGTGAGTAAGACAGAGAGACAGAAAGAGAAAGAACGAGAGGGAGAGTGTGTTATAGATGCGGGTGTAGCAGAGTGAAAAGGAGTAAATTGCACTGCTCTCATGTATGCTGTTCTACGGCCACACAGCCATAAATAGTCACCGTATGTCTGTGTAAAACTCCACAGCGATCAATGAGGCTTAGGAGTATTGTTTTAAGCGCTACTCAAGAGGAAAAGGCCGAAGGCAGACACTGCCTGACACAAGTCTGAATTCCAGTCATTCCAGAGTTTGTCTACAGGTTTGGAATTGATAATGAGCCATCTGTTGATCACCGACAGCACGTCAAGCGGTTGTGCTTCAGTAATAGACGCTCACGCTTCTGGAAAGCAAAACGCATTTGTTTGGTTTCACTTTTGCACTTTGCGAATAGAGCGCGTCGATATTCTAGAGCAGATCTTCGCAGGATGACACAGACATGAGAAAACTGTGGTTAGGGTTGAACGTTGGAGTGTTAACAGATCTGTGCTGATATTTAGTGTCATTATATGACACAACTATAATACATCACTTTTGCGGTTCTTGGCAGAGTTTAAAAGCTCTGCAGCAGCGTAAAGATAACAACACTTTCAACTTAGTCCAGCTTAACAGCAGTGATAACACTTTTACTAGTCTCTGTGTGGGATTCAGTCAGAATATATCACTCAGAAGTGAAGAGTAAAGAGCTGCACTGCTGTCACCGTGACTTTGTGTGGCTTTGTTCTCTTGTGGTTGACAGGCAGAGACCGGGGTAATTGATGCCACGTATGATTCTGTCAGCATCGACGACAGGTAACGTGAGACAGACAGATAAAGAAAAAAAAAAAAAACAAGAGCGTAGGAAAAACAGATATTTATTTTGACAGGATTGGTTTGGTGGGTTTAGTGAAACATTGAGTTTTCTTATGTGTAAATGTTCCTTTAGTATAGCATAAAAATTTGATTATCTTCACTTTTGACTATGTAAAATGCTTCTACCTGATATAAAATACGTCCATGATATTGCTAGAATGCAGTAACCTAAATACTCGATTGGTTCGACTAAATGCATGAATTCGTTTACATTTTCTGCTCTAACTCGTTTTGCTGCATTGCCTCTCCTCCCCCAAAACATACTTCTAAAGCAGTGTGGTAAAGAACAAAAACGCACCATGTCGTATTGCATAGATTACGTATGTATATACAAATGTATACATACACATAAGTGGCTCAGACCGAGTCAGGCATCACAGTAAGCTGTGTAGCATCAACGATTCTGTCTGCTCGAGCTGTCATTTGCACAAAATTAGGTCAACACAACACCCCTCCTTCTCTCTTTCTCTCTCGTTACTGATTACCAATTGCCTGGTTCATGATTATCAATTTTTTTCAATGTAATTTATAAAAAGGAGCCTCAACCCCTGACTATATAAGCTACTGTGCTTATAATTGGTACAATATAAAGATACATCGGTAGATTCTCAACGTGTGCTAACACATGAAAGCGGTTCCAGTAAAACCGATCCACCAGGAGCCATTTAGGGATTTGCCCAACGTGTGATGTGTGTTTCTTTGATGAGAAACGTTCAGAAGCTCGGTCTGTGGCTGCTGATGGCGAAGTTGCAGATGTCCCGATCTCAGCAGATGACTTATTCCGCATGGTGCGTCTTACTTTAGCAGCCCGGCTCACATCCAGGCTTTAATTTGACGGTAGAGCGAGAGGCAGGCTGAGCAGCCATCTTGCCGTTCCCCAGATCGCGCTCTCTTTTCAGTTTCATCCTTGGGCATGCAGCCTTCCCTCCCCCCGCCGCTCCATGTGCCAGCCTAGAGGGTGTGCTGGGAGGGCAAAGCCAATGTGTGTGAGTGGGTGTGTGTGTGTGTGTGTGTGTGTGTGTTGATGCCAAGGGCAGCTTTGCTACTGTAGATTTTCAGGCTGCCAGTATTTCAGTCCCGCTGCCCTTTTCTTACAGGTCTACATTTTCCCTCTGCCTTCCTCTCTCGCTCGTATTTGACCTCATTACCTCACCGTCACACAGACCACATGCTAAACAAATTCACCTCATGCTGAGAATGATACAGATTCCCCACATTCTTCGGAGACGATGTGACCTGCCTGCAGTCGGGGCGCGTGTGTGTCTGTGTGTGTGTTAGGTTAGGCGGGGGACAATGTGGTTTAAGTTCTTGGGTTTGCATAGTGGACCTTTATACCCCTCTTAACCAGCTGACTGCCTTATCTTATGTAAGCAGCCCTGCAGGCTAAACCCCCACATGGCCAGTAGAGGACCTGTCTCATCTTCCTCCTCTGTTTATTCACACCAAATGGGATGATGAAATGTTTTATGGCGCTAACGAATACAAACAAAGAGCCAGCATTCACTGAGTCCTCAGCTGTCTGGCCTATTTTTTTTTTTTTTTTTCAGAGAGGAGATGGCATCCTGCTAGTGTGTGTTTTCATCAAGCAAGCTCTCTAATGGTGAGATTCAAGGGGTAGTCTCAAGACACCCTGTAAGAGCGCACGTCCAGCCAACACATCAGCAGACTTGTCACTACAGCTATCGGTCATAGAGCACAGAGTGTGTGTGTGTGTGTGTGTAAATCCCCTCCCTGGGGAAATGTGTCATCGTGCCTTTTTGGCGACTATTTGTGCATAAAACATAATTCCAGAGATACATCCATCGCTGGCAGGACTAATGTCCTTGGAAGGTGTTGAGCTTTTAATTAGATCTGCATCTAAATGCAACGTCGATTCTCAGCTGGAGTTCATTAGTAAGCTACACAGAGCCTTGCTCAACAGCAAGGGCAAACAAGCTGGTGTCGTTCGGCGTCTTTAAAGTAATACGACAATCGAGTGTGGGAGTCTGGGTGTTGGCATTGTCAAAGGTTGAAAGTCAACTTCTAAATAAGTGTCAGTGTTTTGATATCCATGTTAAACAGGCTTCAGTTGCATTGCTGAGCCATATTACCACTGGATTACCAGCCCGGAGAACAGATATTAATACTTTAATGTTAAACTAGCTGATAATAAAACAATCTTTCCATCAGGCCTCAGATGTTATCAGTTAGAGGAACACATTGACATAAAGCCCAACCCCCCTGATGTGGGAGCAACAGGGTGACATCATCACTACTGAAAAACACCTTCAGGTGATGTCACCTGGGAAGTTTGTCAGCTAGACGCACAGAGATGTACAGGCGTTGATTGTTATTCGTGTACACGTACCTCCCAAACTAGAGGAAGCGAGTTGAAAAGCTGTGAAGTCCCGCTTTCAGCTACTTGAAAAGATATAATACACGTCACTTAGGGATATTATTGGACCCACAATGCACCGTTGCAGGTTAACGTGTTTGTTTTTGTTTTGTTTCTGTCAACTTCAGCTACTTGTAGAAAATCGGGGCATAAACACGACTCGCACTGCTGCTCTTTCTATGGGAAATATTGACTTTCCTGCCTTCCGCTCTGTGTTAAACCACCCAATGCAACTACAACACGATGGGTGACAGTCACAGATGAAAGAGCCGCATGTCGTCTTCTTACACACGTCATAAATTACATCATACATATCTGTAATAGACTCTGCGTCTGAAACACACAGCTAGGTGCTTCCAGCGCGGCAAAAGAGGGGTAGGTCACTAGCATGGAGATGGAGACTAGGCTCGGCTTTGGCACCTTTATCTGCAGCGGGCCACAAAACAATAAAGGCATTAAACTTTATTAGTGTTAAAGTGATCTATACTGCAAGGCAATAACAGGATAAAGACCTTTACACATGGCTTGAAAACATCACATGATGATTTGAACTGAAGTTCCATTCGCCCACACCGTCAATACAAAAAGGCTGTCGTCTGAAACTAATTAGGCATATACCCAAAAATACATTTGACAGATTTAGAAACCCAGTGGGGAGCGACGATTGTGAAACGCGGTACGTTTCCTGCACGGCTTCCTCCATTTTGTGACCTTTAACAGTAGACAGCGATTAGCAGAAGTATGCCAGTGTGTGGTTTCTGTGCTTAATTCAACAGCAACATACCCAGCAGGGTAACAGTCTGCATAATGCACTTGCCTAGAATCTTTGTCTGAAAAAAATCTTTGCAAGGGCAGTCAGAGGGGTTGATTAATCGCGGGTGTGCGTGTATCAGTGTGTTGGTGTGTGTGTGTTTCACCAGGCTGGGCAGAGCCACTGGCAATGCAGCTGCAACATTAGTGGGTCAGTGTGCCATCAGCCCATTCATCAGCACTTCTCCCTCACTCCTGTCTGCCTCCGTCTCCCCTCTGACTCACCACCCATCCATCCACCCCCCCACTACCTACCTCTCATGCCCTCTTCTGCCCTCGTGCATTGGATTTTGCAGTTCTGGGGGGTGGATTTAGGAAGACTAAGGTGTGCAAATGTGAGGCAAGGCTTTGACGGACAATAAGCAGGTAGCTGATAAGGAAGTAGAAGGTTACAATGTTTTTTATAGTGTTGGCTGCAATATCTTAGTCTTCAAGGGGAACTCCACTGAGTTATACATTATAGTGTACTGCAAACGTGAGAAAAAAGTTGTAGAAAGTCTCCAGCTGCAGAGGGAGCTGCGTGAAATGTGATGAATTATAAGAAATCTAAAGATGAAGAAAACCTGGAAGTGAGGTCAGGACATTAGACTTAGAGATTCTGGTTTAATTCCGTGTCATTTAGTTTGTTTATATGGAGCAAAGGCACTTTACAATGTGAAGAATACAACAATTAACTATACAGAGTTATAGAGATGTGTGTGGGTGATGGACTTGGAGCCTGTCCATGGTAAACCCGCCTCTCGTTTGAATGACAGCTGAGCAGCTGTTCGGGCTGCAAACTGCAAAACTTAAATCGGAAACAAGTCTGGGGAGGTGGAGTACGAACTGAGGTTATGAGCTCAGAGGCTCGCGGCTCCAGGGTGGATTAGCATTAGCCAACCCCACCTGCATGAGGAAAATAGTCATCTGGGGTTTTATTTCCTTTGCTCACAGCCTGAATAAAGCATAAGACCCTGAATCACAGACAGCTGTAATTACAATGAAAGCAAATCTGTTCTGTTAAACGTGCCTGGAGTCCGGACATCCAGTGAGTCTATGGGTCCGGCTACTAAACCCATCTGCTGTATAATGTCATTCATTTTGATTTTGTTTGTTTTTACGATGCAAAAATATTACGCAGCAGCATCATGTGTGAAACTGAAGGCGTGGCCCTTTGATAACAATGTGCTGTGGTTCCTACAGCCTCGAAGAAATTCCACAAGTACGTCTCCTTTTCATTTCTATCTCACGCTCCCTTTCCTCGAAGTTGAGTGCCCTCCGTGCGTCTATGAGTAAAACACAAAAAGACATTTTCGGGAGAAACAGCCTGCAAATGTTGATTTTCTCTCGTTCCTGCTTTTCCTATTCCCCTACTTTGCTCCAGCGTTCTCACTCCTGCTCCCAGGATGATGGAGGAAAGAGGAGGCGAGAAGAGGAAAAGGGAGGGGGTGGATGTGTTGTTCAGTTCTGCTGAATGCGCTCACATGTATGAAAGAAGAAGCATTTATTTTAGGACTCTTGCGTGGGTGTACACAGATTTAAGACACACACACACACACGCTCACTCACCGAGGAAGTGAGCGCTCACAAGCCCAGAGATAGGCCTGACCTACCTTTGCATCAATCTTGTTTTGAAAGCTGCTTGGAGGATGCTTTTCCGTGCGGCTCCAAGACTTTTCCACATACCTGAATTCTCCAAATGCGTCGCACATTAGCGGCACACGTGCGGCATTGCACACAAACACTGTGGCCAACGAGGAAAAGAGAGAACAGACAAGAGATGGGAGCAGGAGGGGACAAAACCAGGAAAGAGAAACACAACATAGTGTGTTGGTCACCTCTCCGCTCCGTGTTGTGTCATATTGTGTCAGCATTGCCACAGCGTTATTATCCTGTAGAAACTGTTGTCATGGTAATAAGGTCACTGGCATGCTCATATGTCAAAAGGGATTTAGACTGGGCTGACACCATTTCCAGTGATGCATGTGCGAGGCGTGTGTGTGTGTGTGTGTGTGTACACAAACACAGACTGGTGACTAACAGCAAAGCTAAAATTCCCCTTATCTATTTCTTAAAATTAAATGAATATTCACAATTAAGGCATCGTAGCAATGGAACACAACAAAGACTGGAAATACACACATTACCTTTCACAGCAGTCAGAAACTCCTGTGCAGCCCATGTACTTCACGCTGGAGCATTTAGACGTCCTCTGGGGAAATCCCTGCAGGGATTCCCCCTCTGTGACCATCAGTCTTTGAACTGGGGAGAAAGGAGAAGCTGAGAGAAAGTGAAAGTAACGTGTCATGGTTCGCACAATGATCTATTGGTCTAATCTGTCAATAGTAGTATTGAAATTGTTCCTGGAAAGTCCCTAAGACTTCTGTAACACTGAAAACCTCCCAATCCACCTCTAAGTGGATGAGGAATGAAGAAATGCAGCCAGACTTCTCTACTGTAAAGTGTTTGTCGTCCTAAACTACATGTAAATGTGACCTACTTAGCTGGTATTTAACAGGGCTGTTGTACCACAACGCTTCTTCATCCTCCTTCTTTGTCAACCACCTCCCACCCCCCCGCTGCCACCTCTCCAACTCTGACCCCCTCCCCCTTTGACCCCCGGCCACGGAGCGGCTCAGGGCTCAAAGTTCTTTCTCTCTCGCTCATCTCCCTGTTTGTCCAGCGTGCTCTGCCAGCTCGAACGCTAAGCCATATGCTGTGAATTGTCCCTCCGCGAGGAATCAGCGCTTATATGATTGAGCGAGCACTTAAAGGATATTGACTACAGCTAGGCTGGTCTTGATTAAAATGGCTGATTATAATCCAGAGCGGGGACTGTATGCTTTTCAAAGAATTTGGCTCGATCATCTAAAAATTGCGTGTTTAGGACGGCGACATGGCCAAACAGAGGGAGCCAGTCATGATCTTTTCAGCGCACTCTGACCTGTTTCTCCTGGTTTAACTCCCCCTAATCTTTGTCCCTTCTGTCTGCTCGCTTCGCCCTCACAGTGCCACCTCCTCTTCTCCCCTGCAGCCAGACTTGTGATGCTCATCCATAGGGTGACAAAGCACAGAACAATGGAGCCTTTGGGAGTCAGGAGCTCATCCACAGCCTTGCATCCAGGGACACACACAGAGAGCTTCATTGACTGCCGACTGTAAATTACGGCTGTCGGGGCAGGTAGTGGTGTGACGTCAGCATTCCTTCACCCAGAGCCCGAGCCCTGTCAGGAGATGACTTCCTGTCATGGGATCTAGGGGTTGTAGCAGGGCTGTGGCTATTGAGAGTATGCGCTGAGGCTGAGCAGTTTAAGGGTGTAAGGGTGACAACAAGTCAGCGTATTATTACCTCTATTAGATTTCCTGATTAAACCTTTGCTGCAGTGTGAGGTGGTGGTTTGTGGTGAATGGACTAAATTTAAACTAAAACCTGCTCTTTGCAGCATGAATAAACCATTAAAGAAATAATTCTACACTGTATCAGCCTCAACTTATGTGTCTCTGTGCTCTGATCTCATTAAGTCCTTTCATATTGATAGTGGTTATCTGTTGCACTTTCAGTTCTTCCCCACCTTCGTGTTTATTGTAACACTGCTATCTGATTGGAAATCACCTGTCTCCCAAGAACACACCCTGAATCAGTAGCAAAAAAAACAACAGACGCTTAGCCAACAGAGAGTTAGGTAACTTCCTGCGAAGGTTTGGTGCGTGACTGTTACTGAAAATGTGTCACCGCTCGTCGCAGTTGGCAACTTTTTACACCTGAAAAGAAAAAAATACCTTAATAGTTAAACAATGAAGTCCGTGTTGTAGTAGTGTGTATATGTGGTGGCATGGTTGGTTTGACAGCCTCTTATCGCATCCTCTGTCCATCCTTCCCTAGTCACACCCAAACAAAGATGTCTTCTTCCTCTCTCCACGCTCTTAGCGTGTAAAAGACCTCGACTCCATACAGATCGGACCACCCCCCCTCCTCTTCCTCATTCTTCTCCTCCTCTCTGCATTCCGACCTCTCTGCTCCTCCATCACTTGTTGTCCTGACATGCTGCATGTGACCTTATATACCCAGACGTGTGCCTTTCTAAACCGTGTCCGATCGATTCATTGTGCCACAGGTGGACTCCAGTCAGGTTCCAGACACATCTGAGGAGACGTTAAAGCAAAGAGGCTGCACATGACTATAATCTGGATTGCCACTGCAAAGGATCTGATTGTTTTTGAACAGTAAATCTCCCCAGAGAGAATTTAGGTTAGATTCTGAATAGAGTCTGTGGATTTATTTGCTAAAAGGCCCATTTTATTTATTTTAAATGACTTCTGCAACACAAACTGTGAAAAAGCTGAATGTTGCTGTACATGACCTCGGTCTCAGCTGATGTCCCGCTTGCTTTGTCTGCATGTGTGTGTGCATAATGAGCATCTATTCATAGAGCCGCAGCAATTGCATCTCTGTGCCTTTCTCCCGCTGACACTCACTCATAGTGTTGCCCTTGTATGAACATGAGACAGAAACAGACGCATGTCCAAACTCCAAGTGAAGTGCAGCGATGACGAGATGAAGGCAGGATTAGGGCTCGCGCCACATCGCTGCCCTCGACGCCGTCGTCATCCCTGTCACACGTGGACGGGGGTTTCACGCAAGGAGAAGAAAGAGCTTCTTGATGTCTGCCAGAGTTCACCATGATGCCGTCTACAGTATCTCTCGCCGCTTCACCCCACAGAGCAGACTTACCTCAGGCAGGCTGAAGAAGCCCATTGACTGAAGAAGATGGCTTGAAGGAGACGGGAGGGCCCGCGTGCCAGGCATTCCGCAGCACACAGTGGACACATTATTATGACATTTACAAGGCCAGCTAGATAGATACAGCGTGACACGTGTGTGAGAAAAGGTTGCCCTCTCACTGAGGCTGCTATGAAACGAGGACAGCCTGGGCAAACCACAGACTTAGAACAGAGTAAAGAAAACTACAGAGGCCTGTGGTCAATTCCATCAAGCTGACAACTGAATAATCGAGCTTATTTACACCGTGCTGATAACTGATGACACCCAGATGAACGTAAAAATCCAGTCACGTTCTGAGGTGGTACAAGCCGCTCGCTGATACGTCGTAGAATCACGCCATCGACGCGTTCATATACTCCAAGTTCTGAATTAATTCCTGCTGCAGTTTGACATTTGCTTCACTTTAGCCTCCAAATGAAAAATGTGCCTAAAGATCAGTTGTTTTGTGTCAGTCACATGGATATGGCATCTTCATTTTTGCAGATTTTTACGTTTCCATATTTGCCTGACCCCCTCGTGTGTAGCATTGCTTCATTATACACACTTTTTTTTTTTTTAGATTAGCTTTTTATAATGCAAGCCTAATTTATGTCGTGCTTTAATTTTTATATGGGTTTTCATTTAAATGCAGACTGGAGAGCGGTTGAATTTAGAGACAAGGCTGCTGACACGCATTCCAGTGTTCCCAAGTGTTGCTAAATCAATTAGGCTGATTGGTCGCACTAAAGATCAATTTGCGACATTGGACACTGAAATCTTTTCCTCCTCTGACCGAGATTTGGAGCTTTGGTTGTTGCGAGGCATATGTGTGGAGGAAGACGATCAGGTGGAATGTGCATGATCATCACATTGACATATTTTGCTCCTGGTATGTTGTTGACAGGCGGAAGTGAACAACAAATCTACTCATGGGGCCACGAGAAGACAGCGTGACATGCTATTAGCCCCAACACTGGTTGGATCAGCAATAAAAAAAAAAAGACGTTAAAAAAGCCATTTCCACGACATGCCTTTTCTGTTTCAGGTCCCATGCCATTGTGTCATCTAAACATACGATTTGTAAGACACTATGACTAAGATCCAGTCACTTAAGTTATTTCACAGAAATATTTTGTGATGCTTGTTCCTTTCATTTCTTGTCATGTCGTAATATTAGCCACAATGATGACTATGTGGCTTTATCCTTAGGCAACACACGTTGAGTTGTAGTTTCCTGAAACTCTGACTAAGCACTGGATCTGACTCGAAGATGAGAATTGAGTCTGTGAGCCAGTAATGATACTGAAAGCAAAAGAGACACTCTCACGAACTTCCCTGGATTAGGTAACGAGGAGACACGAGACTCCAGCATCAGCAGGCTCTTGTAGCAGACAATCAAAAAACAGTAACTGATTATTAGATGAACTGATCGACAGACAACTTATGTAGAACTTTCTGAATCCTTCTTTATGATCAAGAAAACTGAGACGTTCAAATATACACTATGATATGCTCACGTTCAATTACGCAACTCTAATTCTTGGCTTATAACTAGCACAATACCATAACACTTTAACTTAACACTAAGATATAATAATAAATCTATACAAAAATACACAATAATACCTGTAGATTAGATTTGTTTTCACTTTTAATAGACCAAATTTTTATTACTGAAATCAGTAAATCTGTTGATTTCCTTGCTGGGGGTCTTCTTTGGGGGCGGGTACAAACCTTTAGTCATAGTTGATTGGTCGGAGAGTGGATAAGTGAACGGTGAGTGGCTGAGCCCCAGCTATGCCCCGCCTCTGGGCGGGGCCGTGAACCTGCTGTAACGTTGAAGCGTCGCGTTCAACCAGTGTCGAGTTTAGAGGGTCTCTCTCTGTCGGGGTGACAAGTCCTAACGCAGGAGCAGCTGAGGGGAACGGATCTGCTGAGAGAAGAAGAAGAAATAATAATAATTAAAAAAAACAAAAAAAACACCGCTTTTTATTCACCGCTGGATACGTAACGCACCCTGGGGTTGGATTAACGCAAACCTGTGTTTTTTAGTTTTTCTTTTTCATTTGGTTTAGAAGACACAACCACTCGCCGAAGACAATGGGATCCCAGGCATCCAAGGGAGAGGTGGCCGCGGAGGCGAACGCTGCCGCCGCTGATGCTGCAGCTGTCAAAACCAACGGACAGGTACTTACCCTCCACTAACGTGTCAAAAGTAACCAAATAAAAAAAAAAGAAAAAGATCAAAGTTGAGTGGATCGCACAGATCCACGCGTTGCCGACTTTACTCGACGCTGAATTGATTCAACTTGCATGTGAGGACGTTTTGGGGCAGGTGGGGCTTTTTTTGTTTGTTTTTTTAAGGCATCACTGTCTCCGCTAAAGGGCAACAAGTTAAGAGATGATAAAGCTGCTCTGCTGATGGCTGGATGTCGGTGAACTGGGTGCGAAGGCAGAATGTGTCTTATTTGTCACTGAGGTCTGAGCCAAAATCCGCGCAACGTGTTTGATAGTGCCAGGCATGAAGGGGGAGGGGGGGGGGGTCTGGGCGCACGTAGGCAGTCTACTACTCCTCCCTTTGTAAAATACGAGACTGGAGCCGCTTGTTTCACAATCTGCCACTTTAAAAGAAAAAAACCCATCAACCAGACGATTTGTAATTTGGCGGAGAGATGATTCACATTTAGTCATTTATTCGAGGCGTCGTCTCATTAATCGGTTGGTGACACCCTCGCATCTGTCGACATCTGATTTTATAAGGACACTGGTTTTGGCGGTTGAATGTTAGTGTTTCGTGGGGGGCAATGCCATCAGTTGTGGTGTTTTCATTCTTTTAATCCATAAGCTCCAGCCTTGTCTTTGTTGAGCCGATGTCTGTCTGGTACCTCGGGCGGTCTGTGTGCAGCTACCGCCGCCTATCGCCCTATTAGTGTACTGCAAGGCGTCGCCTCCGAGCGGGGCACGGTGGTTAATTGATGAGCACGACGATGCTCTTTCGCCGAATGACGAGTCTAAATCACAAACTGGTCTTTTACGCGTGTGCATGTGATGTTTTTAGATTCATGCGATTTTATTTTTGTTGGCACACGATTTACATGATTTGGCTTTAGAAAACGCCACATTCATTTTGTGACATCTTTAACCTTTTCCCAGGAGAACGGACACGTGAAAACCAATGGTGATGTCTCGACCAAGCCTGATGGGGATGCTGCCGCCACCAACGGATCAGCTGAGGCGGCCAAGGAGCCTGAAGCCAGTGCAGGAGGCGACGCCATCGAGCCTGCGCCTGCCGCAGATGGGGAGGCAGCTAAGCCCGAAGGCGAGGCTGCAGCGAAGGAGACCCCCAAGAAGAAGAAGAAGAAGTTCTCCCTGAAGAAGTCCTTCAACTTCAAACTGAATTTGAAGAAGAGCAAGAAGAGCGAGGCTGTCAAAGAGGAAGCAGCTGCCGCCGCCCCCTCTGAGGAGAAGCCCGCAGAGAACGGTGCTGCCGCTCCAGCTGAGGAGAAGAAGGAAGAGGTGAAGGAGGAGGCTGCCGCTGCTGTGGCTGAGGCTCCAAAGGCTGAGGAGGCCCCAGCTAAAGAGGAAGCCCCCAAGGAGGAGGCCAAGGAGGCAGCTGCTCCAGCCCCCGAGGCCACGAAACCAACAGAGGAGAGCAGCTCGACCCCCGCTCCCTCTGAAAAGAAAGAGTGATTGTACGTTTAGCTCCAAATGAACTGGGTGAACTGTTTTTCGAGAGAGAGAAAATTTAAGAGTATATATATATATATTTATATATATGTGTATATGTATACATATGTATATGGATATATGTATATGTAAATATATACACATGTATGTGAGAGACTCCTTTGACGTGCCACTTTTCGTCATGATAACAAGACGACAGACTAGATTCACTAGATCACTTCCCTGGTTACTGCTTGACATCTGGACCTTGACTCAGTTTTAGGCAGCGGGTTGGTCGCAATGTGGAAAAATGGATTTAAACGGCTAGAACGTCAGCTACCGACACCACGAAACATAGACGGATGAAGGATGGATGGATGGATGGATGGACGGACGGATGGAGAAGGACGGAGCTGAAGCATCTTCTCTCTGAAAATCAACACACGAAGATGCCTGCTTGCTGTTGGAAAGGAAGCTAGACAAGATACTAGGACACCACCACCACTTGAAATGACTGTTAGAGAAAAAAAAATGAAATCAGAAAATTAAGAGACTTGCCAACTTTTTACATTCCTATATTTTAACCTAAATTTGAAGTATTTTGTGGTGTATTATAGAGAACCATCTTAAAGATTCAGAGAAACTATGTCTTGTTTGTTAAAAGAAAAAAAAAACAATTTTGATTTTTACCTTACTATGAAAAAAAGAACACTTAAGCTTGCTATGTTCACTGTTGCGGTTTGATATGAAGCAGAGTTGTTTATCTGTCGTGTGTGAGCCTGAATCTGCTTTGTCTCTGTAAATACATTGGATTGATTTCTGTTCTTTATTTTGCTAATGTTGACAGATGTTACTGGTTTTATTGTAAAGTTGATAATGGTAAATAAATGTTGGTTACCTGCCCGTTTGTGTGTCTTTATGCTCATTTGCACCATATTCCAGAGTAGCATAGGTGAAATTTCAGATCTGGGGCATGATTGTGTCTGAACACATCAGACTTTGACATCAATAAACTTTTATTTTATTCGTCATGTAATTATTAGCAGTGATTGGATAAGACAGTCACTGCAGTTCAACTTCAAACACAACACAGTACAATAACTGAGTCCAGCCCCAGTAATGTGAAGTTATGTGGGATTAGATGTCTAATGATTAAACGTGACATATCACATGAAAAGGCCTGTGTGTGTTTAGCAGATGGGTTTAGGAATAAATGAACACATCAACGCAGCAGTGACCCTTCGCCCTGCACCTGAGATCATCACCATCACCTCAGCCCCCTGCATCCTTTGTCACATCTACGACTTTCCTTCCATTCAACAGCAAACTGAATGAATCCGACCTAGTCTGGCCTAACTGACCCAGTTCACATGCTGATGTTATAAACTGCCCTACATTTAAACCCATCCTGCAAACCGTTCTGGGTTATTGTAATTATTTGACAGAGCTCTCGCTTGTGTAGTGAATGCATGTGTTCTTTAAGCTAAATTTAATTGTGGGCAACGTCGTCACAAGCTGTTTATTCTCTATTTACTGCTTTGTTTGCACTACATATTATACATAACATTCTGTGAGTGATCGCTTCAAATATGCTGCAGTTTTCTTTCAGCGAAGTCTGCGGAGTTGGACGTTATAAAAAAGAATGAGCTCGCACTGCCACCTGGCGGTAGATAGAGGGGACACTACACAGCTGATCGTCTGTTGTCTGGATTTCGTTATAGTACTGAAATGTCTGCTAATGATACATCTATAAATATTCATCCAACATGTGCATGCGTATGCCTTGAAGACTCTTGGGAATGACACATTTCATTCATGCATTTGTTGTTGTTGTTGCAGTCACACCTCAAAGAACGTGTCACCTAGTGAAAATGCAACCATAACGTTCGTAATTTAAAAAAGAAACAGTGAAATGTATCTTGTATCCACTTATTTATAGTAATTGCATGTATATGTCCTTAGAGGTACCAGATTTACAAATTAATTCTGCCAGCATGCATAAAAAACAGAAATTATACAAAACAAATGAATATAAGCAAAATGTATGCATGCTGTTACTATTGCGTATAAGCTATATGTATTATTAGACTGATAATTATAGGTTATATGTTCATTCTAAATCGCAAAACACTAACATTTGAGCTGTGCGTTACGGTCTAGACGCTGTCTGGTTGTAGCTGCAGACTCGCGGGTCGCTCGGTTTGCTCACCGGGACCTCCCGGTCGAGCGGTAGCTCATCTGTGATTGGCTAACGCGATCTCCACGCGAGCTCCTGGCTGCAAGAGAGGAACCGGTGGCTACGAACCAGGGGAGTAATTGCTGTAAAATGGCGCTGTCTCAAGGAACAAAGAAAAAAGTTTGCTATTACTATGATGGTAAATATTATGCTTGTTCGTTTTTTTGCTCTGATGGCCGAAGTGGCTTTCAAAGCATTTGAACGGTTTTAATAATTTTCATTTTAGATTTTGTTCTCTTTGAAAAGTGTGCTCAACGACCGAGCTAGCTAGCCGGTGTAGTGAGCTAACGTTAGCTCCTTCGATTAGCTTGTTTTAGCTATATGGCACGGTTAGCGAGTTGTTAGCTTGAAACCGCACGCAACATATCCTCGGCTCTTCATTTAGATTTCAAGTCGCCCAAGCAAATTGTGTGATGCTGTTCGCGCATCGAAGCGTTTTATTGGGTTTTAATTAATCTATGTGTGTTAGTTCTGTGACCCGGGGAACCTAAACGTGCTATGAAGCTATCCGGCGCTAATCGCATCAACGATCCCCTCAACTTCCGAGAAGTGGGGACCGATTGTCAGTTTTTGTCCAATTTAGCTTGTGTAGCTGTGAGGTTTTATTGTGAGGTTTCATTATTGTATTTCCTGCTATGACCAGCAATTGACGAAACATGTTTTAAAGTTTAAGTGTTGAAATATGTACACTTTTATTCGAAACGAAAGGCATTTTACGTCATTAAGTGCGGTTATTCTCCTGCATGATCGTGTTATTTCTTATCCCAAACGAGTCTTTAGCTATAGCGAAACGTTAAACTAAAACCCAGCACCTAAAGAAACCGCTGGTTCCTGCCTCCCACGCTGGCAAACATCAAGACGTCGGCATTTTAATGTTAACAGCCGTAGCACTGATAAATTGACCATCCCTAGTATTTTTTGTTTGGTCCCAGAGTTTAATGTAGTATCAGGTGGTTTCGGTGCAGCTAATAATGATCAGACAAGTGTGCTGTGACAGAAACTGCATTTGGATTTGGGCCAAATTGAGGACAGGTTGATCCTGATTGATAAAATTTTAACTCAACTGTGCATATTTTTAAGTGGAGCTTAGGATCATGAGTTGGATTCTCTTCCCACAGGGGAAGCGGTAGGTCTAAAGGCAAACAAGAGAATTTAACTTGTCTTCCTTTTTAAGGTGACGTGGGGAACTACTACTATGGCCAGGGCCACCCCATGAAACCACACAGGATTCGCATGACGCACAACCTTCTCCTCAACTATGGACTGTACAGGAAAATGGAGATCTATGTGAGTCACACCAATACACACAACTCCCAGAACATTGTAGATGAGGATAAGGAGATGCACAACGTCACAGTTCTTTACAAATGACTGATGTTTGAAGTTTGGGTTGTCCCCAGAACTGTTCTGTGAAATATAAAACACATGATTTTTGACTGGTTGAGAAATGTTCCCAACAATGGGGGTTGTGAACAATCGAGTGCTTTGTTTTGCTGAAACGCAATGACTTTACTAATTCCATGATGCTGCCCGGGCAGCAATATGATGACTTATAATGTAAAACAAAAAACGAATGTGTTAGTTGATGTAGTGCATAGGTGTCTAACTCTGGCCCATGAAGCCACTCCAAATTACTATTAGGGCTGGCCCGCCTGTAATATACAACGCATGTACCGCTACTACTACAAATCCAAGAATGCTCTGTTGATGTTTTGGCGCATCAATCACGACAGGACCCATTAACCCCCCCTCCTCTGTTGATTTTGCATGAGCGCAATATTAAGTTATATATTGTTTAGCATTAAGCTTTGCTTGTTCCATATTCAGTTTTTAAGCAAAACTGTTTTGGGTCCGTAAGAGAAGGTTCATTGTTATATCTGGAGGAAGATTTTTTTTTTCAATAAATATCAATGTTGGCCTGTGACTTTGTTCCAGTTTTGAATTTTGGCCCACTGTGTATTTGAGTTTGACACCCCTGCTGTAGTGAGACTAAACTGTACTAGTTTACGAGTGGAAGAGCCCTGTGAAATCTGTGTTTTAATAGAGGAAAACTGCCCTTTCATTCAATACTACTTTACTTCACATAGTTTCTGATTGTGCTAGATGACATTTCCTTCAAAATTACACAACCATGTGTAATAAGTATTGTCATATGTAATGTGTTTTATTGTACTGATAATACACTGTATACATGCATAAATGTAATAATCCAAATTTGAAATAAAACGTTTATTTATCCAATCCAGGAATTGGACTAAACTGTCATGTCCCTTTTCACATGTCTGATTCCAGAGACCACACAAAGCCAGTGGTGAAGAGATGACCAAGTACCACAGTGACGACTACATTAAGTTCCTGAGGTCTATTCGACCAGACAACATGTCTGAATACAGCAAACAGATGCAGAGATGTGTGTCTACTTCTCCTCCAGAGCTCTATACACTGACATAATGTTGCGGTCTAGTTCTGTTAAACCTGCCTGTCTTGTGCTTTCTCCCACAGTTAATGTTGGAGAAGACTGTCCAGTGTTTGATGGTCTGTTTGAGTTTTGCCAGCTGTCTACAGGTGGCTCTGTTGGTATGTTACAACCACGCGTCACATAATTTTTCTGACATACTGTTTTCACACGGGAAAGAAAAGATAAATTACACACAGGTCCAGTTTCCAAGACAGCTTAGAATCCAGTGATATAGGCATTAATATACAAATAAAACTAATACTGCTTGTATTGACAAAACAAGCAGTTTGATCAACTAACTGCATCCATTCAGTAAGTAACGTGCTTTACTGTGTACATTCTATAGCTGGGGCAGTGAAGCTGAATAAGCAGCAGACAGATATCGCCGTCAACTGGGCAGGAGGTCTCCACCACGCAAAGAAATCGGAGGCCTCTGGGTTCTGCTACGTCAACGACATTGTCCTGGCCATTCTCGAGTTGCTCAAGTAAGACGAGCGTCACTGCTGCTTAGTGTTTATTTTGTCTTTAAACTGTGTCAGATTATATACATCAAGGGTGTCCAATCCTGGTCGTCGAGGGCCACTGTCCTGCTGGTTTTCCTTCTCTTCCTGTCGTAGCTACTACTGATTACATTGATCAAGGTGATCAGCAGAGAGTTGGAAAACCTGCAGGACAGTGACCCCGAGGACCAGGATTGGACACCCCTGATATACATCGTCTCTTACAGAATTTAAGATGTCAATACCTCAATTTTCCGTTCTGCTTAGGTACCACCAGAGGGTTTTATATATCGACATTGACATCCACCATGGTGATGGTGTAGAGGAGGCCTTCTACACCACAGACAGGGTCATGACCGTTTCTTTCCACAAATATGGGGAGTACTTCCCTGGCACTGGAGACCTAAGGGTGCGTCTGTTCTTATTTTAAATGTGTAAACTAATGGTTACATGTGTTTTCATGGGCTGTCATTCACTGTTATATCTTGTGTTCAGGATATTGGAGCTGGAAAGGGTAAATACTATGCAGTCAACTACCCACTCAGAGATGGGATTGATGATGAATCTTATGAAGCCATCTTCAAACCTGTAAGTATAAATAGGATGTAATGCCTGTAGTTACGTGATTTCTGTGAGCTGAGTTGTTGTGTGTGTATTAGATTATGGCCAAAGTCATGGAGATGTACCAGCCAAGTGCTGTAGTGCTGCAGTGTGGAGCTGATTCTCTCTCTGGAGACAGACTGGGCTGTTTCAACCTCACCATTAAAGGTAGAAACACACCCTCCATTCTAGAGACAAAACCCATAAAATGATTTATCATAAGTTTTGTGTTGTCTCTTCTAGGTCATGCCAAATGTGTTGAGTACATCAAAAGTTTCAACCTGCCTCTGCTGATGCTGGGCGGCGGAGGCTACACCATTCGTAACGTGGCCCGTTGCTGGACCTATGAAACAGCCGTCGCTCTTGACTGTTCCATCCCCAACGAGCTGCCCTATAACGATTATTTTGAGTATTTTGGCCCTGACTTCAAGTTGCACATCAGCCCGTCCAACATGACCAACCAGAACACCAACGAGTACCTGGAGAAGATCAAGCAGCGTCTGTTTGAGAACCTCCGCATGCTGCCTCATGCCCCTGGTGTCCAGATGCAGGCCATTCCTGAAGACGCTCCTCACCCTGACAGCGGAGATGAGGATGAGGAGGACCCAGACAAACGCGTCTCTAGTAAGAATCATAGTGACTGTTTTAATTTAGGGGCAAAGGCTGGATGGGAAGAGAACATCCCTAATGTTGATGAACTGTGCCTGTTCTGCCATCATGTTTCAGTCCGTGCCCATGACAAGAGGATAGCCTGCGAGGAGGAGTTTTCTGACTCTGAGGATGAAGCAGAGGGTCAGGGAGGAGGCCGCAGGAATGCTGCCAACCACAAGAAGGCTAAACGAGTGAAGAAGGAAGAAGAGAAAGAAGCAGAGGAAAAGAAAGGTAAGACATGTTCATAGGACAATCTAGTATTTGTAGATGACATGAACACTGTGTTTATCTGGCCTGTTTGTTTGCTTTCTAGAAGTGAAGGAGGAAGAAAAAGAGGAAGAGAAAATGGACACATCAGGGTGAGAAAATTGATTTGACATTTTGATCAGGTGGTTAATTGTCTGCCACCTTGTCACAACTCAACTATTCATGTTTCAGACCAAAAGAAGAAGTGAAGACAACTTGAAGTGCTCCCCAGGGAAAAACGAAAGGTTATACTTACTGCTACGATAGGACCTTTTTTGTATTCCTGTTTTACTGTGCATTCTTAACAGGCAGACCTGGTTTACACTGTTTCTGTTGTTTGTTTCCCAGTGGAGCACCAGTTGGGCTGGCATTGACCAGAATATTTGTCAGAGAACTGACAAAGCATGAATTGCCACCCCTCTGTGTTCTTAGTTGTGTCCTCACCCACCTGGAACTCCTTGTAGTAGAAAACAAATGCCACAAATCCTTCCTATTGTGTGAAGCAGTTCTGCTTTAATGTGAAAAAAAGCCACCCAGAGTGTTACTGTTTCTATCATGACATGTAAACATGTTTGCGTGGCTCCAGCTAAATTACCTGCAGATGTAGATTTAGTCTAGTGCTCAGGTGCACAAAAGGTTTTTCTGTTCTGTTTTTAAACATCTATTTATGATACTGTTAGACCAACCAGCATTTGGCAGTTGACTCACTGTTCAGTGGTCAGTGAGTGCATGATCTTGCCTTTAGCATGTCCATACTGTCCTCCCTTAGCCCACTCACCATTTTCAGACAGTTCTGTAAGTTATTTTAAACCATGAACAGTCGCTCCCTTCAGCCTGTCTTCCTGGGAAGTAATCTGCTCAGTGTTTCCTTTATTCCCTTCCTGTCCTGTTTGTATGTTGTGTGAATGGGTGCAGCCCTCTGTTGGGAAGCAATACTTTGTTTTAGCCATTTTGTACCATTATACACAAAGGTGGAGTGAGCTGGTATGTGTTTATTTTGAGTTTTATTCTTGTGAAATGTGCATTATCATGACTTTGTTATAAAATAAAACAGATCCACTTTTTCTTTATACAAATTGTGACGCTGAAGTTTCAGTTGTAGCGGTTTTATGTGACCGTAAATGTTCTCACAAATAGGTGAATGAGGAAAATGTAAGTCTATCAAGGTGAAATTAGCTGGACAGTATCAGAGCAGTTTTATTGTTACATAGGAGATGATGAAATGATAAACCATTTGCATTAATTTATTTTAGGATGATGGAATGGCTTACAACAGGAAATGCATGAATAAATGAAACTAATTGGATTAAATTAACTTCGGGAACTAGTGAGTGTTGATTAAAGTCCAGTCGCAGTGTAGCCACAGATCCAGGGTACAAAACATTTTTAGCTCTATTCTCATCCCTTTACAAGCAGTGTTACAAAAACGCTCGTCAGTGAGATGTACTTAAACGATCAGCTGTCTGATCTCCTTGCATTTTAGTCCATCCTCTTTCCTGATTGTGTAGAGGGACAGGCGGTTATGCCTCCAGCTCAAAGTCAAAGTATTGTGGGTCAAAGTAATGAATCCTTACGTAGCCATCCTCTCCTCCACTGCTGTAACTGTAGACCCATAGTAAGAGAAATATGTTAGCAAAGTGATACCAGAACTTTCAACTTCACGACAGAATGATGTCATCTTTTACCTCTTGCCATCAGGGTGGAATGCCACACAGTTGATTGGACCAAAATGACCTTTGACTCTGCCAAACTCCTCTTCATAGGCAGCATGGAAGAACCTTAGAGCAGAAAAAGTGACTTCATATGTTAATTCCACAATGACTTAATAATAAATTAAACCATGTGACAGGATATGAAATAGCTTTAACTGTTGTAAACAGTTATCACATCTCACCTGGCTTCAAACTTGCCAATCCTGGTGGAGGTAGTGGTGACCTCCATGGCTTCTTGTCCACCTCCCATCACCACCTATATAACAAAAACCACACCTAAATTAAAGCTCAGTAACAATGTACAATTTTTTACAGCACAGTCTTAGCGTCAAGTACATGCAACAGTGTAAAATTCTCCACTTACATGATCCATGATGGGAGAGATGGCTGCCGAGTTGACAGGTCTCTCTGTTTTAAATGTCTTGATGTGATCCAGAGACGTGGAGTCAAACAGCTGAACGAAAACAAACCGTCAATTACATTGTCTGACACTGTTAAAGAACACGGGCCATTTAATACGGCCTGGTTCCTACCTGAAATCTGACGCTGGTAGCAGTGTTAAGTGTTTACCTTGGCAGTGTTGTCCTTTGAAGCAGTAATGAACAAAGTGAGATCCACTGACGTCTGGATGTCATTGATCTGCTTGGTGTGCTCCTTGGCCTTCTTCACGATCTCTCCAGACTATTCACAAACAACAGTTATCAGGAAAACGCTTTACCTCAAAGTGGCTTTATTCCAGCTACTAGATTTGCTGTGTTAAAATCTCATGCTTGTTTTTATTTCTGTGTTTGCAAAACAACAAGCCCCTCCACACAAAAAAATATCTTCTCCATGACTGACATCAGATGTGTTTACTTAATTTAAAGTGCTGCAGCGCTACCAACCTTGGCACTAAACTGGTTGATCTCTCCATTCTCGTGCCCAGCATTGACAAACTCCCCCAGAGGTCCCCACACAGCACTGGTAATCTTGTGGTCGCTGCACGGTACCGACAGGTACGGCTGGTTGTCCTCTGCAGAGACAGTGGGTAGACATTTCCTCGTTTATGCTGCATGTTAACATCACTTTCCTACAGTGCATAAACAGCTGGCAAGGTGCATATTGCACGCACCAATCTGCTGGGGGTCCCTCAGGTCAAAGAAGTTCAGGTAGCACTGGTAGCCCATCTGCTTGTCTGTGGAGAACATGATGATGTTGCCGCTGAAGTCGAAGCCGCACGTTCTCACAGCAGAGTTGGTGTTGAGCAGGGCGAGCTGTTTACCTGAAGAGATGCAGCTTTAACACTCTGGAAAAATGAGCCGCCAGTTTTTGGTTCTCGATTGTTTTTACCTACCAGTCTCGCAGTCCCACAGTCGACAGCTGTTGTCTGCTGATCCTGTCAATACGTTCTTGGTGTCCCCTGGGAGGACGTTAAGGAGCACGACACTGCAGCACAGCTAGAGGCTCCGCATCACAGGTTTATATAGACAATTAAGCATTATACTTGGATTAAAAGGATACAGTCACAGTCAACACACCACACAGCTCCCGTGTGTCCATTGTAGGTGCCAAGCCTCTCCCCATTCACGGAGTACCACACGTTAGCTACCTGTTACGGGAGACAACAGAGGAACCAAGTACGTTAACGCACAATAATCCAGTACATACAACAGTGGGATGACGTATCTTGGTTAGTCGCAGCTCACCGTGTCTTTAGCTACAGAGAAGAGCAGGTCTCCTTCTCTGTTGTACTTTATCTGAGTGATGGACCTCTCATGGCCCTGGAGCAGGATGGGTTTCTGAGGAGCACAATGCAATTTAGCATTTAGATGTTAGCCAACAAACACCAGTGTCTCACGACCTCGTGCGTGATTCATGTGCTGTAAGCCTAACGCGTTTATCTTTACTAAAGACTGGTTCGTTTATCGCTGGATGTCGGCGAACCATCAGCTTCTATTATCTACACCGTGCAGTTCACATTTACGCTAACGTTAGCTTGCGTATGCTAGCTAGCTAATTCTGACATAGACAACTCGTAAAACATGACAAACATCGCTTTGATCAAATCACTATTCGTAGCCGTGGCCGTACTAACCATTCTCGCTAGCGAGGCGTTGCCACTCGCTCCCGAATATTCACAAAACCTCCTGTAAAGAGAGAATTGACCAACACTCGTGTTTCAGGCGCCGGAGCTGCTGCGGAAAGGAAGGTGACGTATTTCCGGTTTCCAAGAAGCCATAGCGCGCCCTCTACCGGTGACAACGCGGCGTAGCATGTAGCGCCACTGTGGAAATGTCAGTTGTTTTCTAATTAATAGCCATGAAAACGACATCAATGCTTCTGTGAATAGCTGCGATATGTTAACCAATGTGTCTACTGTTTTAAGAGTTGTTACGGGGTTAAAAGTTAAAAAAAAACAGAACAAATATAATCATGCTTTGTCAAAATTTAAATCTGAAAAATTTGAACTTTGGCTTTTCTGGAACAATTTTGTTTTGTAAACTGACTATGATATGTTATGTTCTCATATTAAACAGGCGCAGTACTTTTCGAATAAGCAGACAACTCAAATATCTGTCCTTATATCTTTTTATTAACAAGAAAACAAATATACAGGGCCAGATAAAAGTACTGCAAAAGACTAAAAGTAGCATCTTTGGTTCCTTATGATGGTTGGTGAAGCTCCACATCTGCCATGGTACTGGAGGTAACGAGGAAGAAACTTTCATTCGGTTAGAGAGATTTGTTTTCAACGGCTGTCACTTTTATACTGATGCTACATATTGTATGTTAGATGTGTCTCCAGGGACATGACTAGTAACATTTGTTGCCACGCTGCTTAGTCACGATTACCTTTTCAAAAGCATCAGTGAGATGCGGAATATGACGGCAAGTTTCTACAAACAGGGGCTGTCATGAGACGCGTTTGTTCATACAGTGCATCCATGCAGCACAGTGGATATAATGAATATACATTCTCAGTTAAGTGCTTGTCAGTTCAGACTGCCACAGAAGAAAACCAAGAGGCAAGTGTTGCATAGAGGTCCTTGAAACATTCTCTTGTTAAGACCTGATTACAAGCTACTGCAAATCCCAGAAGAAGCAAGAGACGATCTCAGCAACATAAACCACACACGCACGCACGCACAAAATATAAGTGGTTGTCATTACAAAGTTCAAAGCTGACAAAAAACAACAACTGCATTAAGATTAACTGAACTCAGTAAGGAATGGAATCGCTGGTCGGGAATGTTTTTTACAAACCATCTAAATGACTCGAGAATAGACTGTTTTACAGTGCTCTGTAAAATAATATATTTCAATATGAGATAGTGCTTTAAATAAATATAGACCAAAGAATTCAACACTGCAAATAAAGCAATGTGATTTAATTTTGATCTGAAGTGATCTAAAGACAGAGATATTATCAAGCATTTTGAATATTTGAGCCAGATGAAAAGCCAAGGAACAGTCACAATGACAAAGCTCCTTTAATTCTTAGTGATAATTCTATTTTGCTCATAAATGCAATCGTTTTATTAGCTAACGAAATTATTGTTTTGACGTCACCTGGAAGAAAATGTTAATTTACTAAAACTGGCCTTTATGAGACAAAGTCATAAATCAAGCTATTGGTGACTGTTCTCTGCCATGTACTGCTGTTGTGCGAGTCATGCCCTGCAGGAGCTGCCACAGCAAATCTGTGTTTAACACACGCTTAAAAAGGAATGTGTATTAAAACATTACAGCACACAGTACATTTACATACACACTTAATATTAGGCAATATGAACATCAGCAAACTGCTTTCAATTACTAAGCCAATGTTTCCTCTACAACGAATCACATTTATGAAAATGACCACACTTATTGAATAACTTAATCGTGGAAGCTTAACCATTGTGAGAGCATATTATTATTATTATTATTATTATTTATTATGAACCCTGTGTGTGTGTATGTGCTGACAGATGAGGCCCAATCTTCTCATCACCTGGACTAAAACTGCTGAGGTTACTGGGAGGACACAACTGAACCTTTGCATTAGATATTGGTGCAGCGTTTAACATCAGCTTCGTCTAGTGACTAGTGGCTTGCAGGCTGGTGGCTTATCTTTTGGTGGCTTGACGCTTGAGGATGAGAAGCGTTACTTCACTCCTGTGCAGTGACTGGCTGAGCGCTTGCTTCTTCTATTAAGTTGTCTGGGTCCAGTTCTTGTGGGCTGCAGTGGCACGAGTGGGAGCAGTGGGCGCTGTCCGGGATAGGACCGGTGCTTGGCTCCAGCAGAGCGTCTGTTGGTGGTGGAGAAGGAGACTCAGTCCCCGTGTCAGCAGTGGGGGCCCCTGTGGTGCCACCTTGCTCGCCACTGAGGTTCTGGACCTTCTTGTTGAGCTCGTTTCGTTCCACTTTAAGTGCTCGCCGCAGCTTCTCCAGCCTCTGAACTTTACCCTGAAGCGCCTCAAACTCTCGGTCCCGCACAGCTTTCTGTAGACAATTACACAGGGTGGATGCCAATGCTCAGTGTAATTCTCACTTTCTCACTCCCTCCAATTTGGACTTACAGGTTATTTTATTTTCTTAATATCTGACTGTTTTAAACCTTCATATATTGTTGATAACAATGAGCCCCGGTTTGATTTAATTTAGGTTATGGAAATGAAGGAATGAAAACAAATGCTTCAGCAAATCACAATGGTCAGTGTTGTTCGGCATTTAAAAACATTGTGTTTGTGTGTTTTACCTCCTCAGCCATCTCCAGAAGAGCCTTGTTGCTGCTCTCCCACCTGGAGCGATACATGGCCGTCTCCTTCTCCAGCTTTTTGATCTTTTTAGTCATCTGTAAGCAGGAAGGCAACGGGTCTCACACCAGCAGAGCACCTCCACATACACATTGGTATTTTGCTCCCTATCACACAGACTGCTCACCTTCTCCATCTCCTGTTTGAATGTGGTGAACACTTCATTGCTCTTGGACAAAGTGGTCTGAAACTCTTCAAATTTCTCTGTGTACAGTGACAGCTGCAAACAACACAATACAAGTTAGGTCATGTGAATCGTTGGGTGTCTCCAAAGGTTAAAATTAAGCTGACGAGACGAGACAGACCTGCTGTTTGAGGTGAACTTCCTGCTGCTTCATTAGCTCACACATCCGCTGTGACTCTATGGCCTCTTTGAGCAGCTGGGCCGGAGACAAACATTTAATAAAACATTTATGTCTGAACAACAGTCGGGTGTGTATGTTATGTTTTGCTGCTGTCTGTTGACTTCACATACAAAGTCTTTCTCTCTGTCATGGCGTTCCTCTGACTCCTTCAGCAGCTCCTGAGCCTGGTGAAGTTTGGCATCCACCAGCTGTTGCTGCAGGTCTTTGTGCTTCACCACTTTGTCTATGTGCTGTTGGAGTTACATGCGATGAGTTTAAAAAAACAAAACATCATCACACACTAGAAAAATGTCTTAAGCCTTCAAAACAGTTCACACACCTCCTCTCGTAGTTTGTATTGTTCATACAGCTTCTTCAGTTTTTCAGCCAGCTCTGCATTCTCTTGTCTGAGGTTGGCATTTCTCTCATTGTGTTGCTCCATCTGAGTCTGGATGTCGTTCAGTGTTACCTGGAAATGAGAAGTCACCTCCTTCCTTTTCTCCTCCTCCAGCCGGGTCCTTTGCACTCCTTCGTCCTTCAGAGGGTGGAACATGGTATCAGCGAGAGTCCTCAGATATATATCAGCATAATATTTCAATATTGTGTATTCTGGCATCATTTCTCTCTGCAGCTGACTTCTACATATTTGAAAATTTCCATATCAGTGCGTGTAGCGTACCTTGAGCGTGCGGTTATGTCTCTGCAGCTCCCTGCACAGGCTCTCCAGCTTGCTGCGTGCCAGGATGGCCTTGCTGTGCTCGTTCCTTAGCGTGTCTTTCTCCTGGACGAGCTGGCTCTGCTTCTTCTGCAGCGCTCTCATCTGCTTCTGAGTGTTCCGGTGCTCTTCCAACTGTCACATACACAGACAGACAATATTCATAATTTATCAGCAGCTGATACATCTTATCTCAACTATTACAGCAGTTGTGATGAATATGATAGTAGTATGTATCATATACAATCTATGACTATGTCTGTTAGATCATGTTGTGCCAAGTGCATGTGTGAAGGCGCATGTAATTCAAATGCAAATGATTATTCTTTTGTGTTCATACACCTCAACACACTATATTACAGTAGCAGGGAGCATAAAACGCTTCCAGTGGAGTGCTAACTTGTGTTAATGCTTTCATGTTTATTTCAAAATGACTCACCAGATCAGCGTACTTCTTACAAAGGCCTGCAAGCTTTTCGTCTGGGGTGCTCAGTGTATTCAGAGTCTGCATTAGGAGGGTGATCTCTTTGCCTAGATTTAGATAAAAAAAAATCTTTATCTAATGTTAATGGTATGTTGTTTCTACTTCCTCAGTCACCATCAGCTTTTACTTATAGGTTTGTAAGAGCTGATCACAAAGATGCAGTTGAGCAAGACTTCGCCTCTCAATGTACAAAGAACAAACACCTAAAAGGATTCAAACCTGCTGCAGAAAACTTGACCTTTCCCAGCACTTAAATCCTTCTCAAATTATTCTCCTCATAGGGCAACTTGTTCACAAATCAGTAAGAATAAATCTTTATATAGTGTTGAGTTTAAATATCCATAATGAAGATGCATATCAAATAACGTAAAATGTAACAAAGTTCCAGTACTTAGAATAGGTTTTACTTTATTTATAATAAAGTAAACTGGCTATAAGTCTCACCAGAGGGTCAACGTGAACAAAGAATAAAGTGTTTCTTACCCAGTCCTTTCACTTTCTTCTTCTCCTGGGTCTTCTTCTGGTCCTTCTCTACCCCATTGTCACCTCCATTGACTTTACCCTCATCTTGCTTGTGATCCTCCCTATCAGTAGCCAGACCGTTGAGTTCCAGGCTGTGAGACTGACCATTGGGCACGCTGCTGGCATCATCTGGAATTTCCCGGCAGTAGGTGCTGAGGATGTCCTCCAGCTGGCGGCTCAGCTCCTCAGCCATGTCACGCTGGGATAATGCAGCTTCTGCAGCTACATGCAGAGCAAGGCAAAGACATGAGAATGAATCATAGCAGATGACAAATCATCGGCATATTTTGGCACCTAATCATAGCTTTGTGCCACTATTACAAAACTCTACTGATATCAATTATCCTACCCAAAATATAAAGACATCCACAGCGGCACAGATAGATCACATGCACTGATGACTGGGTTGTTGCCTAACATTTAGCTGGTGTAATCATACATCTGTGGTCATCTTATGCCATTAGATAAGATTAATCTTTATTGAGCCTACATCACTTGTTAAGCGGCCCACAAGAAAAAAAAAACAAATAACAGTATAATGTGCAAAACAAGAGATAAGTGCAACAAAAGACAAACAAATTCACAATGACAAAAGAAAAAGGATTTATGTTGAACAATATGTCTTGTGGTAAATTAATACGATTAGTGGTGAATGATGTACCTTCACTCGACGCCTCGGTGCCTTGTGGAGGCGTATCTGTCTGTGGCGTCTGTGGCTCCGACTCTTTGGGGCTGTTGCTCTCGGAGGCGTCTGTCGCAGCTGCGGGTGACTCGACCGTTTCTGCAGCAGGTGGAGCGTCGCCGCCGCCCTGGGTGGCAGACTCTTCCCGGTCTTGCTTTTTCATCTCCGGTATCTGTTGGCAGTTGCAAAACCTGTGATGCGAGGTTCGCCTTCTAACTGATGGCTGCGCTTTCAAATGCGTGTAAAACAAGGAGAGAACCGAACCGGTGGTTAGATTAAATATCAGTTTGGCGTCAGCTGGAGGTGCGTAAACACACGCGCGCTGTTTGTATGACAGGTAATTTGATAACGATTAGCTGAAGCTTGGACGTTCACACTTGGGGAAATTGGCTCGACTGGCGAAAGATTGAATGTATATGAATTAGCACAAGAACTTTTATCTGACTTAGTTTCGCATTGAACATAACAGGTGGACGTCTATCATCGCTCTTTAGGTGATGGGGACATCGGCTACTGTCTAAATGATGTTAGCAATTTTAGCAACGTTGCCAATCAAGTGAGTTTCGTTTGCCACTAACCTTGCGTACAGAGCTTTCGCCTTATGTTAGCCAAGACAAGCTAACATTCTTTAGCCTCCACAAGGACCCAAATTAGCTTTCGCGACTACTAGACAGTAACCAGTACTTCGACAATACTCCGCATAACACGCATACAAATAAAGGCAGTCTAAACATATACTTGCCGGTGGACTACATGGCGATTTCCTAAATATAAGGGAACTGTTTACCTTCTCACTCAAGGAGGAAATTGCTCGTGTGTAGACTGTAGGTTTCCTTAACAGCGTGAGGCAGAAGAAAAAACGCACTTCCGGCTTTTTCTTCTTCGTCGTGGGTAAATGTGCGACACCGTCTTTACCGCCACCTACAGCATTGATAAATTACTACGCGTCATAACCTTTAGGATTTTGGAAAACAACGAACTATATGGAAATGCATTTTTCCCACTTTAAATATAAGAATGACATCTTTTTAAACACACTTCTTTATTTTGAATGCACCTTAGGCCAACGGTTTCCAATTTCACATATAGTAAACAACACAAATAACATGTATTAAAGGGTTGCAACACAACTTTATTTGCTTTGTACAGTATTTCTACTGAACAATTTCAATTCAATATATATCTTTTTTTCTTTTTTTTTACATTTTTAATATTGTTGCCGTTTCCTGTATGTACTCTTTCCCCATGTTTAGGTTTGTGTGTCATGTTCAGTTGAAGTGTATTGTCACTCATTCATACCGTCGGTAAAGTCAAGTCAAGTCACAGTTTAAGATGGGTCATTTTAACAAATGAAAAATCATAACTAATAGAGAAAAATAAATACACGTAAAAGAAATGAGAGGACCAGAACAGAGAATACACCAGGACTGGTCAGTGATGGCATATGAAACTTATTTTACAAACATGTAGCATTGTAAACATTTGTAGCGTAGACGTTACTTGACCAAGTCAAACGTGGCTTTAGATTCTGATATAGATGCAACAGCTTCTAGGACGGAAGACAGATTTGAAATATTTAGTGATGTCTGTTCAATCCCCTATAGGTAACAAGATTCCAGATCATGCAGCCCGACAAACGTTTACTCTAAACACAATGATCCAAAAATACAGCCCAGAACATCCTGAACAGGAAAAACACCAAGAAAAGCAAAAAAAAAAAAAGCCTTGTATCCCTTCCTCTTATTTTTTGTTTTTTTTTTCCTTTGTGAAATTTTCTATTGAGCCTTTTTCTTCCACTTCTCAGAAGTGATTAGAATCTGAATCCCTGTCAATGTATCAGAACATACACATAGTTTAACTTATAATACTTTTTAATGTAAATCACATCAATTTCTGAATCCCAGATTATATCTTAGAAGAATGTCGTAGTTGCCTCTGTTAGCTCCACTCAGTGGAAGGTGTGTCACTTGTGAGAGCACTTTGTAAGTGGACCTCTACCTCTGGGGCGCCTAATTATTTATTGCATCCATATGTATTCTTTTGCTGATTTTCTATCTGCCTAAACAGTATTTGAAAACAACACTGAGGAGAGCGGGACTGAATTAGTGCAGCTTCTAATGAAAAGAAGCACATTTTAAACCGACCTGATGCCATCTCTCAGTTATACTGACTTGTGAAGACAAGCCAAGTACATTATTTCAGCCTTTAGGATGCCAAACTTTGGTAAACTAACAACAATAAGGTTAGTACCTGTACCGGCCTATGATAGTCCTCAAGTGCCACATGTAGGTATAGTTTTATCAGCACAGCTTGTTTGTGCTGCACCTGTTGCAGCCACGGCCATGACAAAATGCTAACTATTGTAATCACCTCATGAAATCAGTTGATTGGTTCCAAAACATCTGCAGCTTAGCTGTGCACCGTAGAGCCTAGGGACAATCACACCAATGAATAGGAAGTCGCTGGAAAGACAACTTTTAGCCTGCCAGTCATACAACCGTTAACAGAATCAGACTTCCTAAATTTGATTCCTTATTTAGGAGCCCACAGTACAGAAAGCCACTTTTTCAGAGAAGCAATGGCTAATAGAAATTTAAAGATTAAGAAAAAGAGCAGCAATATTTTTGCACAGAAAATGTGCACATTCAAGTAAATGATAAAGTTATAAAAGAAAAAAAAAATCTGTAAGTCAAAGACAGATACATAAGAACCTCCAGTCTTTGTTGGTCAGATTGGCACTTTTGTGAATAGGAGTGCTTTTTACATTTTTCAGAAATATATAGTTTTCCTGGTTAATGCACTGCTTTTTGAAAAACACTGCAATTCTGGCATTATTTGTATGTGTAGGCCAAGAATAGAACGGACCATACAATACAAGGTGTCAGTCATAAATGCTCCACTACAAATCTGTCATGTAGAGAGAAGTTCTTGATGCTCAATTATTTACTTTTTGACTTCTTATGTCGACTGGGAGCACACGTTCTGTGGATATTATCAACTCACGAAGAATAGCCCCAGTGACATATGTTCTTCTGTCTATTAATGCTTAAACTGTGGTGCTCTGTACATTGATTAACGGAAAAATTGAGCAATAGAATAAAGCAAAAGGTCTGTGCCTCTGAAAACTTTAACAGTATTACTGGTCAAAAAAGTGTATTGTTGAGTATACACAATCTCCTACAGATTAAAGCATTAATAATTTTAACGGCCCACATTTTCATGACTTCATGTTGGGGCTGCTTCAGTGATGCACAGAACAGGGGCTCCCAGAATCAGGTGGGGACATAGTCTCTGAGTCAATCAACCTCTTCCTCACACAGTGCCCGTCAGTCAAACATCACACGACAAGTTCCGCTCCACTCACAAAGCCTGAACACTGAAGCAAGATCAGATGCTGTCCGTATGCAGAGCTGATCCCAGGTCAGTGTTTACAGGGAAAATTTAAACCACCATAAGTCATGTGGCTAGGAGCAACCAAAAAAAGTTTCCATAAGACTCGTTTGTGCGCCATCTCGCTTTCGAATTCATCAAACCTCGCTTGTTCATTGTCTGAACTCAAACTTATATTCATTAACAGAAGCGAGGGCAAAATTAATTATAATAATAAACAAAAAATGCTCACAAAACAAAACACAGCCAACAGGGCTTTTTTTCCCACTTGAATGATTCCCAAAATATAATTAAACTAACTTTTTTTCATTCCAAAGACTATGGAAACAATTTTATTCGCTACTAGCCACTCATCTGTGTGAGGTGTGTGTACAATGTCTGCTGGTGTTGTATGCAAGTGTGCATGAAGTGTGCGCAGATACATATATAGATTTCAAATACAATAAAATTCAAATATAAATGTATACTTGAATTTTTTTCCCGTTGCAGTTAGGCTTGTCACTTGTCTAAGAGCTATCCCTAGCCAAAAGCTGGCTCTTGTTAGTGTTGCAGCCAGGACGAGGATATGCTACCAACACCAGTGCATATCACAGTGGACCTATGCAAAATCGTTTTAGTCGCCATCCCCAGTCTTCGAAAAAAAAAATAGTGATACACAAAGTCGTAGGTTATATCAACTCTATCACTACACAAAACACCACTGTCACTACACTGTCAACACTACCAACGCAATTAGCTGTGGCAAAGTTGTGGTTTTGTCACTCGGTTCTCTGTCTGTTTACAGTCGGTTTGGCCAGGGATACTCAGTGACTGGAGGCAGGGTAATAGAACACCATGCAAAAAACCCTACCACATACAACTGGGGAGTGAAGGGAGGGAGTGGAGCCAGCAACAGTCACTTTACACTGGGCTTCAGTGGAAATGTAGTCTCTCGTGACATTTCCATTACAAGTTACTCTACTTTAAACATCTGTAAATTTTTTCAGTGTATTTAAATATATAAAAATACAATCAGTTTACTGCTGCTGACCCCTCCACAATCCCCCTCAGCGCCTCAGTTACGCCTCGTTAAATAATTAGATCACTTCATAGTTTAAATTTCTTGTTATTAATAACACAGCACACGACGAACATTGGATCTCTAACTATAACCACCCTCAAAACTTGCATTTTTAAACAGCAGTATCCTGAACAACCCATCCTTTTTGCCTATTCAGGGCCCTTCCTACGTGCTGATTACTCTCTCTAAGGTTCCAAGCGTTTTGCCACCTCAAACTTTCCCCAGAATATTTTAGAAAGCCCTTAACTTGAAGTGGACATGTTGTCTCTCAATCCTTGCCCCATACAGACACAAATTCTCCCCTCAAAATCAGCAGATATGCAGAGACCAGCCCTAAGCCTAGTGATCGGGGAGCCTCTCTGCAGCAAACCAACTGCTGTACATGATAGAAGAAAAAAAAAAATCCCACCCACTGGGGAAAAAAAGCAGACAAATATGGGGTGAGGGAAATAATTAAACTAAAATAAAAAAAAAAAAAAAAAAGGGATAATATTACAAATATATTTTTGAATTGCACTAAGACATCAATAGCTGAGCATATTTTACCGCACACACCCCTGTCTATCGACTTTGCATGGGAATGCATGGGTTATCCTGAAAATAGGAATGTCCCATTAGAAAAAGAACTCCAAGCGTAGAAAGACATCAATCGTCAGATGACTGTTACTGCCAACGAGAGAATGCGCGAGCTATCAACTGGCAGGAGGATGTCTGTGTGTGCATTTTAAGCCTGGGCAGACGCACGCTTTGGGCTATTTGAGGCAATAACTTCCCCTTCTAAATGAAATGGAGTTAATGTGGCGCTTCCCCCCCCTCACCAGCTAACAGGAGTCTGCCCTGCAGAGAGTCGGTCCATGGTTTGAGCAGAAAGAAAAGGGGAGGGAGGTATGGGGGTGCATTTTTACGCTGAAGAGCAGAACAGTTTTAGCTTTCCCCCAAACAGCTGTGTGTGTATTTGTAGGGTAGTGGTAGAACAGGGAAGGGAATGTGGGGGAGCGGGTATGACTCAGGTATCTACTGGCTCTCCATGATACGTAGAAGTATTGGGGATGTTTTAGAGGAGCGTGGTGGTGACTTATAGTTGGAAGCCCTCCATGGGGGCCTCCTGCTGGGGGAAAAGAAACTGCTGGTTAGCCTGGTCCACCTGAGGGGCTAGACTGTTGTCCTCATCCTCTACCCCGAAGTAATGCTCAATAAGGTCAAAAGCCTTCTGGTAGATCTCCTGGTTGTCGTGGCTCTGAAGGAACTCAATCTTGTCCAGACCTTACGAAGCAAAAAACAAAAAAAAAAAAAAAAACTTAATGACAGTAACAAGAGCATCATCTAACAAAGCAAAACTCAGCACAGCGAAGCAGCATCATTGTGCAGAGGCATGCTATTACATCTAGGATTCGTACAGCAGCACAATAAGGAACTTAAACACACACCTTATTACATTGCAAAACTTTAAAGACAAAAGACTGCCGACTGATCTCTAGCCCAGAGAGATTTATGGGGAAACTTTAGACAGAAACCAAGCCTACAATCATAGCTCCTAGAAATATTGCCCAATCCTGCTATAATGACACAAGTCACCAGGTTTTGCAGTAACATTTGGAGTTCAGGGCATCATTCAACTACAGAAGGGCTAAAAAAAAAAAGTCCTACAGGTTTTCACTCTGCACTTAGGTAGTTAGGATATCACCATTTGTAGAGAAAACCCATATTCTATTTGAAATCAAAGCAAAATGCACTATTGTTGTTGTTCACTAAGGTCTCGTTGGTTGCGTTTTAGGAATTTACTGTACAGTACCATAGGCTTCTTCAATGAGGCTGCAGTAAGGGTTGACACCAGTGCCGTTATTCTCCTGCTTTGCCTCCTGCTCGCCCAGCCGCAGGATGTTCTCCAGCCCATTCAGGGCAACCTGAACAATCTTGGAGTCCATCACAGTCAGCAGATCGCACAGGGGCTTAATACAGCCCAGATTCACAAGATATCTGGAAGCAAATGAACAGGCAAACACGTTTAAACACTATAACTACATCACAACAGCTTTTCAATTCATTGTTGTATTTTGAATAGTATTTTCACCTTTTTAACATCAAATGAATCTCATCATTAGCTTAGTTTACTATAGTTTGGTTTTCAGACCTGATTTGTTCTGGTGTTCCTCCAGAGGTGGCGTTGGTGATGGCCCAAGCCGCCTCTTTCCTAGTCCTGAACTCTGCTTTCTGTAGAATGTCAATCAGCACTGGGAAGATGTTGGCATCAATTACCGTCTGGAAAGGGGATAATAAGAAAGATATTAGACATGAAGAGCATGTTTCGTAAAGAAACAACATTGTTTTTACCTGGGATTCAGGCTTTTCAAATAAGGATAACCATACTTCGTTCAAACAAATTATAAGTATAAAAGCTTTATATAGCCAATTTAAAATTATATTTTACATACACAAAAAATACACACCTGTATCTGTGCTCGGTTTCCTGCTGTGATGTTTGAGATAGTCCAGCATGCTTCTTTGCGAATCGACTCTTTAGCGCTGCTAAGCAGGTGCAGCAGACAAGGCAGGGCTGAGCAGTTTAACACCACCTGTACAAAACCGAGTGGAGTAAAATACTTACAAACCATTTAAAAAAAAGGGGGTGTAGTGAGTAGTGAGTTTAGTAAAGTTTCACCTGTGTTTGGATATCATCTCCAGTGACAATGTTTCCTACAGCTCTCAAAGCAGGAGAAGCCACTTTATAATCAGTGTGCCTGTGGAAAAACAGGTAATAAGAAATTTCTAGTGTTTAATGCAACAAAAATAAGAATCTGAACTTACATGAGTAGTTCTACGAGACGCCTACAGACGCCAGAGTCGATGACAGCTTGAATTTTGTCATTGGGGCCATCTGAGAGGTAGGACAGGGCCCAGCAGGCATCTGCCAGCAAGTCTGGGTCACTGCTAAATAAAAGCCTGGACAGAACTGGCAGGCAGGGTGACACCTGAACAGCAAAGGCATAATGCACATTTAAGAAACTGCTTCATTTTAAAACCATGTTCACACAGAAACGTCAGATCTTTTCAGCAGGCATTTTAAAGCCTTGTTAAGTATTCGTCCTGTTTCCAAATGGAAGCAGTTGCGTTGTGTTGACATCGTTATGTGAATGCGTACCTTTTCAAAAGCAGGCGGAGGGTTTTTTCCTCTGCAGAGATTAGATAAAGCCCAAACTGCATTCCTAGTCATGGTCAATCTAGTGGATTTGGTCAGAAGCCTGCAATAATAAATGCAAAACCAACACAACATGATATAAGAACTAGATATGAATGGTACTAAATGAAGTCACATATTTAAACAAAGAGAATAATATGCTCACATTAATAATGGTGGAAGGATGTTGCAGTTCAGCACATAGTCCCTGCACACAGCACTATCCCCTGCAATATTACCCAGGGCCCATACTGCCTGGAGAAAAGGAAATATTGTTAATCCATAGGCTACAACTTAAACAGGCCAGTCATAATCACGAACCCAATCAAACAGAGAATGTGTGGTACCTGTTCCTGTACATCCTCAAAGTCAGAGTTGAGCAGTTCGATGAAGATTGGCACAGCTCCTGCCTCGATCACAGTCTTTGTCTGCATGGATGTGCCTGAAGCTATGTTGGTCAGTGCCCAGGCAGCTTCAAACTGCAAGTGCATAAAATGCCATTTAAGATACAAGTTTAAAATATAGCCATAGAACTTAAACATGCTTATATTACAAAGGACTATCACTAGTAGAGAGACGTTTAGAAAAGAAGACCTATCGTTTCACGTTAAGGAGCTATTCAAGCCCTGAAAATAAAAGTTGACACCTAACTATTGTTACACACTGACCTGTAGTGTGCAGTTGACGCTCTTCTTGAGAAACTCCACAAACCTCTCCACAACTCCAGGCGTGTTTATAACTTCATCAATTGGTGGGTTGGGCTCTGAAATGAACAAAAGAAAATGTGGACATGTTTGGTTGGTCTACTGTGAGCGCATAACTGTTACTACATGTATATAGTCATATATATTAGTGTGTACCTTTGGAAAGTAGTTTTCTGAACTTTTGTGTTGTGACAAGCTGAAGCTCTGGGTCTTCTGAGAAAAGCATCTCAACCATGTCTCTAGTAATGACTCCTTCCTGCAACAATACAGACAACTCTTTTCTCAACTCACAGGCTGAGCACTAGAAAGCAATGGGTAACAAAAGTGAAATGCCATATAAAACTCTCTGGTGTGTCTTGAGTGAGCCATACTTTCATGTGAATGGTATTTAGGCAGTTAACACTCACCGTTAGTGGAGAGCTGAGGTATGAGTCTACCAGTGGGCTCTCAAACATGGCTTCTTCCTCACTGAGAATGTCCACATTCCTCCTCTTGAAAAGCTGAGGTTTAATAAATATAGTCAAGCCAGACTACTTAATGACATGATCAAGCAGTTTGTATTTAAGTTAACCAAACAAGTTTACTGTACCTGTTGTTCTCGTTTCTGTTTCCTGAGTTGGATGCCCTCCTCCTCTCTCCTGCGTCTCATTTCCTCTGGGTTTAGTGCTTTGTTCTTGTAGCGGTTCATCCTGTAGTTATCTTTTGCTGGACTAGCTGACGGCTCTGCTGGACAAACACAGATCAACATTTTCAACACAACTAAGACACAAGATGGAAAACTAAGTTATGCAACCCAGACTGAACCATGTGTAACATCTAACAGACTGTCTGCTTTTTCTGACATGTTATAGGAGGCCATACTGATAAAACAGCATGCACACAGGTTTTTAGATTGACAAAAATCAAAACAAGACCACCAAAACATAAATAACTCAGAGAGAGATGAGATAAAGTACTCATCAACAACTCAGCTGGCAACAAACAAATTCATTTTTTCAGTTCAGAAGAGTTAAAACGCAGAGTTAGCATAAATTGCCACGCAGGACGAACTGCTCAGCATTTGTGCAGTCGTTCCACTGACCAGATTCCTGAGTCACTCTGGGGCTATGCGGGGAAGAGAGAGAGGTGGGAAACAACACTGAAACCTGCCACCAATGCAGAATGATGTCAACAGCCACCATCGTCACAGAACTTTGGGGCAGAGGGGACACACGGCACATACTGGGTTCACGTTATGGTTTAAGGGCATCAGCAACAGCCACTCTGACATATAGGTTTACGCATGCGTGGCATTACCAGCACACGAGCACACATTGTTGCAGGATGCTCATCTTACTGTACTTTGCAAGCTGAATTGACTGGACTGAACTTTGGACACAGCGGCATAGAAATAATCTTGTCCTGAGCACATGCCTACCTAAAGCAGGAAACGAGTTGAAATCCCCAGCTTCCCACAACCAAAGCTGTAGATTATTTTGTTCACCAATGTTTTATGATTTATGCCACTAGCCCACAACAAACGATGAGTATTCTTCGGAAATAAATATGTTAAAAAAAAGGGGGGGGGGGTTGCTTCCTGTCCGGGAATAGACTGGAAAAACATCCCTGGAGTCACATGTACATGGTTATGGTGTGCTGTCATCCACTACTGCTAGCTACTGTTAGCAAGCTGTCAAAAGGTTTCAGGATTTGAGAAATAACTAGACACAATTCAGCTCCTTTACACAATATCTCTACAATGCGTACTTCTATATTTGTTATAAAAGGACTCAAGGCAGAAACAACTAGCTAGGTTATTATTAGCGCTAGCCCCCGAGCACATACGGAGTTGTCGCTAAGTTTAATAAGTGTGCCACTCATTCGTGTAAGTAAATGGGTCAAGTACAACTGGACAGATCCTGGGCCTTTTAATGACTCTTCTGTACGACAAACGACAAAACGGAGCAAAGCTTCAGGTTTGAAACCTCCACTGAACAGCAGCAGCGTAGCATTAGCCTCTCAAAAGCTCGCTAACGTTGACTGCCGCTACCAAGGCCATTGTTATGAAAACGGGAGTGGCTGCCGAATGTAACACTGCAAACAGACGCCGTGACACAATGAATAAATAACTTTTTGATAAGCGCTGTGTGTGTGTGTTTTCGCAGCTTGACAAGCGAGCGCGCCGCAACTTTTGCCAGGCGTTAACGTAGCTAACCATGAGACGAAGTTTCTATAAGTTGGCTAACACGTCGCTGATTGTTTAATATGTGTTTTTTTTATTGTGTTAGTAAACGTGATGACATCTGATAACGGCTGAAACGTTACCCTGGGAATATACAGTTCGCTAGAAGGTTAATGGACAGTAAGCAAACTATGGCAGAAGCAACTTGTCTCCCGACGCTGCGTAGCAACGACCTGCTGAGCTAGTAAGCTAGCTAACTAGCTAGCTAGCTAAACAGTGACAGGCTAGGGATTTCATAATCATTACTCCAGACGACAGAGCCAAATCCTAAAACAACTCAAAGCCTATCTATACTCTCCAGTACCTGAATTGACTTACCCATGGTATCTTATGTAGTTTGAACGTATCGCGCCGAGAATATATAAAGCTACTTGAACGCGTTCTCTCTTCTAGCTTTCCAGAATTTACTCCTGTAAGCAAATATGTCTGCCCGGAGACGGAAACGTCAAAATATAACGCCGACGTCCTGCCGCTAGAGGGCGCGAGAGCCACGCAAAACATAAAACCCGTCTTCATTAAAGGAAACTATAATAAACCTTCAGTTCCATCAAATTGTTGTTAAAAATCTATTAAGATGTAAATTTAATGTGTTTTCAAACAAATACACAGCAAAATGCTAAATTAAACCATTTATTTATCCGTGGTTAAAATGCTGTGCCGACTTATTAATGTGGGCAAAAATATGTTTAATTTATGCTCCAGTCATCTTATAAAGCTGGTTTTCAGACATTTGTCCACATTATAAACTGTCGGGTATCGTTCACTTATCCCTGTCTGGTTACAAAATGATGCTTGTGTGAACATCGGATCCCCAGTGTTTTTGTCAAACTGAATGTGACAGAGTGTCACAGGTGAGGAGCACCCACGGTCAATTTGCTGGGAGCAGGTAGTGGTAAATGACTGCACTATATTGTGATGCACAGTTGTCCTCTGACTCAACCCCTCAAGGGGGCCCAGGAAAATGCACCGGAACAAACATCAGGGGGCAATGTTGTACAAATAAAACGGGAAGTAACGGCCCATTCACTGCTGCCAGGCTGCTGGTTTTCTTTATTAGAAAGGGTGTGAGAGGTCAAGTCAGTTGCAGCGTGGCTGGGACACTTTCCCATGATTAGCAGATTCTTAGCAGGCAAGAACAAATAGTTCACAGAGCTGCGCTTTCACAGGGTTTTCCGTGGGCTCTGGAATGAGCTGGGCTCAGCTGAGCATTCCCAGCCTTCAGCAGGTGTGCTGGCCGGCGCAGAGATGAATCAAAAGACGCTGCTCTCTCTGGATAGCTGCGCTCCACTGGTATCGCATGACACTAACACACTGGACCAATTTATGCTACAGAGGGGAACATTTACATGCAGATCCAGTCCACGGGGCCTGTAGCTGGGACTCTTGTCGGATGACAGAGCCTCTCCTGTGTGAGTTTTCCACCTTTCTCATTTCTAAGCCTGCTGAAGCACATCATACAGAAGCCAACACGCTGCAGAAAAGCAAAGGGTTTCTGTTAGTCAATGCCATAAAGCAAAGCCTCTGGAATGGAATCATGAGAGCAAGGAGGTATAGAATCAAAGAATCATCACGTCAGCCACTGATTTACGGTAGACAAATAAAAGGCTTATTTTTTCAGGCCAAATCCAAATTGCATCAATTCTAATGCAAATTAAAAAAAAAATACAAGAGATCTCATTAGAGTTCATTGCTCGTCCAAGTTGAGTCAGCAATGTCCAGAAACCTCGCTGCATTTTCAGCAAGCGACGAGGCGAACAACTGGACGTTGAAGAAGTGCAACCACATGTTTGAAGTTGTGTTTCTTCCACAGAAACATCTGCAATCGCCCTTTGATCCAGATTCTGCGGCAGGACCGGCACAGCATTGTGTCGCTGGATGCATTTTTTTTTTTAACCTCTGATCCTTTTCATTTGTAGGGAGATTGTAAAGAGGTTTCAAATTCTGCTTTGCTTAGCATCACGCGCCACAATAAACCCTGATGCATATCTCCAATCTCTGCAGGTGGCTCGCACAACAATTCCACGCTCACACTCCACACTAATAACATCCAGGAGCAAACGTGAACTACGAAAGCACCGAAAGTTGTTTACTGGTCACATATTGATTTGATTGCTCAAATATACCCGAATTTAAACGGCTCCTTAATTCAATTACACCCAGTATGATAATAAGTCTTGGTTGCAGACATGTGAGAATGTGGTTGGGCTGCCTGTGGGAGTGAGAACATCTGCAAGGCTCTCTGTTGAAAGCTTTGTGCGAGTGTAATAAAGGGTGAGAGAGATAACGCCATGGGGAGGACAGTGTGTGGAGAGACCAGTGTCAGTGCATGTGGGGCGTGAATGGAAAAGAGGAGATATGTCTTCATAATAAAGTGTTGAAAATGCATTCAGCGCTGTCCATCCCATCCCATCCTTTTTTCTTTTTTTTTTTATCAGACGGCTGGGGCCCCCTCTCTCCATCTTTCCGTCTCTCTGTCTCCGTCTCGCTTTCTGACACCTACCGTGTGGCGGGGCTGATAAGTAAGATGCTGAGTAGGCGAGTTTAGAACACTCTTTGCGGGGATCATTCGATCATTCCCCGTGTGTGCGAGAGGGAGATTTGTGGGGACCTATTGAACACTAATGTATGATTTTTACCTTGCTGAATAAAAGTCTCCGAAAGACAAATCTGTAGCCGTGGACTGAAAGCAGGAATTTAAAATGACAGTATTAAGCAAATATGGCAGCCATTTGTCATGTGAGAAAAGTGGAGCCGCACTTTACATCTAAATGTCTAAACCAGAGTGTCCGGGTGTTGCAATCTATCTCACACTGCAGCAGATCAGACATCTCTGAATATCATATCATACCACATCTGCAAACCTAGCTGTTTTGCCCTTGACTGAACGTATTAGTTTGAAGCATATTAAACTGGAACAACAGGAAAGTTGTCAAGTAAATAACACCTGCTTTAATTATTGATTTTCTATATGTTACATGGTGTATGATGTGGGCATAACCATCTGAATCTGTGTTGAGATATGAATTGCAATTTACATTTACTCAGCATGCTACTGATACTATAAAACGATAGTTCACTGAGACTCTTGAGAGTTTTCACTTCACATTCTACTTTTGATGAGTGTATGTGATGAGAAGTAGTCACATGGTTTTGAAATGTATCTTTAAAGACCTTTAAAACTACACGTGATAACAGCTGAACTTGTGAATGTCATTTCACAGTCACTTGAAATCGTTTACACGTGGAACTTAATCTACATTAAATTATTAGCAGGAATTTAATTGTGACAAACTGCTTTGAATCTTGCAGATATCTGACTCACCAAGGTCAGCATCAGCATCTGTGTATTGGATTGTTGCATCCCTAACCAATGTACTCCGAGGGCCCGAGCTTCCTGCCTACGTCTCGCTGTTTTTTTGGTGGCTGGCAGACTCATCAACCGAGACAAATCATCCTGTGAAATGGCACAGCGGTGTCTCGGCACGGGTTGCGGTAGCAGCGTGATGTTAAGCAGGGGGGGTAAAAGAGTGGGGGGGGGGGGGGGGGGGGGGGGGGGGGGGGGCTGTCTGTCTTGCAACACTTTGGGACGCAAGCAGAGTAGATGAAGCCAAGAGATCAATACAGTACAATTATTGTACACGGACTGTAATTGATGAACACGTGGCTCGGGAGGACTTCCTCTCCACTCGCTTAATCTTACAAGCCAATTTCAGACTAATCGAACCTGCTCAATAAGGCCTATTAACTTAAAGTGCTTTTATTTACCTGCGATGCGGCTTGCCATAGGTATTGGACGACCTTTCAGGCAACACATGCAGCAGAAGCAGCAACTGCAAAGTGCCTTAAAGTCCTTGACTATCAAGGGGTGGGGTGGGGGGGGGTCCACCAAGCCTATTCCTCTATTTCCACTACAATAAAGCCCATTCGGCTCTTTCAGATTAACATTAGACTCTGCCGCTGTGTATAATCCCTGAAATACCAGCTCTCTCAACTTCTCATCGTGCTTCGCCTGCAGGAAATGTAACACAGAAATAAAAATAGTCCTCGGATTATTTGGCATCAACTCCAGCAGGGATACTTTAATTAAAGCCAAGTGATAGTGATGCTTAAGCAACCTAAGTCCCGACATAACTGAGTCTGATGCAAGAATACGGCTGGAGCGACCATAAAGGTGATGTGTATGGCGGTGAGTGTGCTGGAGCACCAAACTACCTTTTCTCCGGCTTTCACAGCCTCCCTGCGGCGACCATAAATCCACCCTATGATTGGAGAAGGGGAGGTAATGAGGGGCCTAGTGCACCGGGAGGCCACACACGTACTCACATCCAAACACGCACACCTCCGTAAATAACACCACCACTGACCCTGACAGCGATCTGATCATCTTGGCCTGCCACGTTCACCTTCCTCCACAAAATCTGTCTAATTAACTCCGCAGCTGAAACCCGGAGAGTCTCTCCCGGAGTCAGTCAGAGGTTTTTGCAGCGTAATAGTTTCTGACAGGACACAAAATTAACAGAACGAAGTGAAAATCCCTCCTCTTGCTTTTCTCTACAGTATTAATTGTTGTTTTCGTGAGTGTGTGATGTGTGGAATTGATGGCCACAGAAAACAATTTAGTTAGAGGCTGACAAATAGCTTTTAAGTTAGATTTAAAGAAAAACAAGGATTGAATTTTCCTTGACAGCGTGTCACTTAACTGAATGTATTCCTGCACAATGCTTGGCGCTCCGCTTGTTTTTCAAGCATCTACTATTGATGTAACCGGCAAACTGAGGGGGAAATTGGAAAAACAGCACAGAATAATGATAAGTGAATTAGCAAATTGCCTCCATGCCCTTTCACAGGCCTGAAAAGAGCCTTTCTTGGTCTTTACTTTGACTCCTACCCAACCAAGCTCAACCTCTGCTGACCTTTTTGCATGAAGCATCTGAGTAATTGAATGAGCACCGGGATAAAGTTAATTGGCTGTTTGAAGGCTGCTGATAATTAATCAGAAAGAACAAAAGCCACTACATCACCACCTAATTATGGGCGAGCACTTGGCAGACGTGACACACACACACACACACACACACACACACACAGACTCCTCACTCGTGTGCTTTTTGCTTTTATCTGCAGCATGTGTCTGCGTGCGCGTCTGTTTGTGTATGATGTTCTGCCTCATTACATGCCTAACAATAGGTTTTGATTACAGCATAAACATCCGTGTAACATTTTTTAAGGTATGCGTAGGCTGGTTTAGTACTGTTTGAATGCTATGAATTTACCGCCTTCTCTGCTTTTTCATTCTATAAGCAGAATTAGCAGGCGAACGTAACTTACCATCAGCAGCCATCTGGCGTTCCTGGGAGGCTATAAAAGGCTTGTGTTGGACAGCCTGACTGAACTGCACAGACAATTCTGTAATTCATTCTGAGAAAGCCCTAAAAAACGAAAAGAAACCAAGCTCAGACTGGGCGGCCATCTACCAGGGCGGGTTGAGGTGAAGAAAACGTTGAAAGAGAAATGAAGACATCCAGGGCTTTAAGTCTTTTAAACAACCTAGAAGTTTGACTAATTTATTAATTTCACAATAGAAATATAAATTAGTATTATGAGCATGGCAAAGGAGATATACAGTACTGTGCAAAAGATTTAGGCAGGTGTGAAAAAATGCTGTAACCAAAGAATGAATGTGATAAACATTTATTTTCATAAATGAACAAAATGCAGTGAATGAACAAAAGAGAAATCTAAATCAAATCAATATTTGGTGTGACCACCCTTTGCCTTCAAAACAGCAGCAAGTCTTCTAGATACACACAGTTGTTGGCTGGTAGGTTGCTCCAAACATCTTGGAGAACTAACCACAGATCTTCTGTGGATGTAGGGTATCTCACATCCTTCTGCCTCTTCATAATCCCAGACAGACTCCATGTTGTTGAGATCAGGGCTCTATGGGGGCCATGACATCACTTCCAGTGCTGACGTAGCATCACGAAATAGTGATTTGATTGAGATCTTTCCTTTTGTTCGCTCACTTAGCATTTTGTAAATTGACAAAAATAAACAATCATCATTTATATTTCTAAAAGCATTCTTTGTTTACAGCATTTTTTCTAAGACTTTTGCACAGTACTGTATAATCTACATGTACAGTATATACATAAAGTGAAAAGTATGGGTCCAAGCACAGAATCCTGTGGAACTTCATAACAAATTTTGGTTTGTGCACAGAGGGTTTACACTGATCAGAAGAGAGACTGAGGCCTTAACAAAGCAATGTTTTGGGCTGGGCAGGGTGAGGCAGCGCAGGGTGTAGCGACTGATACGCTCAAGAAGGAAATTTGAATATGTGACCAAATTTCATAGAGCTCAGTCCAAATAGTCATTAGACAAAAGTACAAATGTCAGCTTTGTGGTACCCTGTACACAAACATTTAATGTCCTGTAATTTTTACGTTGCACAAGTGAAGCACAGCTACAAGCCATTGCGAAAAAACGATCAAATTCCAGTAAGAACAATTATCTGCAGGCTGAAGAGGTTTGGTTCTTTTAAAATCTAATTACTTATCCCCAAATCTAAATATTAAATGTTCCCCCAGTGTCCTTGGTTGCCATAATAGTTACACTGAGGCAAAACAACAGACATCATGACTTGGTTTGTAGTTTGCAGTTAAATAGTATATTTGCCAGCTTAATCAGTAATTTAACTTGACTTTTCCTTTAATATAATAAAGATGGATATTATCTTTTAAATGTCTCTTGGTGGGATAAAAAACAAATTTTAATTTTCCAAACTGTATGTTTTATCTTTGCACCTGTTTGTTCCTTAATCAATTAATTAATCAATGACCATCAAAGATTCTGGGTTGATGTGTGATGTTGTCGCCAGCGTATAGTTAATTATTTGATTAGATGGATCTTTTCGATCTCTCAGATGAGAGCAGACAAAGTTATCTTAAAAGTGTGTTTTCTCTCTATCCATATTTTCTGCTCAGCCCCAGTGCGCCTGTGGCATCAGCCTTTTATTAAGGGATGTAATATCCAACATACCATAGGACCAATATTCCTCTGGGTTTCTCTCTCTCTCCGTTCCCCCGATTTCTTTTTTTTTTTTTTGCACACATACATGCAACCACACACACAGCTTGGCAGGAGCTCCACCTTAAAGAAACGAGGGGAGCTGGGGAGCAATTACATTCAGCCGGAGACTTATTAATGTGAATTCCTCTCCAATGTAGGTCTGCTTTCCACTGGAGAAATCCCAAAGTCAAATATAGGCTCTTTGATCAGTTACTGCCATATGGCACAGTGAGGCCCAGACCAACATGTATGTACATGATTGATTCAACAATGTCTTCAAGGTCAAGTAATGCAAAACTAATTCAAATGGCACTTTCCCTTGATACAGACTGAACCCAAAAAGTCAGTCAAATACGCCAAGGACTTTGGAGCTCGGTGAGGAGTGCAGATCGGTTTGACCACATCTGAAAATGTGTGACGTTTGCGAAGTGGGTTTATAATTTTCCCTTCTGGTGATAACACAAACATAAGTCCGGGTTATGTTATTGTAATTTGGGTTTGTTTGAGGCAAATCGTGTTTGTCCGTCATTTGAGCACAGCAGACAGGTCTAAATACGTCAGCGCCCACGAGACTCAGGCCGCCACAGCTGTGAAGAAGAAGCCAGTCAAATGTGCAAATCAGACAGACAGAGAACACGAGATACTTGCTGACCCAATCCAAACTGTCCATCCTCTCCTCAGTTACACTTTGTTTCTCTGGCACCTAATCACTGCACTGCACTCACTTCTAAAAGTCTAAAACTTACCAACATATTCCACAAAACGGACGACAGATCAGACTGCAGTCTAAAGTAAAAGACACACACACACACACACACACACACACACTAGATGATTGGTTTAAATGTCAACCCTGAAGTTTCACCCATGCTTTTACTTTGGACTTCGATGTTGCTGCCAGTCATACAGTCTAATAGGCAACTCCATTTTTAGATAGCATGCAACTGCAGCAGTATGTTCTGAGGACACTCAGACGCAGTTTAATAAAAGCACAGAGACAACAGGATTAATTATCCTCCTCCTCTTGGGCCTGATTGCTATGAATTCTTGTATCTGTCACAGAGTCAATTTTGCCTTATTTATTTCTAGGAGTGTCAAGAACTTCAAACAATATGAATAAGGCAAGGAAATAGAATTATTTCACGAAACGTATCATGTCTTCAAAATTGGAATTATTTCCGTCTTGTTCTGTGCCAGATTTAGCTCCGGTTTTGAGACAAAAAAAACCCCAAACCTGTCAAGATAAAACCAAAAGAAAAAATATATAAAAGTTTCAGCAGTTACAATAAAGAACACAGAGAACTATACTATGTTATATTTTCCTTTAGAAACTACTTCCTAACATTTGTTAGAGCAGGGCCAGCCCATGTTTATTTCACTGAAACTGTTCTTTAATTACTTACTCACATTGTTTACTTTTCGTTCATGTTGAGAGATTGAAATTACTGTTATTATCTGTTTTCTTCCACTATATCATATCTGGAGAAACCACACAACATGTTCAGCAGTCAGCAAATACCAATTGCTGGAATTCAAAACAGCAGTTTGTTACTATTCTTTCATTCCTTTCAAAAATGAAATTCCCAAGCCCTATTTCCCATAATTCCAACTGCACTGTATGTTTCCAATATGTTAATCATGTTCCTTTTTCAGTCACGAACCAAAGCTCACGACCATAGGTGAGAGAATAAGAACGCCGGTCGTCACATTCAGCTCCTTCTTCACCTTCTTCATCGCATTGCTGCTGACGACGCACTCGTTCTTCTGTCGATCACATGCTCCATCTTTCCCTCACTTGTGAACAATACCTCAAACTCCTCCACTTCAAGCGGGATCTCTCCTCCACGAAAGTGCAGATTTACATCCCAGCCCAGCTTCAACATGAAGCACATGGGAACCGGTTTGGCTCACTGCTGGCAGTGCGGACCGGCAGCAGAGAGGATAGAGCCGGTCCAGCAGTCCACAGCCGGGGGGCGAAAACCGCATCCATCCTCCTGAATCCGAGATTCAATTCATGGACTCCATCGTCCTGTTGTTTTTCATTCCACAGGCAAGGCCTTTCTCGTTGGATGGGTTGTGCCAGACTTGTGACTGCTCATCTGAGTGCAGAGACGAAGGGGGACAAACAAAGAAAACAGAAGCTTCCTAACAAGGGAAGTCGAAGTCAACTTTTTACAGCAATTGCTTTTCTTTTGTGTTTGCGTGTGCAGGTGTGTCTGTTCCTCTGGCCGCTCCCTATCCCCTGGCAGTGCTGCGGCAGTATTAGTCAGGCTGTCAGACCGATACTGCATAGCTGTGGCCTGGATAAGCCAGCACAGGACGAGGTCTCACCTCTAGTTAGTCTCAGCAGGACACGATCTAGCAGTTAGGTGACAGAGAACAACTGCCGCTGCTGTTCGGCCGTGAGCGAAAGGATCCAGTCGCTCAGCATGGCGGCGTTTCTGGCCCGCGCGCATGCCAGGCGGGGTGCCGAGGCCCGCAAGCACACACATTCACCATGTGTAATGCTCAGGTGCTATGTGTACTAAAACTTTGCAAAACTGTTTCAGAAGTGTAATAAAAATAGAGAAAATAGACAAAAGGTCATGTGTTTGGATCTCTAGCTGGGTTCTCACCTTTTATTCCATAACTGTTCTGTCTGTCTACAGTCTCTCCACCTACACTACAATCAATGAATTGCTTTGTTACTCACCCGCTTCTGTCTACCAGGTTATGTCTTGTCGGTTTCCAAGCCCTGGTGAATTAGGTTTACAGAGATGTGAACTACCCTGTTTTACTTTACTTGAGGTTTACTTGTATTTTTGTTTTCTCTTTTCTTTTCTACATTCACTCTTCCTTGAATTATATAGGATATCAGTAGACTGCAGAGGCCACACCACCTTTCGCCGCACACAGCATACACAGGCACACGCCAGCATGCGCTGGAATAAGCTGGCAAATGCCTCCATGCATGAATGCTGTGAGTAAACACAGTTTCTTTCTCTGTTCTTACAGTTAAAATGAGCCAACTATCACCCAGAGGGAAATAATCAGCCTTTGTCATCCACCAAAATAAAAACATGCTATTTAAACATATTTTTTTTAATAAAATGCTTTTGTTCTTGTTGTCTTTTTTACAGAAAAACTGACCAGTGGTTTCAACCCTTATCGCCTCCCAGTCCCATTCTCCCCTTTGTCCTCAGTCTGGAAACTCCCCCAGCTATCTCAGTCTCCTCTCATTTTGTAATCCCACTGCCTGACCCCACACCTCTCCTCCATCTTCTTATATCCCTCCCTTCGTTCCAGCTGACCCTTCACCCCACCCCGTCTATATTGTTTCTCCCTCTGGGGCTATCATCATCTCATTTCCCTAAATCTCTTCCTATCCCCTTTGTTTCTGTGCGTGTCCCTGCCGTGATCCGTGTGACATTTCAGCAGTCACGCCTGTCATATTACACAGGGGTGGGGGGGGTTGTTGTCAACAGAGGTCCCATTAATGTGTGAGTGCGTGCTCATACAAATGGAGAGGCGGGTTCTCATTAACGTACAGTCTTCTGTTTGAATATGCAGCTTCGTGTGTGTGTGTGTGTTTTATTGAAAATGCAAGAGTGGAAAAAAAAAAAAGACGAGACAGAGAGAAGCACAATTGAAAGCGCATCTAATTACATGACAGACTTAGCCTCTGGAACTCTGAGGCTGAATAGGGCACCCGTTCCTGATATTACTCCACAGAGCTTTCATAATATCCTCCTCCTGTCTCCACTGCCCATCATATTTTCTCCAGCAGCTTGAGGAGCTTGTGTGTGTGTCTGTGTGTGTTCGTGTGGGTGTGTGACCACTTTGGGTCCACCAGGACTGTCAATTCTGGGACACGCTTCTTGCTCTGGTCCCCACCTTTCCCTTGGCTGTCTGCCTAGGGTGTATTAGCCCCCTGATATATTGACCCAGTGAATAAGATCAGGCTTGTGTTGTGGTCTTGTGTGTCTCCTTTCGAGTCCTCGGGGGGATAACTAGCTGTTACTTGCGTGCTGCTGTTGCTGTGCGGCGAAATTTTCTTTCTCAGCCGCTGGATAACAAGGTTGGCTCTCTGCTGGAGGAAGTCTCCACTTTCTGCTCCGTCTGGCTAAACAGACAGCACCTCAGCTACAGCAGCAGACTCTGTGGGCGTTCAGCCGCGCTGCGCTGCTCTCTAGAGAGAGGGTTCAGAGGGTTGGTGGATGGTCTGGTGGGTGTGCTCACCGGAAAGGCCTACACATGCATATGCATGCGTGGATTCACGGACTCTGAGTAGGTCTAGATTGCAGTCATTACAGAACTGCAGCCTGTGGGGACCAGATACTTTGAAATGTTAAATATTTTCTTATATAAGGACGTTTTACATTCCAGTAGCAAACTTTTATTCCTCAACAGATGGATCATTTCTTTAAAAAATGGATTTATGTGCAAATATCAGGCAGCGTCCCGGTTTGATCTTGTTCCTACCTGTCCCCTGGTGCAAAGCATCCAAACATCTGGTATATTCAGAAATAGGGACGGCGAGTGTCGAATCTATACTCTGGCACTTAACTGGGTCAATTCAGAGCACTTGCAGAATTTTAATTTATATATCAAAAGCATCTGCTTCTTGTGGAAGTCAACGTAAGCAGGCAATTTTGGTCGTACAACAACAAGCCAGCTGCCACTACAGACAGTACGAGTAAATCCAGAGCTGTTGCGCGCAAGACATTTGACAGACGAGATTTTAACACTGTTTCATCTTCCAATCCCCGCATCCGCCACCAGATCACATATCTCTGTGACATATTTTGCTGTTTTTCCTATGGAACTGGGGCACTTCCTTTTATAAACAGACTGGCAGATTGGATGTAAACCCAACAAGACCTCGCTGGGAAATGCAGCAGGATGCGTTTCATAGCGAGAAATATCAAGGTGATTGATCTGTGTCATGAATGCAGGTCATTTCTGTGGGAACCTGTTGTTTCGAATGCATTTCAGAGCTGCAACTCCTTGTCACTCATGGCTTGTCAGCCTCCGGTGTTATTTTTTTTTTTCATTTATCTCTAGTTTCTCTTTTCACAGCAAGAGATGACATTTTCCAAACAGGCAGGTTTTAATAAAACATTTTGTATCTGCCACAGAAAGGGGGCCACTAAGCCTGGAAAACAGCTAACCTTGGTTTTGTGACGGGCGAGGAAAGCTTTGCTGAATATGACAGGGACGATTGCAGGAAGAGCTGCAGAGGAAAGCTCTTAATATATACTTCTCTGCGCAGGTTTCCCCAGACTTTGCTGTCTGTGTTTGTGGCCTCTGCCACACCTCTCTAGGCCGTCCTCTCTTTTACCCCCCATCCCATTTTCTCATTTCGCGTCTTTCTTCCGAAGAGCCTCCTAGTACGCTGTAAAAGTCACCTTTGCCGCTCTGAAATGAACACGTGTATCCGTGATGTCTATGCAACACAAACAAGAAAACAAACTCTGGAACATATACCCTGATCTTGGTTTGGCAGTAATCGCCCAGGCTGATAGCCAATCAAAAGCACATCACACACTGCCAGCAAGAAATAAATTAAGGTCCCATGTATTTCTACAGAAAACCAATCGCTTTCCAATGAACGTGTCACGACTCCTGCTCACACCAGAAACAAGCCCAGAAAACTGTTGCTGTCACAATAGATTTTCTTCTAAGGGCCCGAAAAAACATCTCAAAAATGTTTTTCTTTATAACTGAAAGGACAGCACGTGTAATAGCTTTCTGAGACTTTCAATGCCTTTTCCTCAGCTCACAGAAGGGGCTGTAGGACACCAGCAGGGTTTCACCTCATGAAATAAACAATTGCAAATGATACAATGACCATCAACGGCGAACGTTACAGCGTTTATTCTGTATTTAAAACTGGAACTTCCTTTGTGTGTCTCACAGGAGTCGATTCTTTGTAACTGAATAGCATTTGAATGCAACCGCCACACACAGTCATTCACGGCCCTCCGTGATGCTGTTTGTTGACTTTCGTTATCACCTGCTGCCAGTAGCCGACTGATCGCAATCAGCCGCCTGCCTGTTAGGCTGAGCGGCCTGACGCCGTCGTTGGCAGCATACTGTTAATCCCACGAACCGCATTCATCCTCAGTTAGCTTAGCTTAACAAATATCGTTGCATCCACTCTCACGTGCCAACATAAACCGTTGACAAATATTATCCATCTGACCTAAGACCTAATCAAAATACGTACTTAATATATTATAGTTAAATATGTAGACCATTTTACATGTTTCCCTCAGTTTACATATTCATGTAAGTAAGTGTGAACAAAAGTATTAAAAATAATTGATTCCATGTGGCTAATTTGTAGTCAGAACACAAAGAATGTCAGCATCCAGCATTTGCAGGCCTGGCCTAGTCCACGTGGTTTTGATGAAATGCCAACGGATGCGCAAAAATCAGAAGGATCTCATGTCAGTTGTCATTTCAACTAGACAGAAAGGTCAAGAAACAAACCGGTATCACGCTTCCCCTGATCGAACCACGGATCAGCGGAGAGACAACTTCCCTAATACCACTGCTCATATTTTTCTGCAGTCGTTTGGATGGGAACGATGGGACAGGCGATAAAAGATTAGCAAGCGATTCAATTAGCCTTTAATTCCACGTACCTACGGTGAGAAAAGAGGTTTTTATTTCAGCAAATGACCAACTTGACTGGGACGGTACATCTGTGGCTTTAGGTGACTGGCTGGATCTGATACAGACACGTTTGGAACGAATGAGAGAAATGTCAAGTCTGGATTCAGAATAACAATGAGACTCTGAGTGTAGGCTAGCGTATCCCAGATGAACCCGAAAGGACACAGACAGTGATCACACAGGACAACTTACCCTATGCTACTTCACATCCCTGTAGTTATGCTGTACACAGGGTTTCATTTGATGGATAACACACAACTGAAGGTAGAGGATTTGATAAAAGCTGAGGATTTTCTCACCACACGCATGTTCAAACACATTACAGAATATCATGTCTATTCTAAAGCCTGTTTAGGGAAGCGGCGATAGATGTGCACAGTGTGTATGAGTTGGCATAAATCCACATTTACAAGTGCTGCTTGAGTGATTTGAGTAAGACGGTCCTTTACCCCCCAGAGTGGTGAATAGGAAGAAGAGACAAGGTGAGACTCTTCAGGTTTGTTTCCACTTCTGATGAGCGTATAGGAAAGCTTGAAGCATGCGGTGAGTGATCGCTGATGAATTACATCACTCCTGCACGGGGCCCGGTGCAGATCAAAGCCGGGCGGCTGCTGGAAGGTTTCAAAGAGCAGCCGTCATCTCATTACATCTACAGCTTTCATGTGAAATGTTGATGAAACAGAAACCGTCTTACCCCTGTCTTTCCAATACTCGCTGGGTACACGACAATTAATTTAGCCTGTGAACTACAATTTAGGCATTCAAAGAATGTTCTTGCTGTCACAAGCCGTAACGCTACAGTCGCGCCAAACGCTGGCTACACTGGGTTTTGCTCCTGACTCAAAAATCTGACAACCTCCCACAATGATCCTATTAATCTGAGTGAAATATTCCTTTGTGGAAATTAAAAGTCATGCAACTGTAAAAGCAGAGTTGTTTGCGCTGAGAAAGAGTCATGACTGTAATGACTGGAGCAAATAATAACCTCATTAAAATGATATAAATATATTCAACTCTTTGTAATGTCAAAAAAACAAATGTAATGTCAGAAAAATAAGCTATATTGGCGACTGTTTCTCTTGGAGTAATCGTGTTTCTATACATCTGATCTCGAATCAAAACATAACTACAATCCATTTTTCAGAAGGTCAGGGGGTCACCGGTTTAATACAGGACCTTATGTTCATGTAACACATTTAGTATTACTCATTAAACATACATTGAATCTTATGTGCTGTGTTTCTGCCTACTAGCTTTTTCCAGCAAACATAACCACGGCTTTCAAAGCCACAGACAGGATGACACATAAACACACGAGCGCTTAACCTTCAAAATACCTAAACACGGGGAAATCAAAACATGCACCAGGTGACTGCTGTTCATGAAAGTCGCCTACTGGGTATAAGTGCTTCAGTAAGTGCTTTAACTGCGTAATTATATTTTCAGTGAGCGCGTAAATGTTGCCAACTTCATGATTATTAAAACAACATCTTGACATTTAAAATGCTTCAGCGTTGTTACTTTGCAAACAAGTTTCCAAGATACTAAAAAAACATAAAAGTAAGATAACAAAATGGAAAAAGAATAAAATAAAAATAGAGGAATTGTGTTTTTATATAGGTGATGAAAAACCTTTATGCGTCAATGCTGATGAAGTGAAATTGTGTGGTATAGTAATTTAGTGGCTCCTACATGTAGACTCTTTGTTTTGGTCTATGTTGTACCATTGTTTTCTGGCTTTTTACTCTAAAGCTCCAGGCTTAACTAAAGGTCAAAGGTCACTGTCACAATTGCTTAGACTTTTAATGTATTTAATATTCATAAAAACAATTGAAACATTGAAAGTGTTCACGTGAGCTACTAAATTGGTTGCCACTTGGGTTGTATTGATTCGCTTGCTCTTGTGTCTTGTTCTCTGGTTCCCTGCAGTGTTTTTGCAGTTGTTTCACCCGGAGCAGCTAACTAGCAACCTTTCCCCTACAGCTGAATTGCTTACGGAGGCACATTGTGGCGAGCTGTCAGATCAAGAGGGAGAGGGATAAATTGGGGCCACAGCAAACCCCACGCTACCTCGTTGGGGCACCTGGTTAATTTGGTCTCGTCACTAAAGATACAAAACCGTCCCCTGGCACTCACCCTCCAGCCCTTTCTGACCCTGTTACTGTGGTGACTCTTAGTCTTGGTATTCCTTCCCATACCAATACTGCCTATTTCCTCTGCACTACTTCAGTCCAGCCTGGTTGGATCGCGACCTCAGCGCGCCATTCTGAATACAAATGAAGAATAAAGATGGCAATGTGGAAATATGTGCACCATTACGCCCAAGGACATTACCTTTACATAAAAACTATATTAACACAAAACAAGATTAGAGGAATTACTGTAGGTGAAGATTTTTTCATGACACATATAAAACTACAGGATTTCTCTATCTGAGCCTCTAAAATAATAACATTTTGTTGCTTTGCAGCCTTAAATAAAACAGTTTTCTTAAGAGGGGTGATGCATTTGGGGTGATGAGTTTTTCTGACATATTAATGTTATATCTTTCACTTGGCTGAGTTAAAGTTGACTAAATACACCTGGATTAAAACATGTGTCTGTCTTAGCATATATCCGAGTGGTTCCCGTTGTTAAGTGTGGAGGAGGAGGTGTGATGGTGTGGAGCTGTTTGGCTGGTGACACTGTTAACTAACAGCATTTTGCAAAGACATGCCATCCCATCCTTGGTTTTCAGGACAATGACCTTGAATACACCATAAGGTTATGTCTGAGCTATTTGTCCAAGTGGGAGAGAGACAGATCACTGCATCAGCTGACCTGGCCTCCAGCATCACCTTAAATGAATGGATGAATCCAGCCGAGATGCTTTGGGATAATTTGGACCAGAGAGCGAAGGAAGCGCAACTAGAAAAGTACTCAGCACCTTTGGGTATTAACTCCTTCAAGATTGTCAGGTGGCCTTCAGCCTATGACGGGAACACATTCTAACTCTCTAAAGTCAGAGCAGATTTGTTACTAGGACTTTTTAGGCCATTAGCAGCTGACTTTTTTGTGCAATCTGCTTTGAGTTGTGTCTCGACTCATTTAGGGCTGCAAGAATGCAGAACATCCACTTCTATATATTAATATAATTCAGTAAATGTTCTTTTGTTTGGTGCATGCATCCAAGGCCATTTTCCTTGCAGTTTCAAATCACCCAGCCGTACTTCCTCATCCATCTCAAAGCCAGGCCGCTCGTGCGACTTCCAGCTCGGCCTGACCTTGAAATGACAGAAAAGCGCTGCCGAGTGTTGATGAAAAGACAGCATATATTTGACGACAGCGCATTAATGATGTGACGAGGCATTCATTCAAATTGAAATTCCCACAAATATGCGCACACAGAACCGATCACACACACATACACACACACAGTAAGACTCCTGGGAATGAAGATTCTTGATTAAGTGCGGGGAAGGAGGGAGCGGCGGGAACCGAAGACACGTTGGAGTCGTTTACTGTAAAGTTATGACACTTTTATGAGGCCTGCTTCAAAACTAGGCAGATACGCCGCACAGTCGCACACTCCCATGCTTAACAACTAATTCAGCTGAGCACGGAAACGGAAACAAGCCGAGCACAATGGTTCATTTCCTATTCAGCTGTGTTTCGCTGGAACGTATCTCCCAACAATTTGTGATCCTGTCTTGATGCAGTGACCTTGAAGCGAAGGACTCATCTCTTTTATTTTTGAAGTTTCATTTTGGCAACCGCCAGCACGTGTGTGTTCTGCAAGCGCACACCCACATGCACTTGCCTGTTGTGATTCCTTCAGAAAGTACAGAGGTAAAGAAAAGAAGAAAAAATAAAAAAAAAAAACTACAAGAAATTCTTTGTGCTTTGCTTTTTGTGCAAATACTTGGAAGCTCCCACGCTTTTGTCCTGCGACCATTCGGAGCCTGTCAATCAATAGCCTCCAATTACGAATATAATACACTCAATTGACTCTACGGGCGGCGGGCTAGATTGCACCGTGGAAAGCTATTAAAGGGGTGCTGCGTGGCGTGCAAAGAGGCGAGCCCTGAGAGTTTTGTGTGTCAGTGTGCGCGTAGTTCTGTGTCTGTGCGCGGAGAGGAGCGATGGGGGGCAGACAGGGATGAATAGAAGACGCTGTCAGCAACTAATAGCTTTGGGATGTAGTGCTGGGCTGTGTGTACAGCAATCTCACTCTGTCTTAAGGAGGAAGGAGGAGATGGTGCTGATGAGACAAGGTGGATTTCTGCACATGGGATGGTTTGGGGATTTGGAGGTTGCCATCTGTATGTAAGGCTTATCATGAGTGTGTGTGTGTGTGTGTGTGTAGTCCAGTGGGCGTGCAATGTAAGAGAAATCCCATGATACACCACCCAGAGCAGCTCCGCCACCCGCGGCACGCTGCTACATGATAAAGTGACTTCTTCGAGATTGAGAGCCACCTCTGCTGTGATACACCTCTGTCAGAAGAAGACAGGCATAAAAAAAAAAAAAGAGGGACTGAGGCAAGATAGCGTTAGACAGGGAAGTGTGGGCGTAGAATAAAAAGGACTCGCGAGATAACTAAAGCATTTGAGAGACAGGTGCAATATAGAGGAAGAAGACGAGAGTACAGGGAGGGTGGGTAGAGTTAGAAATGAAGGAAGGAGATCTGAGGAGACGACAGAGAGTGAGAGGCAGAGATAGGGTATTGGACAGATATTTATTCTCATAAATATCAGCACAATCATCTGGCAAGGCCTTGGAATTCTCTCAAAAGGAAAATCAGGGAGACAAGCAGCAATAAAAGAGGGAAAACAGAACCGAAGAGAGAGGCGGGCAAGGAGATAATGAGTGGAGAGATGTTTGCTTGCATAAAAACATCTCTTCCTGATTATGTACGTTCTCCACTGTTTTTACAGGCTCAGTCAGAGGAATCCAACCAGATCCCGTTGCTCTTTGGTCCAATTGCTAAAGTCAAACCAAACTGCGTAAAACTGTGGCGCGTGTGCTCTGCAACAATAATACTTTTGAATGTATGTTCATCAAACATCAAGCTTGCTACAAATATTTGAGGTCACATTTAGTGCTGAGCTCATAAGAAGCGAAGGTTTTAAAACTGCAGATTGACATGTAAGGAGCCGATCAACTACATAGTGAGGAGAGACCTTATCGCTGTCAAAGAAGCTGTGGTTCACCTCTACACAATGAGGGAAAAATCAAAGTCACTTACAGTTTCCAGGTGAGCATCATTAACCTTAAGTTCATGCTTTTCTGAATTGTCTTTTCTTCCTCTCTTCTACAGCTTCTAACTTTCTTTTCTCCCAGTAATGTAAGCGCCAAGGCAGTGAGAAATAGATGACAGCAGAGAGGACAGCACGACTGACAGACTGGCTTCAGGTACATGCAGATGTTAAGTCAATTACATTTTTGTAGCACTGATACAAGAATGAAAAGGTGGAGACTAGATAGAGGAAAGTCAAGACACAAGACTGCATTTCTATGTAAATTTCTTTCTCGCCTCATAGTGGTGATTTTCACGGTTCGCGGCTTCATCATCAGCGTGATCAAACAGGTTTAAAACAGCCTTTCCCACCAGATAGAGTTCATTTATTTGCTTCTCTCAGGCAAATAGTTGTGTGATTTAAGGTCAGTGTTTGTGAACACCTCCCTCAAATAACTGGAATCTGAAAAAGCGTAGATAGAAATGATGCAGAGTTTGTGCAGCATGCGTTTGCATCTAATTTAGCTTTGTGTAACAGCAGAAGCGGAGCTCGTATCTCTGTCACCGCGTGCGCTCGCAGTCATCACTCTCATACTCGCAGCGAATGGACGTGCGTTTAGGTCGGTTTCTCAAAGAGCCTTTTTTTGTTGTTGTTGTTGTTGTTGTTTTCGCCTTTGATCGGGGCTTGTTTACTCGTGAAAAACTCTGTAGACCGCCGTGTCCAAAATCATAAGAGCAACACGCAGGAGTTCTGCTTTGGGCTTAGAGTTTCCTTTTAATGTGTCACATTAGGGGCATCAAGTGCTCCGTCAGAGCAGAGTGCAAAAACATTCCAAGCTCCAGCAGAAATAAATCTGCAGCTAATATTCACCCCCTCAAAAATACTTAACACGCTTTATGATCAATAAAACATCAGGCAGTCGTCAGAGCATCTTTGATCTGAGGCATTTCATCTGTGTTCTGAATATACAGCATGAGCCAATATTCCTCTAAAAGTTGTGGCTTTTTTTTTCTGTGTGGGTCAGTATCTGGGCTGGGTTATGTGTACTTCTACCATTATATATGAAATTATATGTGATGTGTTGTATAGTAAGAGCGAACCTGCAACGGGCAGATGTAGCTGAGGAAACAAAAGAGAAGGAGTAGAGAGACAGAGACAGTGATACAGGAGAGAAGGCAAAGAGTAAAGAAATGAACCCTCTGGTGTTCTCTGACTTAATTGAGCAAATAAAACCAAGGCATGGTGCAGTAAGCGTTTTCCTTTTGCTCTCTGCCTTGAAAACGTATTAAAACACCCAGTTTTAGCCTAAAGACGCGTGTCAGAATAGTCACGCATGGCAGAGTGAGACGCTACAGTAAACGAGTGTTTTGTGATTAAATCCCCGTCCGCTGACTGGCTCCGTTGTCCGACGTGTCTGCACGGTGCGACGTGGGCCCGTAGCTGTGCTCACACTTGGCTTACGGTGGTGCTCAACGTGATGCTGGATTCGATAAAGAACATTACACTCTGATTGCGTAAGTAACACAGTACGAAGTGTAAATACATATTATGTGGTGCGACACATATTTTGTGCTTTTATGAGGTTGTGCGGCGCTGAAGAGAAGAGCGAGCAAACGCCGTGTGAAGTGGAAATGATCTCTTTACAGGTGGCCTGCTTGCGTACCCCCTGCTCCACTTATGAGCTTTGCCAGCGCTTGTTATGCTGAACACATATACACGTGTCTCCATAGGGGACACGCAACTTGCTTCCTCTTGTCCTCGCTATCAACCGTCCAACTTCTGACCGTCCCTCCGTGGAATCGACCTCCACCGTCTTCCTCGGCGCTCCGATTTTAAACGCCTCGTGGGACGTCGCTTGTTAGCCGACGGAGGGGTGTTGTTCTCCTCTGCCTGGTATAATTTGCTTATTTTATCCAGAGGTGGTAGATTGAGGCCAAGGCGCAGTGTGCAGTCAGCAGATGCTTCTGATTTCCCTAGATGTGCCCAAGTTCCATGACATCTCAAAATACAGTTTCATAGATTTCCAAAGCCAATCAGAAAAGCAGAGTATGACCCCCAGACTTATTCCAGGACTCTGTTATTCATTGGAAATCACTAGTCCACCAGAGTTATGGGAATAAAGACATTTACTGTATGTCTGCCAATACTTTGCATCGCTAATACAAAAAGAAAAATGTAATATGCTATATTATTAAAAGTTTTACACACATAGAGAGTCAGAACCACATCTCCGAGACATTTGGTAATTAGCTCATTCATCATCTCAATAAATAATAGTAATAATAAAATAATTAAAGGTGCTCTGCCCTTCATGTACGGTAGGTCCACTGGAGCTTTAGTCGTCAGGAGGCTGCGGGACGTTCTGAGTTGATGCAGGTGAAGACTCAGATGTTGTTCGCGTAGGCAGCGTTTAATGGCTTTGCCAAATGACGCGGCTTGATGGTGGCTTTAGCGAACCCGCAACAGTCGGTGTTTTGTTCCCAAGGCAACCACAGTGAATAGAGAGGTTAGCTGAGAGCAGGCTCATTCACAAAGCGAGTGAGACACTGGATCTCTGCTGCTTTCAGTAATTTAATGTTGGGCAGCTTGGTTCAGTTCGACATAGACCAACATGGGAAATGATATTGAGAATCTTTTCTGTTGTATTTGGTTCCTGAATTAGAATAAGCAAGAAATAAATGGACAAAACAGGCTTTTTTTTGTAAACGGAGGGATTGTGCTCAACAGAAATGGTTTAAAATCCAAACTATCATTGTGCCTCGTGTAAAGAACTCTAATCTCATAGCAAAACCCTCTTTGCTAATTCTGCCTTTCCTCACACTTTGTGTTTAACATGATCCCATCTGCTCTGCAGTCTTGCAACAGCAAGAAAAACAGGTCAGTGAATTGCGCTTCTGCTGCTTTACGTAGCTGACATCTTGAAAAATGGAGCTAATAGGGAAGCAAGGCTACGACAGGTTGTCAGTTATGATAACAACATGTGCTTTTTATGACTTTTAACACATCTGCTCCATGTAGACACGTACACAGTAGCTTGTTACTTTCTCGGTGTAATTACAAACATGAACCAAAATCCTCATCTGGGCATATAAAGCTGAAAACTGAGCGTGAACATGAAAGACAGCAAGGTTTTGTTCTTATTGCATCAGTCCTTCCCAGTGAAGACACATCACTCCTCCTCCTTTTACCTTTAAGGTCCCGAAACGCATTCACCTTCCGCCACCTTGAGCAAATGAGGGGAACCCAGCAGCGCTCCGCATCTAAAGAATCAAAATTACAAACAGTTTTTTATGTCAGCTTTATGCCTTTGAGGTCGTTAGGTCCTAAGTGCTCTCATGTCCATTCGAGGTTGGAGGTGACAGGCCAGTAACAACCAAACTGCTGTGAGGAGGGAAACGGGGGACAGGCTACACACACAGTGATGTGCTTCCTAATGTGTAACAGGTGCTGCGTTCTCATTATCACACCCATAACAGCTGGGAGGAGCTGGAAACAGCCTCAGCATCAGGATCACTCTGAAGATGGGGAGATCGCGTCTGTGTGCATTCATGTACTGTATGTCGGCATTGTGAAGCATGCGTGTACATCTATCTTTCCTATTTCTGCGTCGTTTCCCGTACCTCTGTTACCCAGGGAGACTCTCCCGTCTCGGAAGCGCGTGTGCGCTGAATGCAGATGGAGCGAGGAAGCGGCATGTTGCTCTGTCACTCCGTGTGGCCCTGTCACGCTGTGGCTGTGTGGAGTGACTCCGACACGTCCTCTGGCCCTGCCCGTCAATTACAGCTGGAAGCAGGTGCTGGAGAGTAGATACTGCAAACACAATACAATATCACACAAACCACACCGCCGCAGCATAAATAAACATGCTTGAATACACCGCACAAAACCAGAAATGGCGGCATTATTGTCATTTCTCAGCAAATCACAGATTTTACTGGCTGAAAAAAACTGTGTACTGTCTTTATGAACTGTAACTACTGGATCTAGCCAGGTCAGCTGCAGTTGAACTGGGCAGATTCTGTGCAATTCACAATTATTAGATGTGAGCAATTAAGTTAACCCATATTTCATTTTTACTGGCCTTCGCTTAGCTTCAGCCTCTGACTTCTTCTCTTAACAACGTACAGGTCGGTTGATGAGGCCAGCACAGAGCCACCAGTGAAGTCTGTGCAGCGGCATTGTAATTGTATACCGGAAGGATAATGAGGAGGGAAAGAAGAAGATGCAGATATTGTGTGTGTGTGTGTTTCTGCAGCTGTTTCTATAACCCTAATAATAGCTATTACAAATTTTATTCTAAAGGTTGCTCTTAGGATGACGCATGGACATGATGCTGTAACACTGAGGCTTGTACGACTCTTCAGTCACTTGTTGGGCTGGTTTTGTAGTAGAGTCAGTGCTACTACATCTTAACTGCGTATTGTGATAGTGAGATAAATACACTATTGTTGCGTTGTTTATAGCTGTGGAAATGACTTTTTCCACACGCATTGCTTTAGCATCCCGAGCAGCTATCTAATTTAGAGCAGTCAGTTTTTATAGGAATAAATCGAGCGTCCTCCCTTAATGCTTCATCCACTTCTTCTTAATACATCCATGCTTTTAAAACACGTCACTTAGATAGATTTGCTCCCCGTCGGAACGGCCCGGTTTTCTCCTCCAGTCATTTTTGCTCACTGGCTTCTCTCTTCCACAGTTCGACATGTCTGAAAAGCTGGAATGATGTATGCAGGGACGCTTGGCAATCGTCAAAGCATCAATCAAATGTTTTAATGCTGTGTGTTCTATTCATAGAGAGTCATTAATCACAGAAGGAGGGTGTCTGGCTGCAGCCTTAAAGGGCCTGTAGCTATGATGGAGGCGTAGAACTTTTTTTTCCTCTAAAATGTGAAAGTGAGGCCCTTATCGGTGGAGTAGGGGCGGGAACAAACTGTAGGCGTTACCATTCAACACAACAGAGCGTGTCTGTAAAAACGAGGAGAGCTTTTGCAATAAGTTGATGAATTTCACACGCAGATCTTCTCAAAGGCACCACTGGGGTTTTTGTGGGGACGACAGAATGTCTACACACACACACACACAGACACACACATACTGCAGCTGTGCATGTTTATCCAGCTGACAGCGGATCGATCGGCCACTTGTTACATTATGATAGCATCGCTCACAGTGTTATTTACACCATTAGACAGACACAAAATGGCCCCGTTGTGAATGCTACACCATTGTGGAGCCTGTGGGGCTTTAATGCTTGTCTAGATGGATTTCCTGATATTAACATTTTCAAAGTCACTCTGCACATCCTTCAAAATTGATTCATCCCAGTTACTAAGTGGAACACGACGAATGTACGTCACCTTAATCCGAATTGCTTATTGTGTTACGTTGTCTTATACATTTAATATAAATATATTATTATTTTCAACTTGAACTTTGAAGAATCCAACTTCAAAGTGACCTTCATCACTTTGTTTCCTAAGAAACAGAATCCTGTCAGAGAGTTTCTGTCGAACAATGAACCACATTCTGTGAACAGTTTTAAATATTCATGTTAAAAACTTTGAGTCGAGTGAACTCTTAGAAGTTGATCTATTAAACTAATAACTTTATATAAATTTTTCAAGTTAGAGCAACAAATATAAGATCTGACAATAAATGCGACTTGCATCAACTTGGAAACACAACCAATAAATTCCAAAAAGGCTGCTGTCAAATTCAATTATTAATAATATTTTCCAAGATACTGCAAAATGTCTCAGTATTTGTTTGTGCTCTGTTGTGACTAAAATGTGGGTTGATGAGATTACAAATAACAGCATTCAGCTTTTATTTTGTCCCAACTATCCCGGCATTGAGGTTGTCCAAACATAAAGAATTCAATGAAGAAATAGTGGTTAATAATCTAAAAATCACTGATAGTTTTAAGACGCTCTTCAGGATCCGCTCTTGCAGATCAACGACCTGCATCAGTTACGACCGAAAGTTTCCTTGTTTTGAAAGGTCACAAGCTACAAATGTAAACAACAAGTAGTAGCAGTAGCTTTACGACGGCGTCACATGTTAGAAATGACCCTAGAGAGAAGTTAAATATGTAGAATGACAATGTGACCGATCAGCTGGTGAATGACATCCTGTTGTGTAGTGTTTATCTCGCAGTACCCGTAGTTCCTTGAAAGCCTTTTAAACAGCGTGCGATGCTTCAGGATACACATTGAATATGTATGATTGCCTTCACATGCTTGTAAATGTGTAGTGGGCCATATCTCAAGTGCCCTTTCTGTGGGGATCACGCTCGCAGCTCAGTGTTTACGCGGAATAAAAAGCTAATCATTGCCATCACCATCATTAAAATAATCGAATTAATTTTAAGCGCTCACAGCGATATCAGCTCTAGGCGATGATCAGCTTGATGATGGGTGTACTCGGTTTTTTTTTTGTTTTGTGAGGTTGATATTTTCCTCCCTACATGGAAGAGAAACTTTATTTTGAATGTAAGATTAATAAAAAACAAAACTGCGTGTGAGCTACACTGAGCAGTTATAGCTGTGTTTCCATTCCCACTGATGGGCTCATATTGAGCTAACCTAAATGCAAATGAGGCAGTTTGAAGCAAATAGGCAGTCTTACCATTAAACCAAAAAAAAAAGTAAATAAATTCCAGGAATTTGGGGCGATGCAATGGTGAAAGCTGTGCTGAAGTAACATAACAGTGTCTGAAGACAAAAATAATGACATTCACTAAGGCACAATGCTAATCTACCAACCGAAAATGAAACTCTGTGTCTGCAGTGTGGGAGCATTAGCACTATGACATCTCCACAGATATTTCAGGACATCCGAGTGACATCAAATGCCAGCAGTGTGATGTTCTCACTCGCCAACGTTGTGATTCATGCAACCGAACAGGCACAAAACAGTTGAAACTGCAGCCGTGGCGCTTTCTGCCGTTTCTGCTAATTGAGCTCGTGCAGGAGCAGCGTTGGTTCGCTTCCATATGCTGTACAACCTGCAGAACGCAGCAGCAGCAGCCAGCGACGGTCGGACGATCATCGCTGTGGACGCGATGAAACACAGCTGCGCACTGAGCGGCTCTAAGCTCCTATAAACTTAAGTGTCTGTGGTGGATCAGTAAAGTGCTTGTGGAAGCACAGGGAACCGAACCCATCTCATGTTTCTTCCTTCCTTCCTTCTTACAGTTCTCCATTCTCTCCTTCATTACATATTCACCCCCCCCACACACACACACCACCACCACCTTTTTCTCGATCTAATTTCCTCTTTCCATAAATCCCTCTGTGCCGCATTCTCTTGCTACTCATCATTTGTGTCGGGCCCTGCTTCACTTTGCTTTAGCCCCTCACTCCATCGATCTCGCCAGGTTTTCGGCGGGTGCGGCGTCTCACTAATGCAGCCTCACCTCCACCTTTCGCTGCTCTTATCTCCGCATCCTCCCATCCGTCTCCATCAGGTTTGACTGCTGCCACTTCAGACCCGTCTGTCCATGCATCTCTTTCTTATCCCGGCCCTCTTTTTCTTGCACAGTTACCGCTGTCTCTCTCAATCCATCTCATTCCTAGTGAACAGACATGTGCCACTACACTGACACCAGCGTGAAATGGAGCAGGGGTGTTGAAAACAGAGGAGCATATGTGCCATTAAAGCACTTTGTTTACCAGCTATTAATAGAAAAAAAACATTAGAAATATCCCACATAAGATTTATTGCACCCTGGGGGAAAATACCTGCATTTTTACGTCAGAATGACACTGATGTCATCAGCTCTTAAATGAAAAGTCATCTTACATATTCACCAGTGGGCAGCACAATGGTTAGCAGAGAGGTCCACCAGTCCACTTTCTGAGTGGAGACTGAATGTTCCCTCCGTGTCTCTGGCTAAAAGACACATGCTGGAAAACACAAATGATTCCAGCATTGTACCGTAGTGACTGAATTTATTACATAATATACTGCAGTACATAAATGAATGGAAAGAGCTTACTTGAACATGCTTATAGAGGTTGGCAGGCGAAAGCTCAGGATATGAAACGCACCAGATATGAAACTCCAGAAGGCAACAAAAGCAATTTGGAGATTGGTGTTTTGTCTAAAGGCACGAAACCTGTTGAGCCCTTAACCCAGCTAATGATGTTTATTCAAGTTGTATCGCAAATGTGAAGGTTGCACCACAAAATTGAATATTCTGTCAGGATGAAAACACAATTTTGCCATTTTCTGGGGGTGTGAGTTTTGACAGAGTGACTACAAACCTCCAGTTTTGTAAAATGCGGCGCAAAGCAGTTTTATTATTCATCCAAGTGCTAAGCGGCCCACAAGAAAAAAAAAACAAATGCACAAACTTTTGAAAGTTTATCAGAAAACTGACTGAGACACAAGTGGAATCTGAAACACTGCTAACCTGCTACGTGTTTCATTCATTTGATCAGTTACATCTCCTTATCAGTCCATGCAACATTTGCTCATTTGTGCAATTTTCTATGGCTGTATGGGGATATGCCACTGACTCTTATAGTAACATCAACAAATAACCCGGGTCTAAACATTAGTCTGCTGGTTTCTGAGTTGAATACAAATTTAACAGCGTAGCAAAAACGTCAGAGCCACGCCTAGCTACTTGCAAAGGCCCCTTGGTGCCACAGAGGTCACTAGAGGTCACATTTTGAAATCGATATCCTCCAGTTTACCTGCAACTTTGACTGACGTGCTGCATCCAGAACTACGTCTCTGCTCAGAGCAAAACTCCTGAGAAAGTTGGCACTGAGAATTTTTGATGGGAAGTTATGGGAGAAATAAATAAATAAATAATCCAGAAAAGTCAGTGAAAAGGACATTACCCATGGAGACTGAATGCAAGATGAAAGTCATCCCGTATAGGAACGAGAGGACGTAGCAGGGCACATAAGCAGGGAGGAATCAGTGAATCTTTACGGAGCTCCAGCCTTTGCTGTTCGGAGCCCACAGTCGAAATCATGAATCATTTACAGTCTCTTTCCCTGAGGAGCCTGTGTTTAAATATTAATGCTCTCCATTCAGATCACAGCTACCCTGACCCGCATAGCTGGGTCTGCTCCCCAAGGACAGCATGTACGCACCCTGCACGCTCCCACACACATACAAAGTATTTCCATGGATCATCTATAGGCATAGATAGAACATCCTGAACTGCTAAGAAGCCACACCATATATCATATAGTCCCTAATTTATGTTTGCACATATGACCTCCATGCATATTGCAGACATTGCTGTTATGTTTTTATTTTTATTTTTTGCATTCAGAAACACACACGTGTCGATGTAGTTGGCTGCATGGCCAATTTCTTTTGTGTGTGTGTGTGTGTGTGTGTTTAATGATGACATGATGTTCAGGCCAATACAATTACTTGCATAAACCTAAAAAAAATCATTTTGGTGGCATTTCGATGATGACTTAGTGGCTAACGTATTTAAATGATACTTAATGAAATGATACCATTTATTTTCATCCTTCTGATGAGAGTCGCACAAGTTAACCAAAAGAATTGGCTGAATGGTGATCGTCTAGGTACTTCACATCAGTTTTAAGTTGAACACATTGATTGTTTTGGGATCTAACAAGTGGTCAATATTGTTACAGTTCTAGTGTTAAGTAAGACACTGTCTAATAGAACAAGGCCAGAACCGTCCAGCAGAAAGTAGCTACTGTGAAAGCCTTGGTATATAATAGAAAGGAGCACTGAGCTGCTTTCAAAGGATAACAGCAGTATTGACAAAACAGCGTCATGATACAAACCCTATTTCTTCTATTCTGTCTTTCTTACTAACAGCGAGAGCTTCTTTCCTACATGACAACGGTGAGGATTTGACATTAAAACAAATATTCCTGACATCTGCCACAGCCATGTGAACATTTCCTCAATACATCGCAACAAAAGATCAAGATCCTTCTCAAGCTTACACTGCCGACATCCCAATTAGTGTCACCTCCTGCAGTCGGGAGCGTTCCTCTGCATGGCTCACTTTCTCCTTCCATTTCTCTCTTTGTTCCCCGTCTTTTCAGCCCCAGGCGCCCTCGCACGTACACAGGTATCTGCAGCTTTTTCAAATTTTTCCTCCTCATCTCCGCTGGCGTCGTGTTTTTTTTTTTTTTTCTCTCTCTCTCTTTTTCTTCGCACTATCTGCTTGACTGGTTCTCTCTCAGTGCTCTTTTAATACGGCTGCTGTTTAGATCAATTTTTCCAAATCAATACTTAATATCAGAAAGAAGCGCTGGCCTTTTGCTGTATGTACTCTGGCGTATTGTCAAGACACACAGACCATCGCCTCCGTTCAACCTATTCACACCGAAAGTAATGAGATATTGAATTGGACTGTGATACACTTAGGTGTGGCCAATACTGTACCATCTACAATTGGTGCATTTCACCTAAAACCTTGGTCCAGCAATAAAGCCTCTGATAATATTTAGAGCCATTTTTCAGCTTTTGATCTCAGAACAATGTGAGCTTCACATCAACTACACCATCCAATTAAATACTCTCCAAGCGAGAAAAGCTGTATAAGTATGCGTTTCACATAATAAATGAACCTTAAGCTAACGACCTGGCTGTTCCAAAAGCGCGTATTTTCAACCATGGGTGTTTCCAAGTGCTTACTTCCAAAGATCTTATTGTCACTCAAGATATTCCCAGTCCTCCCATTAACCATGCATTACAGGCCTAAGTGTATTGGCTGCTATGAGCGGGCGGCGAGCAGAATTTAAGTATGTCTTGCATGCGCTGTATAATTTATCATGTTAGGAGCCTCTAGCTTTTTAATGGTCTCTGCTTTCATTATCCAGTCTGTGTTTTCTGGCTGCGCCTTCTGAGAATTCCCCCTAATGGAGGGACAAATAGATTCATATGAGATCGTAATTACAGCATTTTTAAGCAATGAGCGCCAAGATCAGATAGCAAAAGCAGGACAGAGCGAATATCAGCCGCACTGTAGGGAAGGGAAGAGAGAGCTGTCCAATCGCACAGTGTCAGATTGCCCAACAAGCTTGTCCGTCATCCGTCTCCACTCCAGCCTCGCTTCCTGTTTCTATCTGCTTCCTGTCTCGGCGGTGATTGATCGGGCCTTTGGATGAGCCGAGCGTCGCGTCAGAGTCGCCGGGTGCTGATTCTTCTGTCGTGGGCGTCTTAAACGAGCAGAAGCAGATGACGTGAGAACACGCTGTTTCGATTGAGACGTTCTGAATGGTTGCATTTGCACAGACAGCGCATTAGGAAGTAGAGGGTAAAATACAGAAAGAGCCTTGTGTTGATTAATTAAGACTCAAATTAAACTACAGAGACACTGCGGTTTGACAGCTTTTCCAGAAGCGTCAGCAGCTATTTACATGTGAACAGTGTTGCTTTTCACGCGACAGTTCAATCCTCTCACGAGCAAAGACGTCTATTGTAAATCAAAGACTGACGAAACAACCAAAAAACTAATACAATGGGGTAATTGACAGCACATTCAAATAAGTAAGCGTGTGTCCAAATAAATCTGGCAAAGCTCCCTGGGTTGTAGAAACAGGAGAGTCGGATGTTCGCTTCCCTGCCAAGAGGAGCTCATGCATAAACAACACTGTCATATTTATATAGGCATCCCTGCGGAGTCCTTCCACTATTGTGCTGTTACACTAACTACCTCTGCTGAGGGAACATGACAGTATCGCCTCAACACATGTTCTTAAGTGATTAAAATTCACTCTCCCCTTGTAGGCCTCTGTTATCGGTGAGTATTTTTTTGTGTTTCTCAGCCGTGGAGAGGGTCACCGAGGGCAGCTGTGGGAAGCAGATAAAATATTTTTTATTTTTCATCGCCACCGAGTTGGCGCACACACGTGGACGCGGGTTGTTTTTGAGGCTGTCCTCTGGAGTGCCGGGTTGATAATAACAGATTCCCTCCATGGCACTTGAACGTTATTATTCTCTTTTCTTTTTCCCCTCTTATCGGGAGCCTATTGTTGGAACACTGGGTGGTTATTGGGTTTTGTCAAGAGAGGAAAGGAACAAAAGGAGGATGGGGACAAGCTTTATGCCCTCATTCTGTGCTCCAGTGCCACAGAGCAAAGTAAACCCACATATATCGCCTCCACCGGCACCTCACAAGATTTATTTTCTCAGAGCAGCCCTCTGAAATGATAATAGACATTTTCTTTGGGTAAAACATTGGGGAAGGAGATTTATTTTTGTGAGGAGGTGCTTTGTAATTGAATAAACTGTGAAGAAATTATATTTTCCCAGTGTGCACTAGCATACCATGTCGTCACCACTTAAAGTCATGCCTGAAATGATTTCAGGGGGGAAATATTAACCTTATACCACCTCTCTCTGCCAGGGAGCTGTGTGAAAACCTTTAAGGTGAGACTCTTGAGGATTATTTTATTTGAAATTAATGAACCCACGTGTTTTTTTGGTCTTAAATTTGGTTAAGAATTCAAGGGTGAACGCTTTGGATCCACAAATGATTTCCAGGGAGTCATTTCCAAGCGAGACCCATATCCTTCAAACCTCATACACTTGCAAGACAGTAATGGCAGTTGACCTTGTAAACTTTTCCAGCTCGTAGCCAAGTAAAGTTTCACTTCTGCTCCAAGCTCTGCGATCTAATGAGAGTTTGTAGAGAGAGAGCGGCGCCTGCTATCTGCGGGGCCTTGTTGTGAAATTAAAGGTCATTCTCACTGGATGAGCAACCCTGATACCTCCTATCTCTCTTCTCGTTGGCCAACGGGGAAATCAAATGCTATTAGACCGGAGAGGCGTCCTTTATCATCGCGGTCATTATCATCCGAATCATCACCCAGGCCACGAAGCATCATTTAGCCTCCCCATTTAACTTCTCACCAGCCAAGTGTCAAACATATCCACCAGTGACAATGTGTCCGGCAATATTGGGAGCTGCGGGATATTATGCAGGAAGGAAAGCAATTAGTGGGCCAGAAAGGGACGACGATTCAAAGACAGGGCGTGTACAGTTACAGAACAAGGAGAAAGGGGTGATAGAAGTTAGAGAGCAGAATTACTTTTTAATGCCACTAATGAGGGTAACAAAATAGGCTTAAGATGGAGCTTGATAACGTACCTGCCGCTGTATAACGGAGGCAGATGCTCAGTCTCTGCTCGTACCTGAATGGATCAAGAAATGCTGAGAGGCAGCTGCTGGGGTCTTACACGTAAACAAGATGTTAGTCTTTTTACTAATGATCGGTAAAAAGACTTGCAACTTTAGTTTAGTAATTGTATATCACCAGGTTCTTTTCATTTCTCTAAATAAATGAATAAAATGTTGCATTTTAGGGTTGTGTGAGATGTGATCTGCTGCGTGAAAATAGGAAAAACCGGCTGCTGCTCAATTAAAACCTCTGATCGAGTGATTTCTTTGCTTTCAAACGTAGCTCGAGGCAGGATTTTCTGTCCATGTGTGTCCCTGTGATGGACTGGCAACCTGTCCAGGGCCAGCTGGGACAGGCTCCAGCAGACCCGTGACCCTTGCGAGATCTTGAGGCAGCTGGCTTCATCTTGGCACAAACTTATTCCTTCAGCCGAGTAGCAGGAAGAAACAGAGTCCATCAGGTAGGAAATGGTTAAAGCAGGATGCTCACTGGTGGAGGACAAATTAGCTTAATTAAGTTAAGTCTTCTGCTCGTGATTTGTTTCCAGAATCCAGCTAGAATGACAGAGAAAATGGTTTATTTTTATTTAATTTTTTTTCTAAAAAGCGACTGTCGGAGTCCTGGGAGAGGAGAGCAGAGTTAAAAGCGAGGAGCTTTTCCATAGTTCAAGCATCGCTTAAATCGAGACTTTTAAAGCAGCACCCAATCTGCCTCCTCTCGCTCCCATTTAAGAAGGGCAGCTTTGCTTTTGCAAGAGTTTTATGAGATGTCTTGTCTTTTTATCAGTGCTTGAAAAGCTCCTGTTTTCCCTCACAGCATGGCTGGCGCTAATTAGTTTAGCACACACATTCCCCATGAGGCTTGTGAACCTCTGCTCCCCACCAACTGGGAAGTCGTCTAAAGATGAAACAATCGTGAACAAACCTTGGTGGGTGTTGGAGACAGAAGCAGAAGGATGATAAAATCAGGGACACCCTGGTGGATTAGACTGCATAATATATTTAAGAAAAGCTGTGTATGACTTTTTGCTTGTTTCCATTACACTAGTACCTACTTGATTAAAATTTGTAGGCATATTTATTATATTTATTTAGTTGCTACTGAAAATAAAACTTAAGATATATAATAAATACAGACATTAAAAGAAAGGTGATTTCATTTAGCAATGTACACTGATATTAATAGAATTAGTACTAATTTCCTACTTATGTCTCATCAAATGATGCAGCCTTCTGAGAGAAGAGACATCCTTGAGTCGGGTTTTTGCCTAACCTGCAAGTCCAAACTTTGGGCTGTCGTTGTGGTTGCCCCGCTTGATGCACTAACATGGACTAACCTTCTCTTTTTCACATTAACATCAAGGGCGTTTTTTTCCCTTTGCAAGGTACCAGGGGGGGAAATGAGCCAGTGGTGGTTGTCGGGGCCGGACATGAAGGCAAATGCATAATAACTCCCTCTGAAATGCCAGAACTAATCAGGGTCTCCTTTAGCTGCAAGTTAACAAGCTATCAAACGTCAGGTACTCCCAGCTGCAACGAGGCTCTGCTAGTAAGAAGAATGCATGGAAGAGGAAGTGCTGGGGGCTGAGGCGTTTTCAGGTCAGCGGAAAAAAAAGGGCCCAAGCGCGAGGGCCGGCTTGCAGCAGGGGGTTACCTGGTAATTGGGATGAAGAAGTAGTTAAAATGATGGGCGGTGGGGTTTGGAGTGGAGCGGGCAGCTGGAGGAAATGGAGGTTCAAGGAGCGGAGGGAGGTGGGGGAAACGGGGAAGGCAGACAGATGAGAAGGGGAAGGCAGAGAGGCAAAATAAAGGGAGATTGCAAAGGTAGGGTCTGTGGAAGATTCCTGGATGGGAGGCACTTGGGGAGTGACGTGATGGGAAAAAAATAAGTGGGGGATGTCGTTTCCACAAGGGTGGAAAGATGCAGGAAGAGCAATTTTGTTGTGGGGGAAGGGATAGTATGCATGCACCCAAAACCGCAAGGGAGGGGGACTAGAGCAGCAATTGAAAGGAGAGATTGGAAGAGCCGAGGTGTTTTTATGTTGGGGGCTGGTTGGTTAGAGGTGCCTATGATTGCAATATGAGGAGGAATTAAGGTGAGAAGGAGATCATAGGCGAGGGAGAGGAAGATTGCAGCTTTTTGATATAGAATTTGCAATGTAATGAGAGAAGGTGGAGGTGTGCAGCGGGAGGGTGGAGGTGGGCGGCACAGAAGAACGGGATACAGAAGATGGAAGTAACGGCAGCTGGTGTGATTACACAAGCAGGAAGGAATTGAGGCGATGAGAGAAGTGGCTGGAAAGCTTGGGAATGAAAGATTCAGAAGAAGAGGCTGTGCTCACACGCCACTCGCCCTAAATCACAAGCATTGTTAAATAAAAAATCCCTCTATTCACCAGAGCTGCCGATCCTTGATCAAGGCTAAAATTGCAAGGCGAACGCATGCTAATTACAGCGGGATTATTCAGACAGCACCCTTCTGCGCGCGCCAAATGAATGCGTATCTTTGGAGCGTGTTGGAGGTGGAGGCAAACAGCCCCAAATGCTCTAAATCCACAGCCATAACCCAGTTCTCGCCTGGTCCAGAATGGCGAGACTTGGAGGAGATGACTACAAGCAGTGTGAAAAAAAGCCTCCAGCTCCCCCCTCACGCCGGCATTAACACCCTCCAGACAACATTTGTTTGACATTACGGCAGCCATAGACGTGATGGACGCTGCTGAGATCGATTTTCAGTGGGTCTAATGGGAGATCCTACTTTTATTGCCAGTACAAAAATATGAGTTAATATATGAGTTTTGCGAGTTTCATATTTACATGAAAGAGGAAGCTGGGAGCTTGGACTCACTCCAAAATGGCTGCCTCCCCATTTTCAGAGCTCATCTGTGTCCGTATTTCTATCTTTGTCTAGGTCTTCCATCTATAACACGTCTCTCTGAAGAAGAAGCCAATGCTAAATTGCTGGGTCTTGTAAATTATGGATCATGCACCCAAAGCACTTTAATAAGACGCGACCAGAGATCAGAACTTTTTCATTCGTCCATTTGTATGAATATCTCATATATTCTTTACACTATGTCATGAGAGGAAGCTAACACTCTGTAAGCTGACGAGACGTCCAAATGATTCAAGGAAACAGAAATACTGCTCTCTTTAATGTAAGATTACTTCCTAACCTCTCTAACACCTTTAATTATAGTTAAGCCTTTAACATTTAGGCCTCTTAGTTAAGTTAGGCTTAGTTTTAGTCTTAGTTTTCACACAACATTCGTTAAAGGAATTCTATTAAAGCAGATTTTATAACTTTTTACACAAAACTGAGCCTCACATGGACTAAAGAGGGACACAACAACATGTAAACAGAGTTTATGAGGGAGCTGAGCCGTAGCACAGGATCTGTGAGCCTAGAGTACATGGTGTAAATTAGCAGCAGACGAGTTCACGTGTTGTTAAATGACTGAAAGCTGTTATTATACTAAACATCTGGTTACTTCTGGTGATTTTCTGGTTGAAGTCAGTGGTCTTAAAATCTTTATAAATTGAGATTTTCACATTGTGCCGTGTTAAACAGGTACAGAAGGTGTGAGAGAAATCAATATGCGACGCAGCTGTATCTGGTGGGCAGTGGGGATTAAGGATTTCAATGCCAGACAACTACAAGTCTGTGTCTAAGCCCCTTCACGTAATCTCTTAACTCGCAGATTCTTGTGTAGAGGACACACTACACCAACTTCACCACATTTGAAATGGGCTTATCTTACTTTTGTTGAGTCTAATTCAAAAAACGCTTGACACCTACTTGAAATCCAAGAAATCCTTAACACATATTAAGAAAGATGGCTTCAGAGGGAGTGATCTGTGCGATCCTCCCGTGTTATCATACTCCAGGCGTAAGCAGAAATCCACTCGACGCAAACAAACACCAGCGTTCGGTCAAGAGAGACGCACAAAGGGTCTCATCGCTGCGCGTAATCAGAAGAGAGAACAGGTATTGATGTTCACTTACGCTGTATGAACACGTTTTTGCTTACGCGTGTACGTAATATAAATGTATAAGAGGACAGATGTTGTGTGTGTGGCCTGCTGCATGCGTTGTGTTTGCTGACTCTCGGGCGGCGGAGGCTCATCTCCATCTGCGGGGATTTGCTCTGTGCTCGTCTTGGGCTGGAGGGGGATCTCGCTGTGTTCTCGCCTTGACAAACATCAATTATTAAGAGTTTTCTCAGAATGCTGATGTACACAACAGACGGTTGTGTACACGTGCGCTTACTCACTTTTTTTATTCTGGATTCGTTTCGTGGAGACTTGTGACGAGCCCCGGCCGGTTTTATCCACTGCCTTCACTTAAAACGTAATTTTTCTGTTCGCTGTCAAACTGTCAATTTGTCTGCTCCCAGGAACCGCTTTTATTTCAAATCATATCAGCGCTGAGATTAGCTTCAGGGAGCCAGAAGCCATAATCAATTCTTTGTTATTAATAATTAAACCAGTCCGCGTGATAAAATATTCTGTATCAAGTGCAGACGTTAAATGTGGATTTCTGAGAGAATCAAGGAAATTTAAACAGATTTGTGTTTACGCTGCTCGTCATTTGTCTTATAAAAGGGAAGCCAGAATGATGGTTCCCGTTGAGGGGGTACAAAAAACAAGCTGGGGCAGACGGATCTGGCGTAAACTTGCTCCCTGGGATACTGATCATTAGCTTGTGAAGAATGGAAACAAGGACACAGAGATATGGCCAGAGGATGAAAAAATGATAGATGAGAGCAGCAAAGGGAAAGAGAAGAGTGAAGCACAAGCTGCTATGCTTAATGATAACACTACAGGCAGCAGACACGGGGTCAGCGCTTAGCTTTTCATGTAACACGCTAATTGTGACATTCCTGCATTCCTGCAACCATCCATCACCGTCGAAACCGGAAACAGAGACGAAACAAAACTGCAAATCCATATTCAAAGCTCAGGGCACGACATCAAAAGAGCTAATGATCCCTTATTCTGTTTTTTAAAGAATCCTAGTAGAAACAGAGAAGGAAGAAAAAGGAAGCGGCGGAGACGAGGTGGGTTACGGAATAAAAGATCACCTTGATGGGCTGAGTGTTCACTTCCTTGGGTTGGCCGCAAGGTTAAGATGGCTCGTTATGTTTTTACGGCGCTCATTAAAGACGCAGGGAGCTCGCAGGGACGTGCTTGAATGTTTCCTTTTGTCTCCGGCTCTGAAAGGCCGTTCGGCGAGCCTCTCTTCAGGGTCCCACCTGGTTTTGTTTGTCTCAAGTGTCCGTACGCTCACAGAGCTCAAGGTGACTTCCATGCAGAAACCTTGAAATTCATTCCTTCTTCTCTCATGTGGAGAGGGAGTAGGTTATATTTCCTTTGAGGATTATTCTGCATGTGTGTATTTGTGTTTTAAATGCAGGCTTATTACTTTTCAATGACATTACAGTCCCTTGCTTCATTATTATGTTTCAGAATAATGGTCAGCTTGGGATTGTGGAGTGAATGACACTGGAGTGTAACACCCCAAACGAATATGTTGTTTACCTCTCATTAAAGTGCCTCCTGTGCTAGTTACTGGTTTTCCTGGTTACCATTCTGTGTAAATGTGCAGACAATGAAGGAACCTCATAGTACTCGACTGGTGAGTAACTGCAGACAAAGAACTATGCCAGTCATAACCTTGAGTCAGGTAATTAAATGATACGTTGCGTTAATACTAGACATGGAAAGAAATAATAAGCTCATGAAGTTGCAAGCGACACTTTAAAAGTATATTAATAACCTAAATAATCTTCTGAAAGCTCTGGCAGCACAGTTGTAACTTACTAAACCAAGACATTCTTACTGTAGGATTCAAACTGTACATCAAACAAATACATATGTAATATTTAATTTAAACTAAAATGTATCAAGCAATGACTAGACATTGAGTTATTAATGTATTTATGTAAAACCATCAATGTTCTGCTTGAAGCTGTTATGGTCTCTGTTCTGTGTCACTGTTACTTGGGAGGAGTTTAACATAAAGTTTATTTGTCAAACATTTGAACTTCATTAGATCTGAAAACCTAGTTTTATTGGGTAAGGTCTGTAATTCAAATGATCTTTGTATATGTGGCTCATTTGTTTGCTACAGAAGAATGAATGTAATTTGTTGATTTGTTGGCAGTTGCGCTGTCAAACACTGCGTGAGCGGCTTGAAGAGGTACTGAAACAACACAACCCTAATTGAAGGATTATGACGCAGAAAACGTGGACATTGAAATGCGTCATGGTAGAAACTGGTGCTTACAGATTTAATTCAGCACTTGACTTTGAGTAATGCTGCGTAACACACATAAGCACCTCAAGGAAGGAAGATGAAACAGAGACTGAGCAGTGACTCGTCTCACAGGGGATTTTTGTTTTTCCTTTTGCAGTGAGAAAGATTCTATCGACGACGAGCCTCTCGATGGATCTTTATGGAACACGCGCGAGTAGCCTGCCAGTCAGAGCGGTGGGCAACACAACACACGTCAAGGGCGAATTCTTAGGAATACTGCAATCATGAAAAAGCCCCATCAGGGCATCGTCCATTAGCTGCAGCGATCACTAAAAATATACTAACTGAGTTTTTATTAGTCCGATTTGGAACCTTTCACTGCTCTGGTGCAATTTTCCTGCTCATTCCTTTGTATCTGTAGAGCAGAATGGAGTCGTGACATTACGTTGCGTGTCAAAACGTTAAAAGAGCAGAAAATAAATAATTGTGTTTTCGGATTTCAGAGAAAAAGAGCAGTTTTGTTGAAGGTACATTAGAATGTCGGAGTTTTTACAAGGCTCTGCTCAAGTTGAGCAAATCAATCAGTAATTAAAAAAAAAATTGCGGCATGCAGCGAGGCGTCTTGTTGACGCGTTTGGAAATACTATTTTGAACCAGTTTTCTTTTCCACGGCTCTCCTATCTGTGCTATTCGCCATGTTGCTGGAGCCGCGCCAACTCCATTACTCCTACAAGACTGTAACTCGCTCCCTCATTGACAGGGATGTGACAACAAGCGTTTAGACAGAGAGGAAATCACTCATCATTAACCACGCAGCCATGGAGGAGACAAACACATCTGTGCCGGAGATAAGGCCTCGCCGGCGCCCCCTCGGCACCTGTTCCACACAAGCTCTTTGACTTCCTCACCTCTGCTTTGCTTTTGTGTTTGGTAATGCTAATTAGAAAATGTCCTTCACAAATCCTTGTTCCGAGCGCCCCCCCCCTGTGCACAGACCTGACAGAGAGGCAGGCAAGCAGAGAGGTGAGACACAACGTGCTACAAAGAGGAGGGCGCCGGTAAGACTTTTACAAAGAGTGCTTAGATATTGCTGGATGTTTTGTATAATACCTTCTTTGAAGAGTTTTCTGCAGTAATCCTCCACTCGCCATGTCTGGGTCTGAATCAGCACCAGTCCTACGGTGGTAAGAGGAGATAATCGCCACACATGTCCCCGCACTCCGTTCTGTTCTGTCAGCGTCTTTGCGACAAAACGCATACAAACTCCAAAGACCCGAGCCTTTGTTTCGTTCTATTCAACAACGTTCAGCGTTTTGCCTCCAGTGCTGCGTGCGAGGGATGACGATAGAGCCTCAGTAGATGTCAATCAGCGAAGGAACAGAAGGCCGGAGGATTCGCCGCCAAAGGAATGGCTGACCGTTAACACGACCGTCTGTCGAGCAGTGGTTATATTAATCTACCCTGTTACTGCCACAGGTTACAAGCTGCATGAAAGCACTGCTGATGGCGCTTCTTCAACAACTTATACATTTTTGTTATAGTTCATCCGGGCATTTAATCCTGCAAAATAAAACAGATCTAAAGAATAAAGCAAGTGGGAAGTTTTGGTTTCGGTTTTCGTTTCACAACCTTTTCATCGCTACCATTTTCACACGGTGGACGCTCACGACATGATGAGCTACTTTGCATGTAATGCAGAAAATGAAGATGAGGGTAATGATGGTAAACATTACAAACGTCGCACTGTCAATTTACTGTATTGTGCCGGCATTCAGCTCAATGCACTGAGACTCCTTCACCTCCCTGTCACACTGGGGTATATTGCTTTGCTATTTCCCTGAACCAGCTGCCAGTATAGTACATACACAGTGACATATGCAGACTGCGATTTGATCCCATATATCCCTGTGCAGATTAGGGCAGTGTCAGTACAGGATTACCCTGGTAATTCATGTAATGCTGCTTCGCCACAGTTAATTTCCCTGTGGATGAGCCGGGAGAGTTGAGTTACACGCGAGCGCGGGCTCCCCAAACTACATTGTATCATTCGCTTGCTGCTCTTCATCTCCCCAACATGTTTTGTATGCAAAAGACAAGACATGGCTAGTCTTTCTTAACAGCCTGTTGTGTATTTATTGCGTACAACTCTGACGATTGCGGTGTGGAGCAGTGCAAATGGCGGATTTGCAATGATCTGGTAATCATCGTGCAGTCCGTGTTCCAATCATCACTGTCGAGCTCCTTTCTTAACGTTATGATGGTAAAATGACAATACAGCAATGCGTAAAATCAAAACAAGCCAACAGTAAATGCAGCTACTGAAAGCAGGAGGCGGGGACTGTGTTAGTGTGTGTTCCACTTAAACCGGGCTGATTAGTGTGACGACAGAAGCACAGAGTGAAGCTAACGCCACAGAGCTGCTTGTTTGTGGTGAGGAGGCCATGGGAGAAACTGAAATCCAGCGTAATTATCACTCCCTGTGGAAATTAAGGCTGACCTTTTTTCTTTTCTTTTTTTTAGTAGAGAGCTGCTAATAGAATCCAGGGGACGACTAACTCACTCACATATTCACTCACAGAATGTCCCGTCAGCAAATTATTGCAGATTCAAGTCGAGACGTGAGGTTAGGAAAGGTCTTCTCGGGCGTCATAACCTCGGAGGTGATGAAAATATCCTCACTGCAAGTGAATAAAATCGCACATGGAGGTGTAGGGATTGTCTATAAAAATGTGGAAATAAAGAAGTGCATTTAAAAAAAAATAAATAAATGGAAAGGAAAGAATCCTATGATGCTGGAGACACTTTAACGAGCCACTGCCACCTTGGCATTGGCTGAATTGCCACCCATGTATTTTCTTGGAGGCACTTTTTAGACATGGTTTGACAAGCTGCAGTAGCCCCATTAGCCCTTGAATTTCTTAATTGGCTAAAGAAAAAAGCCTGTTCCACGTTTCCACACAGACCTCAGCATAGTGCGCGCGTCTCCATGAACCCGCGTGCACGGGGAAATGCCTCACTAAAGCCCCAACCAGCACTAATGCATTTACACAGACCTAGAAAAAAGGCTTACAGAGTATTTTTGCCCCCGGCGCCTATAATTCTCCGCTGATTACACCGAGCGCGGTTTAATAGAAGCCCCAATAACCCCGGCTGGAGAGCACGCCGCATTCACACACGGCCAGGAAACACGCGCGCGCGCACGGAAGCCGGCGAGTGGTGCTGTCAAACGCAGACAGAAAGAGGACGGAGAGATTAAATTCTGCCGAGAGTTTTTTGTCTGTGAGATTGGTTCTTAACGTCCCCAGCTCCCTTCACACTGCCTATTAGTGCGGCGAAGAAGAGAGAAGAGGGCTGGAAAAAAAAAATAGGAGACTTCAACAGAGGCAGTACTCGGATACTTAACAATGTTATTAATCCATTAATCCTTGTTTGACATTTGCCAATGTATCACCCCCTGATTGCTTGTTCTGTCACAGCTGCAGGCTACAGTAGGTGCTTAAAAGTGCCTGCATATCTTTTCTTTTTATTTTTTTTAATTTCCTTTTCCAAGTGTCTTCGTGAAACGTGCCAAAATACAAAACACGCACTGTAGCTTGTCCCCGCAACACAATGAGATTTGGCATCTGTGCCGTAAATAGATTCTAAAACAGCTTTAGACTCATTTTGCTCATTTAGCCACAGACTTGAAAAATGTCCATCTTCTGCTTTATCGCTTCGTTATTTGGCCAGTTGTATCTACAGGCCACCAATCCATCCGTCCATCTTGGTTCTGTCCGTGCCTCCCAGTGTTTCGCTCAGCAGGTCGTTGGGGTCAGCCTGGTCTCGCGGCGCGCTCTGCTTCCTCCGCTGCCATCTGACGGTTAAAATGAAAGGCATGAATCTGGCGTATGCTCCTCCACATTATGACAGCAGGATACATTTTTCAGCGCTTGCATCTACATACAGTATTCGTGTTCATATACTGTAGTATTGTGTTACTCTGTTGTGCGTCAGAGTTGCACAGTTCCATCACAGGCTACTGTAATATACTTAATTTTCATCGTTCGTCGTCATGCTGCTTCAGATAACATGCTTGATAATGAAAAATGTCTCTAGATGTATTTTGCAGTAAGTGTGTTCCTCCTGCTAGAAACATAGCAGCCATATTGATTATAGAGCTGGTGGATTGGATGTATTACTATCCATAAGTCTCATGGTATGGCATTAAAATCTATGTTTTGCATGTGAGGATTTTATTTCAGTCACATTTGTTCAACATGCTTTTTTTCCTGAAACCAGTGTGATTTGCTTGTCAGAGTCACACAGCGTGTGGCGCACTCTGCTGTAGGAAATAATGATGTTTAGAGCTGGAATTTTGAAAAGGCTCATCATGCACATTAAAAAAAAAAAGAGAAGAAAATGGCAAAGTGTTAAAAACAACTCTTAGAATGATAAAAGATGAATCCTGCTATTCCAGGACGTCTTGCTGGTGTAACTGAGGCATTTTGACTCAGCGGTGGAGGCTGTGGGTGTGACCTGTTTGCTACTGTATGTGTGTCAGGCTGGCTGACACATAATTAGGGCTGTGTAGCAGTGCAGAGCTGTGTGTGTGTGTGTGTGTGTACCCAGGGTGCTTATAGAAAATAGAAAATTGAAAGCTCAGTTGTAATCTCGAGGCTGATCAACCACCAATCCCTGTCTTAACTTCGGAAGTCCGGCGCGTGCACACATTCGCAGCTGAAAGAGCGCAACATGGCTCCTTTCTCTCCCCCGCTGCTTCCTAAATCCCTCGGCTGCCGCGGCGCACACACAAACGCGCCGCAGAAGAAAAGGGGAAGCTTATTGATTATGTTTGGTTTTGTTATCAGCATCACCTCTGGCACAGAGTGATAGGTCAGACGCGCTGGGTCGGGAAAGCTCACGTTCACGAACATACGCACACACACACACTTGATCCCTGGCCTCGTGTGATCGTAAAATGGGGAGGCGTTAGAAACGAGGGAGGACAGAGTAATCACAGCACCGACAGCGCTCACTGGCAGGCGAGCAATCTGATTGCCATACAAGCAATTTACTTGTTTGATTGACTGACACAAAATGGCTTTTGGGCTGTGATTGAATTCAAGCCTGTCTGGAGGCCAGATAATGTCCAAATGCAATAAGCATAACAATGCAGACATGATCGATCCATCTAATGATATTTCTTTATTGCAAATGAGTTTCATAAAATTTACAAGCCTCGAACTGCCCTCTGGAGGGACCCCAAAGACCCTGGGGAGGCACTGAGAGACTCACGGACTGTTACACGACCGTTCTTTGTTTATGATTTATTTAATTGCAGTCAGTTTAACTTTGCCACCAGTGGGGCTTTGATTCTCTTTGATCTTCGCCATTAAAAACAGCCCCATGCATTATGTAGAGCCTGTTTGGTGTGTAAACGCTGTTTAAGAAAGCTAATAATTGCTCTGTCTGTCTCTTATTTCATCACTTATTCATAAGACATGTGAGAATTCCAACGTGGGGGCCTTTTGCCTGTGCTCTCGTTTGATTATTAACCACCTAGACAGGCCTAATTAGAGAACTTTCTGGAAATAGTTGCGAAACGAGAACACAATTTCGACTTCTCTCCTGTTCTGCCACTTCTTGTCGCTGACGCGCAGCTGAGACGAGCTCATTTGCAACAACATCAGACGCCGCCAAGCACCCAGATGACAGGCTGTTGATGTGTCAAGACGTGGAAAGTAAACAGCAATTCTGAATGTATAATTCTGTCCAATTAGTCCCAATTATCGCACGCTGTCATATATTTGTATTAACTCGCAGGTTTCGGGTTTGATGGAGCCGACGAAAAAAACGCAGGTCTGAAACACGTTGGAGATGTGAGATCGCGCGGACGACCACCGCTGGATTCATCGACATTCATCTGGTCATTAAACAAGATGCGTGTGCGGAGGAGAAAAGACTCCTAGAAGGATGGGAGGAGCCTTTTAGTGTTGTCTCTGCTAAAAGTGCTTTTTTAAGATATCATTTATGTTTTGCTGTTTCCTTTCGACCAATTACTGCGAGTCATTTTACATTCAAATCAGCCTTTTGCTGCATTGTCACTTTCCTCGTGATATTTATCCAGAAGTGTCCTAGTAGCCAGATTTTTTTGGCGCACGCAAGGTCTCAAAAGTGTATCTGGAGGTTTTATACACCTTTATGCAATCACGAGGGAGATGTTGAAATGTTGGGCTTGAGACAGCAGCAGCTCCTACCTTCTTTTTTTATCTAGAGATTCTCATCCTCTGTGTCTACATTTACGCTCCAACACCTGCTAACACAGTGTGCCCCAAGCAGCAAACGAGGATAAACTGAGCCTTGACCTTGTCCTCTCTGCAAGACTCTTCACTGTAATGAGAGAAGCTTCACTGCGCAAATGCCAGTAATTACACACACACACACACACATCTGCACACGTAGTAGCACACCATCAAACTCAAAGCTTTAATTATTCACAACAAAAAACCCAAAATAGCATCAAGGATAGAGTAGCTATTTTTATTACAAAGTCGGCTGATCTCCCTCCCCCCATAGTGCTCTGAAATCTGTCGTCGGCAGCGGTAGCAGCGATCATTAAGGCCGCTTCGGAGAGGATTTTTCGATAGAAGGCTGTTAGCAGATGTAAGCAGACTACTCACAGAGGGATCCATCCAAAGACAATGTCAGACTGTGTTGACAGAGCTTTTGTTGGCGTCTTTGTCCCGGTAACGCGTTGGAACGATAGCTCCAGCGTGGGTGCCAGTTCATGTTGCAGACGCTGTAACTGTAACTTGTAGGCCTTTGTTTTCTGACAGCGCGCGTAGATGAAGAGGATCGCTCTCTGATTATATTGACAACCCCGAGGCATCATTAAAGCTTTGTCTTTGTGCTGTAAATAAACACCTGGGAGAGATGAGCCACAGAGAAGAGGAGACATGGAGACAGGAAAAGGCAGATGAACACAGTTGACATTCATGCAGGCATAGGAAAATAACTGCAGGTTTTCTGTTGTGTGTTCAGTGTTTTATTCTTCTATCTAAAGCATTATTTTCCTTTTTTATATCAAGGAACAAACAAATCATTAAGACCAAGTCTTTCTCTTGTAAAAGCAGGTAGAACGTCATTCAGATCACAGATCCACACAGCTACGGTATGATTATAGTGCAGACTTGTCTCCGTGATTACATGATTAATTGAGCCAAGCCAGCCCGGCCGTAATGATGGCATCCCACTACCACCATACTTCACACTGATAATGAATCATTCATTTGAGCTAATTTGCTATGGGAATCTAGTAATCTTCCCCCTGAGTTGAGACAGAAAATGAGCCATTGTAATCTTCTTATTGAGTTCACCGTGTTTTGCGTCAGGGTGTGTGTTTGTCTGCATGTGTGTGCGTCAGCAGATTTCATTCCCTCCTGATACGTGAGGCTGTGGTTCAAGTGTGGCTCCCCTTTACATAGTGAGGAAGGGAGTATTTGACACATGGCAAGGCAATTTGGGGGTTATAATGGCCCCAATCCTCTGGGGTGCTCATTGTTTTTTATTGACTCCTAGTAAGTTGCAAATTCCCTGTCGCTGACTACAAAAGGATATTTTGCTAAAGTTGTGTGTCTAGCTGGTAGATTCGGTTCAATGTCCTCAACAGCTGATGGATGTAGGCCTCAGAGGGCTCATGCTATGGGCTTAGGATACTGTAACAAGTAATAACCACAAAAACAACGTTTAAAGATGCTTGTGTAGTCATGGAAACTATGAACAATAATATTAATCTTAATACTAATTTCCAAACATGGTTTCCTAATTAGCATGTGTTAACACTGGTCTAAGAAGTTACTCAAGCTTGTGAACTCATGGGTGATTAAGGCCACATGAAAATGTCTAATTACTCATTTAAATAAGTTCTTACTGGCTTATGGTCAAATGTGAGCAGCCAATGCAGAAATGACTTGGAGACAGAGAAGAGGACGTATAAAGGCCTTTCTGTGACAGTCAGTCCTCCAACCTCTGGAGGGCGCTGTAGTTTAGTTTTGTTCTTCGTCATGTCCTTTGTTAATTAAGCTATTGTTTACACCTGTGTTGAGTTTGGTTTGTGTATTTAAGTTCCTGTCTTGTCTTTGTCAGTTGTCGGTTCGTCGTAGGTGTTTGGTGTGGGTCCTGTTCTGTGTGAGTCTTAGTCTCTGTTCGTGAGTCCTGTGTAACCCAAAGTTCTGTGTAAGTCTGAGTCCTGTGTAAGCCTGAGTCCTGTGTGTGTAAGTATGTATGCGACCTGTGTGAATGTAAGTATGTATGTGTCCTGTGTGTATGCGTCCTGTCGGCGAGCGCGTTGCTCCGACTTCTGTCCCCGTCGTTGAGCGTTGCTCCGACGTTCCCGTATGTATGTGTGTGAGAGTATGTATGCGTCCTGTGTGTATGTGTCCTGTGTGTATGCGTCCTGTCGGCGAGCGTGTTGCTCCGACTTCTGTCCCCGTCGTTGAGTGTTGCTCCGACGTTCCTGTACGTATGTGTGTGTCCCGTCGTTGAGTGTTGCTCCGACGTTCCTGTACGTATGTGTTTGTGTGTGTGTGTGCAGTCGGCGAGCGTGTTGCTCCGACTTGTTTGTGTCCCGTCGTTGAGCGAGTGCTCCGACGCCTCCGTGTTTTGTGTGGTCTGACGTCTTGTGTTTCCTGGTTTCTGTAAGTCTCGTACCTCTGTTATGTTCTGTTTATTGGTTTGTCAATAAAATATTATTATTGTTAAGTTCTGTCCTCGTCTTGAGTCTGCGTCTGGGTCCACCACCTTTGCCCACACCCGACACCGGCAACCCCGACAGTTCCGGGATTGTAACACTTTCTTCAATAAACACAGATTAGTGCATCAACATATCCACTGTAGAGGATGCTGCATTCACAGATGATTAGACGGCTCCTATTGCAGTAACTGTTAATCTGTCCTAATGCTGCCATGCTGAAATAATATAATAATGACACATTAGGGATTATAGCTTCTACATAATTGCCCGTTTAAATAAATAAATGACATACATCACGAATCTGTTACTTAAGGGTTGTCAGTGATCCTATACAGTAGATGATTATAATGATAATTACCAAAAGAAGTGCGTCTCTGTTACTCCCTCACCCAGATGTAGTAAAATTGAATCGGCTGACATCGGCAGCAGTCACCATCATGTTGTACTGTGAGTTTAATCCGCTACATCTATGCACTGTGGCCAATGTGGGATCTTTGTATGAAAGATAACTGAAAACCTAGAAAAACCTGAAGAAAATCGATTCATCTCAGGTTGCAAGGATTCAAAGAAGACTCGGGTCCTGTTTCTCATCTCTTCCGCTCTTAGCGGTGAATATTGTGTATATAAATGTCCTTTCAGTTCCGTATCCTTAACTGCATTAATAAGTGACCTTTGGCTCCGGGCTGAACAAATCTTCATGCTACAGTACATTCTGAATTTAAGTACACTGTCCTGCACTTTATCAACAAGCCTGACTGCCCCAGTGGAGCCGATCGGTAGCCACGGGTCAAACGGGGCTTTCAGGTGCAAATATGTGTAATTGTGTTGCGTGTTGGAAAAGAGGTGGCCTCTTACAGCATTCCCAGAGCAGCGACAGGGATAAACTACAGCAGGTGTGCATGCACAGGGTTACAGGAGTGTCATGACTCAGCTCAGCTATTGTGTGGCTGTGAAATATGAATCAAGCTTTTATGGTGTCTTTCTACAGAAAATGTCACATTTAAAGCTTTTATGTGATTAGTCACATTTGCCATAGTCAGTGTAGATTCTCTCTTCCTCCTACTAATTGTCAATTCAGCGTCTCTTGCGGCACCGGGTTTGTTTTTATCTGTGTCGGTCACATCCGTGCAGATTAAATATTTGGACATTTAAAAGCTTTTATCTAATAGATAAAAGTGAAGGTGTGACAGAAAGCAGGAGGGAGAGAGAGATGAAAGATAAGAAAAAGGTCCTGGACGCAAAGGAGGAATGCTGAGGTGACTCTTAAACCACCAGCGCACCCTGACAAGACCGGTACCAGTTGTTAGAGAATTGTGGAGAGTGTATCCAGTGATGAGCAGCTCTTGAATGGCTAAACATCATCATTTGTGTTTGCAGATGCACATGTGCAGAACAACTTGCCAACACCTTCTGTATCACACTGTTATGAATATTTTACCTTGCATGACACAATCACAAGCAAACATCTTAGTCTGGTTCTAAATATATATCGTCCTCGGACTTGGGTCAAAAAGGCTCAATCGACAATTTTTGCATCCTCAGACTATGACAACGATCAACGGTCACAAGGTCAGCACATAAAGGGTCTATGGTCAGCCAACAAAAACCAACAGAGGGCGAGACAAACTTGATGTTGTGTTCTATGCTGTTTGACTTTGTTTGAGCTCTACTGAACCATTATTCGCACGTAAAATCCACGCAAATGGTGATTAGCAAAGCTGAGCGTGAATGACACTTGAGTAAATAAGGATGACAACGATGAAGGCAGCTGGGCTGACAGCGCGGGCAGGGTTGGACGATGACGAGGGGGAAGTGGATAAAAATGGATGAAACGAGCCCTGACAACAGCTGCAGGTGACATGTGGAGTTTCCAGCCGGCGGTGGCGCTTCCACCACTTTCCCTTCCCTAACATCACACCCTCATCTTCCAATCTGCACACAAGGGAAATTGTCCCATCACGTCTGCTGAGTGGGCAGCCGTTTCAAAGTATCAATTGGACACGTGTCAGAGGAAAAGTTTTTGCTGCCAAAGCAGAACCTTTCAGAACGTGTGAGCCCTCCCGAATGAGTGACTCGTCCCCTTCTGTCTTCCCCTTCCCTTTTCTCCCAGCTCCTTCCTTTCATCCCCCTGCACTGCGCGGGGAGGAGGGAGTGCCACTGCGAACAGTTTGAGTGATGAGGGAGATAAGTGGCAGAGATGCTTTGGAAGTGGGGACTCTGCACTCGCGGAACAGTGTGTTCGCGTAGAAACTCTCCCTCAGAAATAGAGAGAGAGACGGAAGGAGGAAGACTGAAGGTGACAGATGTCAGTAGCCAAACGATGAGGAACGCGATAAGCAGCCTTCCTGTCATTCAGACGTACAGACCGTGACATCCCTCCAGTGAGCAGTTCAACCACGCCGTTGTTTGTACAAGCTGAGTCCACTATTGAAAAAGTAAGAAGAGATAAACACAAAGCCGCCGCCAGCTCGCTCGCCTCGCTCTGAAAATAAAGTTTTCAATAAGCTTTGCTTTGCTGGGAGATATATTTCTTCACAGGCATTTTTTAAATTTAGTTCTGTAAAAGAGAACTCAAAGCGTCATGGAGATAAATGAATTCAAAAGCTTCATCGCGCTGCATTCTTTTCCTTAGCATCAGGGCGACTAGGAGTTCAGGACCCGTTCATTTGAGCCTCTCTGTGTTTCTGCTGAGGCAGGGCGGCGCTTTCTGAGCCAAATTAATCATCGCAAAACCGCAGAGAAGAATACGACATTCAGAACCAAGTTTTATGCTTTCACCACAGGAGCTGATGTGTGTTATTAAGTAGTTTATCAAAAATACTGAGGCGGCAGCGTGATGGACAGCGACAGCCACCACTGCTGCAGTAACATTCAGCCTCGCTGCAAACGCCTCTGCTCGAATCAATAGAAACGCGTCTCACGTGAACTTAATGAAAACCGCTAAAGATTGGTAATGAATGGGTGACAAAACAGCGCCAACATTTCTCCTCTGTCTGCAGGAGTCTAAATATAACCGCTGGGTGAAATCGATGGAACAAACAGCAAATCGGGGGCATTTTTAACACAGTGTAATCAGAATGATTCAATTTAATTAAACACTGAGAATGCAAATTTGACAGCAAATCAGATTTTCCACCACGTTTGCGCAGCGCTTAAAACAATCAGGCTTCACAGTTTCCTGGCAAATGTGCTTTCGCTCACACAAATAGTGTTAGTTGCTTTTCTCAGGAGCAAAAAATTGCAGCATATAGATATGCTGCTGCAAAATCAGGCCTGAGAGAAGCGACGTGGACCAAGCCAAATGTTTTCTGACCATTCTGATAAAAGTCATTTATTCATTATTATATGGGACTATTAAACTGAGCAGGGATCCAGTAGATCCATTCCCAGTTTCTGCATTCTGCTGCATTCTGTAGCTTTTAATTACAGTTATATTAGACACTAAAGTCTTAATTGAGCATGTCTAAAATCAGCAGGTGCCACTGGATTAACTTCAGTTTGCCATTTCTTGCATGGAGAACCTCTTTGAGGTTGTTTTTATACCTATTTTTATTGCCATGATGCATCAGGTCTTCCATGCGTTGCCACTTTTCAGTGGTTAAATATAATATAATATTAATATTAGCTTTAGATTGTTTTGTTTCAAAGCCATATGATGGGTTTTAAAATCCAGCTTTTATTGTAAAACTGGTTGCCTATGCTATTATTAGTTCCCTGTTTTGTTACTTATATCTCACATTACTTGTTCAGTTCAGTTCATTGTCAATATGTAAATAGAGAAAAATAGACAAATAGAGAAAGACAAGCAGGGCAGAACAAACCTTGAAACCTGAAGCCACCTGAAGCTTCATATGTTAAGTAATTGAGGTCTAGTACACCAGATAGAAGTATTTAAGATATGAATAGTTATATGTTTCTCAGTTAAAAACAGCTCTGACACATGAAACAGTTTGAAAGAACAAAAGTAAACATCCCGCTTGCTGACTAAATGATTTCATCACTACTTTCATCATTTCATCACTCATTTCTGCTTTGTTTGTGCAGAGCATCTGTGCAACCTTCTGGGCTGGCCCAAGTGAGCGCACTGAGAGCAGACGTGATTGAAAAAAAAAAAGGTCCTGCATCACACTCGTAATGTCTTCCCTCCTGGGCCAAGCCAATGAACCGAGAAGCTGCTAAAGTGCATTTTTTCTCATAGAGGGAGCAGATATCTTGCAAGCTGCAATAGATTTTCACTGTCTCTGCTTCATCCTGCTCCTCTGTCCTCAATCGATCTGAGCGAGATCGTGTCCTGGAGACGCGTGGGCCCCCGTACGCTGTGTGTCAAGCTCTCTGTACAGGACACGGAACAACTGGTGTTAAAGCGAGACACCATCATACGCAAAACAGGCTTCCATTTGCAATTCTCTCACTCTTCTATTTTTTTTTTTTTTTGTTATTCGCTCTAAATCTCTTTCTCCAATAAATGTATACATACACCTTGTAATATTTCTTAGGCTGTAATTTTCGAGTAGCATAAAACGAGTCATTTGTCTCGTCTGTGTTTTTCCTTTCTCAGCCAGTGGGGAAGGAGGAGCACACTGCAAGCGCACTGCTGCTGAGATTAAAACCTGATGGAGGGTGTCTGAGCAATACGTGTGTGTGTGTGTGTGTGTGGAAATAAGAAAGTAGACAGAGCGAGGGGGGAGAGGGGATAAAACCTCTATCTTGGGGTCTGTTACGGTGTCAGAGAGACAACAGGGGGGGGGGGGGGGGGTAGTGCTGACAGAGCAGTCTTACTTTTGCATGATATGGACACAGAGACTTTCCACATACATACAACACACACACACACACACAGACACGCACACGGGCCGTGGCACCCGACTCTTCTTTTGCATTATTTATGAAACGCTGCCATTATCTCTTGTTTTACACCTTGCATCAACTGAGTGCCAGGAAGAGAGTCGCGCACGTGAATGTGCACTCAACACAAGCATTTGTGTGTCTGTGTGTGTGTGTGTGTGTTAGGAACATGAAGAAAGAAAGAGTAGGGCACCGTTGCCATGAAAAGCCAGAAACCGGAGAAGCGGGCGGATAATACTGTAGGTGACAGGAACAAAGAACAGACCCAAGAACGCGAAGTCTCGCGGTGTCAGTGAAGAATAAAACAGAAGGCAGAAAATAAATCAAGAAGTTCCATTAGTAGTGACATTGGGATTCATGTACCCGCGAAGTTTGGAGCATAGAAAGACAGGAGCGCGTGGGTGGGATCTAGTTCTGCTGGGAAAGCTACACCAGATAAGGAAGACACTGAGTAAGGCAACGCACCAAGGCAGCCACGACCACTATCATCACTGCAGCCTGCCACAGCTGCCACCACTACTACTGCAGGGATGTGATGAAGTTCAAGCATACAACCGCAGGGAATTTTATAAACCAGAGCTACTTAGGTAAAATACATACTGTAACGAATCAAAGACGACAAGACGGGTCCTGCATGGAAGTGACGTAAGCAAAAGTTGACTTTGGGAACGGGAGCTAGGTTTTCTATAACTTCTTCTGTGATGTGATGATCTATTTTTCCACCTCAGCATTCAGCAACTTAGGGAATAAGTTAGAAGCCAAAGACGGTGAAGAGTGTGTGTGTGTGTGAGTGCGTGCAGTGTTTACTAGCCGTCCCTATTTAATGTGGTTATCCATCCCTGCGTGAGAGCATCAACATGTCTTTTTGCTCGTACTGTTTTGGCTGTGTTCGGTCGGCCCTGTGTGTTATTGTGATTTCCAGCTCTAGACCGCGATAAATTATTTATTTGTTGTTGTGATGGGTGTGTGTTTGCAGCAGGAACTGGGCTCAGATTCATGGAAATGCTTTTCCACTAATAATGAGGACATTCATGCTGTTGTGTTTACATTATTAAAGAGCCTGTTGCTGTGTCTTTCTACACATTTACAGATCCAATAGCATTAAGCTTGCAATGTGTTTTGTAATGTATATAGAGTACATATCGAATCTTGATGCTGCCTTTTTTCACTTGGACGTGTTTTTCTTCAGGGAAAGCTTTGTCAGAAAAGTTTGAAACCCACGTGTGCAGCACACAGTAGCGCACTTCAACAAAAACAGCCCACAGTGAAGCTCTCTGCTGTACGCGACGCGCTGTTGGGAAACTGGAGCACAGACGCTGCCAGTTGGCTCCAGGTGGCTCTAACTAACAGCGCTTCTCCTGGAAGTGTAATGGTGGCCTGAGAATCCGCCTTACTTTGTCGCATTAGCTCACAGGACTCAGAGCACAACACTAATCCTCTCTGACGCTGACAACGTGTCACGTGAAGTAATCTATAACGTCCACCGCGTACGAGCGGAAATTAATTTGGCCTGCCCACTGAGAAGCGGTGATGTTCCCGCAGGCTTCCCGATGACACGGTGAAAGTTATCTGAGCCAAACTCTGCTCGTCGTTTCCACATCGTGCAAGAACGTCAAATATGTCACACTGAGGTGCAATAGCTGCTCATAGTCTAATCACTTGACTGACACTTAGCCTATAATTTTGTTTTAATCCGCGCATCGTACAACAAATAAATGAATAAAAAGAAATCGAACGATGAATGAAGTATACGTTTCGGCTATGAGCTATGGCTGATGATATGACAGGTATGAATCACACGACGGACAAGCTGACTGTCTAGTGTTTGCCAGAATATGGCCCATCCTGTACGAGCTGTAACTGATCAATAGCTTTCAGGAAAGAGCTGTGGTAAAAGCATGCATTATCCCTTAAACGGCCTAACACAGGCAGTATTTCTTAGCCCGCGTTACTCCTCAGCTCTAATGGGGGAAAGGAACATTTCACACAAGGCTGCAAGGGAGTGGTCCCACACAGTAGCATAATGAGATGAGCCTAACAAAGGTGAACCAATGCGGGGAGATTGAGGGGTGACAGGTGCACATACACCTTATTTTTCCTCGAAAAAGTTTCAAATTCTATTCTCCTGGATGGCACAGACTCCAGATCTCCAGTGGCCTTTAAGCACCAGCCTGAAAAGATCTACGGCATCCTCCTTCCTCCTTCCATCACGGATTTGTGATTCTTGTATCTGGCAAAACTCAGCTTCTCCCAGGAGGCCCATGCTCTGCCTTCTGTTTTCCTAGCTGGACTCCTCCGTAAGCACAAATAAACACTTGTTAAACAGAAGTCCCAAACTCCCCAGCTGTGTGCACAGCAAGCCCAACGAAGGCGCCGCACTTTGGAAGAAGCCGCAGGGCAGAAGTCAAGGAGCAGACGAAAGAGGTACAGTAGACGCAGGCAAAATGAAACGCGGATTGCAGAGCAGAAAGCTATTACCAGTGTAAATTTGCAGACCTTCTGGGGGTAAGACGCGATGTCCATTAGAGGAAAAACACCCAGTGGAAACTGTCTTCTCCACTTTGCGTCCGCCTGGTGGAACAGGGAGAGACAAAAGAACAGAGATCGAGTCAGAGAGAGCAGAGGGAAAAGCTTAACAAGGTCAACTATGCATTTGAGGGATACTCGACCCCTATTTTTCCAACTCTGTCCACACACACAGCTACACACTGACAGTCTACGACATTTCAGCAGGCAATGAGACATGACAGCGGCCAACGGAGGATTTTGGTTTAAGGCGATCAGTGTGACAGCGTCTTCTCTCCACGCTGACACAAGATAGCGTATAATATTTAGCAGTATTCCCACTTCTTTGTTGCAGACGCCTGGCAAAACTAGAAACTAAAACATTTGGCTTAAAAGCACAGTCAGATACTTCAAAATAGCTCGGCCCCTATGATAGGGTCGTAGATCTCAGTGACAAGAGGCATACGAGCGTGATTTTCCTCCTGCAACTTTTAACTAAAAGCGGTAAAAAGGTCAAACTCTCCTTCCAGATTCTGCCCGTGTCTGCAAAAAGCGCAAAGTGTCTCATCAGTAAAGAGAGAATGGAGAAAGCCCGAATACCAGCAGGGCAATTCAACTGAACACACATTTTGTTACTGCTCAACTAAAAATATATAATTACAAAAAAAAAAAAAAAAAACTTTATGAAGAAGAAGAAATTTAATATGACACACAATGTTTAACCATTACAATGTCTGCTTTAGGTTTTAATTGTGTCCACGGTTGCAGTAGAAACTAGTGGTTGTTTATTTCTAAGAGCTGGTTTCCCTGAATATTATGCACTGGATCACTTGGTTTCTGCCTTTATTACGTGTAATACACCTTATACACCTAATTGTTCTGAAATGCCAACAATGTGCTGTTGATTTCTACACTGTCTGCAGAGTTTGATTAAACTGATTTAGAAAAACTCATCAGTCTATAAGAAAAGAAGGAAAGAAGGTGGTACATACATTATACAATATCAGGATACAAAACAGAGACTAATATATGACGATATGACTAAAATATAAAAAATTTGTAACGCGCACGCGAACACAGACACACACATGTTGACTGATAGCTTCTGAAGGCTCATCCTGAAACACTTTGCTCAGAGGGTCATTGTGGACCCGGAAGAATCATTGGGTCTTGACTTTTTTAACGCTTATTGACAAGCCCATGAAGCCCAGAGGAAATGCAGAGCAACCAGCAAACATGTTTAACACACACACAAACACACACACACACAGTCCAAGCAATACTGTACTGTCACATCGTCTCTGTCAGGCCTAAATTGGCCTTTGAATATGCTAATGATTCCGCTGGAAGCTATTTAGATAGGAGGGAAGCATTAATGTGAAGCACCTCGTCCTCTGCCTCGCTTGCTGTGACGCAGTTACACATATCACAGAGCCTTCAGACCACAACTCACTAACACGCACTCGTACTCCGACAGCCGCGCTCACACGGATTCTCATTCAGACCCGTCAGATTGATGGCTCTCACCATGGAACACTTTGGCTTAAATGAGCTTAAGTGGATGAGAAATGCAACAGAGGAGAGGAAAGAATGATCCTTTTGTAGCGTGATTATCCCGTAAGAGGTTTGGTGAATTGACAGTGAACAACACACACACGCGCACACACACATCTGTCTGAATGGGACAATATTCGCTGCAACTGTATCAGTCAACACGTCGCTGCGCTGCTATACCGCTGATGCAAAACGCGTACGCATGACTGAAACACTGAGCCTTTTGTAGCCGTGACAGGCTCCCTTCTGAACTACTTGGTGTTTTGACGCCCCAGACTCATCATCCAGGCGAGGTCATCAAATAGACAGATGTGCTGTGGGAGGTAAACGTAACGGTGGCAGCGCTGATGCAAAACAGGGGCCCGGGTTTGAAACAAAGAGGCGCCTTTAGAGTTCACGGGCTTTGTAGCACAGAGCTGACATGCTCTGCTGAGTGAGGTTCAACAGGCCATAAGTGGCTGACATAGATGTAATCAGAGCTGAAAGATTATGGAAATGAGACTGTTGTTGAATTGGCTTAAAAGAAAACAAGAGTTGTTCAGAAACATCTGCACACTCACACACACACACACACACATGCGCAGACGGATTCTCTGAAGGGACAGGATAATTGGCTCCTCATTAGCAGCCGTGGACAATTTTTAGTGCGTGCACGTGTGCAGGCGTTCCTACGACGCGTTTTCAGTGAAAACAAATCAGCGACCATCTACTTTGATGCCGTCCAACAGAGTCATGTTTTATTATTGTCTCCTAAACAGCACAGCTGTGTGTGTGTGTGTGTGTGTGCCTTTGCTCTCATTTTGTGCTGTAGTGGTGCTTTTTTCCCTCCAAGAGGGATAATGTGGGGTAATCTCACAGACCTGTGGTTAAGTAGAAGAGCTCTCCTCACTAGTGTAGCCCACAGCTACATGAATTGACCAACGCTGCGAGTTTCTTTTATTCCATTTGTTTCTTTAAACAAAAACCTCGACGCCTTCTGACGCGCACAGTTCTCAATCTCTCACCCACGTGGAGAAAATAAATAAAACTCTGTGTTTGTCTCCGCTGTATTCAGCCAGATGTCATTTTCTAATCTTGTACAGTAGCTCCTGTCCTAAAAGAAAAGCAGAGAGAATAGCAGCATTTAGCATCTGTTGTCTGAATGTTGGTGCAAGAAACTCTGCTAAAGTCCAGCAAACAGAGCAGCATTGAGGCACTGGGAGTTGGAGTGTGAGTAGATACTGCAGGCGCTGAGCCAAAAGTCATAGTAGAATGAATGGAGCCGAGATCCGTTCATTGATTCCTTGGGTTGCGCGCCATCAAGGGCACCACCGGAGCTGTTTGTTATGTGTCAGCCTGCATACTGGATGCAGTTCGTAGTCATGGGCCGCAGTTTCAAACTTTCAACGCCCTGACCTTTCCAGCAGAGTTTTTACCCAGCGAGCCAGAATCGTATGCTGACTAGAATGGCAGAATGCAACCCCGGCTTCGAGGACAAACAGCTTATCACACAGTGTGCGCCGCTTTGTTTCCCCCTGTTGTTGTGCATGGGTAGGTTTTGTTAAAACAAGACAGATTCACAATGGCGGTTCTCTCAGCGAGACGCTCGAATCACCCACAGCCACGCTGCTGTTCTATACAGCGCAACGTATGACGAGTGACTATGGAGACAACAAAAGTACTGTAGAGCAGCAGCGAAGCCAAAGAGCTGCACGTGTATTGATCCGGGATGATGCTGGGATGTGTCAATACTTCCAGCAGTACCTCAGCTGGTAGAGCAGTCAGCTACAACCCCAAGGGTCTACGGTTCAATTCCTGTGCCATCCAGACCACAATCCTTGGCCAAGACACTGCAATCCAGTATAGCAGCACAAATATATGCTCTGGCTTTTGAGAGATCAATAATGTTGTCATTGTTCTTATTAATAAACTGATAGTCATTTAGTGTCATTACATCATCTAGAGAAACTTGTGTTTCTGTGTTCAAAAGGACGAGGAAGGAGCGTGTACAAAAATCAACCATTAGCTGCTTATAAACCCTTCATTTATCCTACTAGAAACCAAGATATCAGAGAAATGCCAATATACTGTACACGTAAGTCCAGTTATGTATATGCACTCACTCTTCAGTTCAGAAGTGCTAATTGTCAACAAGTACTTTTTTGAAAGGAAGGGTGAATAACTGATGTTTCATAACTAGGCAACATATTTTCCTTTTAAATGCCAGGAGAAAAGACTTGGACGGCTTTGTGTGACCTCTTTATATTTATTTCAGCTGAACTCTTGCCTTTGAACAAAATAGAGCAGACAGTTTGTGCAGACACATTGTCCCGAGCCTCTTTTGGCAACCAGAACAGAGTTGAGAAGACAGGGGCACCGTCTCTGTCAGCGTTGACCCCGCGTGTTCGGCTGCTCTAATATTCCTTGACAAACGCCAGCATCAAGTGCTGCAGAGACAGACAGAGTGAAAAGAGTGTTTTCATCCCTCGTTCCTTTTACAGACTCATCCAAAGACCAACAATCCCGAGCTTTTGAGTCACAGAAGGCAGCAACACTCAGAGCTATTAAAAAGAAAAACATTAACGGCTATACACCCTCTGGCTAATGACTCAGGTATAACTCTCAGCACACAGGGCGAGCAGTGATATAAATCTGGTGATATTATATCCTTAGTGTTCAGGTGTATTAAATGGTATTTTTCACTTTAAGTTACATGACCGAAGGTGCCTTGCTAAAAATAATGACAGCGAGCTTTCGTCTGCAATTCACAGCCTGTTTCCTAACTGTCAGAAAGTCTGAGAGGTGAGAGGAACAAGCGTAACGAGATATGGCCGCGGAAGCCAGTGGGATGTCACATCGCCTCCTCCGCTGAATGCTTTTCTCCAGATAGCAGAACAAAGCTTATTAGTATTCCCCGTGTGATCTGCTAAAGATGGAGGAAACACATTGTTTGCCGTTGTCAGGAGGTGTTAATCCGCAAATAGCAGATATAGCTAAACCTGAATGACACGGGGATATTAAAGTGCACACGCTGAATCCTAAACAGCAGACACAAGATTGTTCCAAGTTATGCCTGTTCTTAGAAATTCATGGTCCAAATGTTTCCCTCAGGCACAGGCTACCGACGTTAAGCTGGGTGCAAGGTGCATGCAGACACACAATGACATTGCAGTACGAAGTATGGACGCTTCTTTCAGTTTGCTGCTACAGAACCCAGTTGAGGGAGCATCTTATCTTAGTGTGTGAAGGCCGTGACGTGGACCTACAGTCCAACCCGGGCAGGGAGAATGTGCTCTGGCCACATATGCCACAGCTGAGGGTGCCACGCTGCTGCTGTGTGCCCTAGACAAGGTGACATTAAAATACTAGATATTTAGCAGCTCGCTGTTTTTGGCCCCAATTTTAATAATATTACATCAATATGACTTATTCATCTACAGAAAGAAATATTTCAGTTATTTATTTCCTATATGCAACAGTTCTGTGTATTTAACCGTAAGCAGTCATGTTTTAAATTATATTTGTGTTTGTAATCAGTTCAAACAACCAATTGTTGGGTATAATCTCTTATACTGTATAAGATAATTATTTTGACATATATTGTTTCAACTTCACTTCTCCTGAGAAAGTGTGGGGCCAAAACAGTCTTACTACAGCAGGCATCATGGGGAACATAATGAATAATATATAATGAATGATAATCCATTTTTAAAATGCAAATTGTTGAAATGATGCCTACAATGAGAAGATTATTCTACCTGACATTTCTCAAGCGCTTCCAAAGGGACGTTTCTGTATGAAGCTCAGCACTTGGCAACTTTGACAGTTTCAGAAAGTCTGTGATTCTAGACGTTTTCCTAGACTGACAATAATCTGGACACTTGGCTATTTTGAACATTCCTATAAAAGGATTCGAGGAGTTGTGTGGCTTTTATGTTTGTGCGTGTATTTTTAGGGACAGCAGATTAGAAGCACAGCGTGAGTAGAAGCAAGTAGACGCTTTATTCCTTCCAAGGCCACGAGCTCAACTGGAGGCTGAAATCAAGCACGCTGCCCTGTTGTCAGCACAAATACTGTCGTTAAACACACATATACTGATCCTCACACAAACGTGCACGCCGCACTTTGTAGTGACAAGCTGCAAAGTCAAACTACGTCTGTTCACCTTCTCATATCTGGAGCCACCATCCATTAGAGCAAGGCTGTCAACGCATGGTGGGCATCGTGTCTGTCTCATCATAACAGTAGGCAACAATAATCGTTTTAATTAAATCAAGCTCTACTGTGCCTGTGATCAAAAAGTACTATTGCTTTAAATTTGTTGTTGTTTACAGATGTTGAAATCTACAGTTCATTCTTAAAAGCATTTTGTGTTAGGATAACATAAGATACAGTAAGATAAACCTTTATTTGTCACGCAGCGGGGAAGTTCCCTCAATGCAGCAGTACAGCAAGAATAAAGCAAAAACAATCACAACTGAAATATCGTCATACATCATGCATCTAATTAAATATCAGCATTTGTTATGCAGTCATAATGTTTGAAATCCAGGCTGAATGAGAATTGTCTGTATGGATTAATCTATAAGAGTCTGGAGCTGTCTGCAGCAGTCGGGCTGTCACGGCCCAGCTTGCATCACACAAGCCAGCAAATGGATGACTTGCTAAAGGCGGTGCTGGTGAGACAGTCGATGCAGCATTTCCAATAATGTCTTCTTGTGTTTTATTCTACAGGCACAAAACATTTACATTTACACGTTTCGTGAATGTTTACTTTGTTTAATGTCCCCTGAGGATTTCTCATCGCCACGTTGTTTGCTGTTGCAGTTTTATAGTCACTGATCTTTCTTTTATCTCAGCTGTCTAAAAGCCCAAAGTAGTTCACTCAGGGCCACAGATCAGCGTCTCTCCCTGGGTGGTGCACTTGTTTATGAAAATATGTGCTACCACACGCTTGAGTAAAACTTCCTACCGGTTGTTGTTCCTTTCATTATTCCATATCAGGATAGTTCCTGTGCAAGGAAAAGCTTTTCCTCACCAGCTGAGCCTGACCTACAAACAACTTGCACTTTGATGATCAAACTAGGCAGTGAAAAACCGAATCGTTCAGCCGCTGTGCGCTCCATCCAAACTTTGTGGTTTTAATATCCACCCAAGAGAATAGGACCAGACTGGTAAGGTTATTAAGATATGAACTATTAGCCGGTAATGTGATGGGAAACGGCTCATGACCTCCACCTTAGTATTTAACATTTAAATGTACTATATGACTCATGGCAGTCATTAAGGGAAAGATGGGAGAGAGGGAATGAAGTGTTTGTGTGAGTGATAGAAAAGGAGAGAGAGTGAGACACCAGCAGCAGAACGACCTAAATTATAGGTCCGATAGAGGTGAGACGGCAGATTCTCAGGTGAAGTAAGGTTAATGTTATTTGGAGCTGATGCAAATTCATCCATTCATCAAATCCTATTGTGTGTCTGATTTCTATTACAGCACGTGTGTTTATTTAAAGCTATGCATCCAAACTGGATTTTCTTTATATATTGTAGATATAAAAAGAGACTTTAATTGTGATTGTTCTCAGTCGGTACTTTGCAGCGTCAGCATATAGTAAAACGTCTCCAGCAAGCACACGATAGAATAATGTCAGTTTTTGTTGCAGGATGTTGGAGGTGAAGCGAGTTGTAACTGGTATGAATTAGGATATGACGATCGGTTTTAGTTCTGGTATTTCCCCCTGTTACTGTACACTGACACTATACTGTACACTTTGGTTTGTAAAGTCTAATCACTTTATTTTCGAGTTGAGGAAAAAGGACCTTAGGGCAATTCTGTCTAAGCTTCCCTCGACATGTTTAGTTGACCTTTGACCTTTGGCCAACAAAACCTAATCAGTTCATTCTTGAGCTCGTGAGGGAATTTGTGTGAAATTTTAATACTGTAACTTACCTGAAGGTGTTCCTGGAATATCACATTAACAAAGCATCAGAAAGCACCATCTCTCCAGCCGTTGCTCTCCTTGTAAGAAGGTTAACAAAAAATATAATGAGATTTTTCTTTTGTTTCTCCTTTATCTCTAATTCTCCTACATCTGTCCAGCAATTCAAAGAATGGCGTTCAACCCCTTAGTACCTCTTACGGTTAACCAGTCCAGCTGTTTAACCAATTACTGTGAACTTTGTAAAAATGTAAACAAACAACTTTACTGTATATTTGTTTACTATATATTTTATAACCCCTGTTGATTTTAGACGTCTTCTCGTATAAATTGATTTGTGCTGACACTGTTTTTGTGGTTGAAAGTTTATTACAGTAAGAGATGCAATATATTCTGATTAGCGCTGTTCAACACCCGCCGCGCATAGTCGTAAATTGTTTAGAGGACGGTAAACAAAATGTATCTGTTCTCATCCGAAGCTCATGATTGAGCCCCTTCTTACAGTGTATCAGACACTTTCAGTATTCTGATTAAAGTTTACAGCTTTTAATTGCTCCTCTGTGCCTCGCACGCTTGATGGTGAAACTTTCGAGACCATCCCATTCTAATAAACCCTAACATACACCACAGTACACAGCTGATGTATACTGGGAGTCCTGCCAAAGTGAAAGTGTGACCTCTGTAACCTTGTAAATGTAGCCAAACTGACCAGTCCTTGCACATTAATATGCAGAGATTAAAAAAGATACGTCTGAGAGTGAGGAATAATGTAATATTTCACAGTAATTACACTAAGAAACTCTTATAATTAAAGTAGTTTTAATTAAACTGCCCAGTGGGCCTTCATCTCTTTTTCTTTTTCACAGCTTGATCATCAGTTAGTGCCTCAGACAGGGCAGATGTGATCTGTGTATCCAAACGCGCTCTGAAAGCCAAACAAAGCAAGAAAATCGAGTAAATAAATAAAATATGATGAAGCTGAAGGCGCCTTTGATATGAGACGTCTAAGTCTGCATCTGAAAATAAAACCCAGCCTTCACTCCAGTGACAGTGAAGTGTGATGTTCGGAGACTTGTGATGTAATTTACCATTTTGTTATCGTTTTTCTAAAACCTGCCATGTTTACTGTGAGAATAGCTGTGTAGACTGAAGCCTTTTGATTTTGCTGTTTCAGATGATTTTTGGCGCTATCACACTCAGTCAGAGCTTTGCTAAAAACGACTGCACTGTGCATTGTTTCATTGGTAAAGAAAAAAAAAGTAATTTTCACTGGTTTTTTGAAAATGGACTCATGCAGCTGTAGTCGTAATATTCATTTGATTGGTTAAAAGAAACAGGACTTAATGGAATGACTCAGCTCTAGTGACAAACTCACAGCCGTCAACGTGACGTCACGTTTTTAGGACTTGGGAGTATTTTTTTTTTTACATCTTCAGCTTCTCTCTCATCATTTCATTATGAACAGGTACTCACCCAATAAGAGCCACACAAAAGGTGAGAATCTGCGAAGTCGTGATGCTACGTGTCTGCTACATGAATAAACAGACAATTGTTTGCTTGCTAACACATCTTATAATAATGTAAAATCCCAAAGGGGCCAAAACGAACAATTAGCAGTAAACCAACAGTTACTTTCATTCACTACTTGAACCAAACAATGAATTTCCACAAGAGGAGTAATTACAACTAAGCTCCAGCCTCTACAAACCACTATTTATCTGTAATTACAATCTGTATTAGACTCCAGAGCTGATTAGTTTCATTTTGAACTCCAGCAGATTTGAAAGGCAAAGTTTGGACTTTGTGTTTACTGCACAGTTCTCACAGGAAGATAATTATTCATTTGCAGACGGCAGCGAGGTTCGCCCCAAACATAGGGGAAAAGTCTGGTGACAATCTTAAACTTACAGAGTTGAGCCACAATTTGTTTGTTTTAGCACCTGGCAGCAGCAGCATCTGACAGGAGAGGTGTGTTCAAAGACGCCCCTAACTATCCCCTGAATGATGCGACTGTGGACGGTGTTCCAGCTCACACTGCTGAACTGCAGACTACTGTATTTTTCCATTTTCCTTGCCGATAAATAAACAATACACCCAGTTGCACCCACACTTCAGCTATCAGGACAGGAATCCGTGTGGACAGAGGAGCCGAGTAGCTCGGCCAGCCTGCCTGGAAAAACGCTGAGACGGCAGCTGCTGTTGTGTCAATTAAAGCAAACATTAAGAACAACACTATATACACCTGTATATAAACATATTGTATGCACATGGATTCAACTAGAGGGAGACTTTGTCGTGGGTCCGCTGAAGCCTATCCCAGCTGTCATCCGGTCGAGAGGCAGGGGTTCACTCTAGGCAGGTCGCCAGTCCATCACAGGGCCACATGCGGACGCAGACAATCGCTCCACACACACACACACACACACACACACACACACACGCCTATGGGCTTTTTGAATCTATCCAAAACGTAGACTGGCAGTGAGCAGACACACTTCAGTGTTTGTTTATGTTTGATCTCCCATTATTTTCAAAATGACTAAAGTCTTGTCAAAGTTTCCGAATCACTGGCGCTTTTCCCAGCATGCCACCTGTCTCCCACGTTTCCAGTCTTTTGCCTGACTAATCTGGCTGTGCCGTGATATTTACTGTATAAACACCACAGTAGTATCTAGGTTCTAATTTGACTCTCAGCAAGAAGGTCAATACATGTATTTCCCCAAATGTCAAATTATTGCCTTAATCTTTACCGGCACACCCGCTACTAACGTTGGCACTGCCTGATCTCTCCCTGAGATACTTTTTTGACATTTAGTACCACTCGCCATCGATCGGCTGAAAGCACAACAGTCGAAAAACATCACAGAATACAAGCAAACGAAGCCGTTTAGTCAACAGAGCATCGCCGTGCACCTCAGAGACAGGAACAGCACATTGCTCCACCGCTGCTGCGTTTTACTGTAGCTTAATATGGTCCATAATGACGGAGCATCTAAAATGTGTTCCTCCAGGCATGACTGGGAGTAATGGGCCCTCCAGTCACTACTGTTTATCTTCCTGGACAGTTGATGGCCCTCCAATGTGTCATTACACTAACTAGGCTTAGCCCGGCTCACTGCATGGGAAAAAGAGCGGCAGTGTGTGCGCGCGCGCGTTGCTGAAACCTTGACACGGAGACAAAACCGCTGTTGAATTCACAAGCAGCACACTTTTGATTGATTTGCATGCTAGATCCCACGCTTCCACGCACACCTAGTGTGCAATGAGAGCACGATTACTCATTAGGATGACAGCAAGCCCGTGTCTGACTCACATGCAATCATGCAAACACAGACACGCATAATAGCGATGGGATCAGCTCTCCAGACTGATCTGTTTTGCATTCTGCAAGGGCGTGTGCGCGTGATGGAGTGTATCCACCTGTCACTGATCAGGTGTCTGCAGCATCCTCAGGCCAGTGACAGGCCTGGTGATAAACAACCATGAGGAATATATACACAAATCTGCACATACACATGTAACAAACACACAGGGAGACTTACTTGAAAACATGCTTCCATATAATCACACACAAACAAAATGGCTGAGCGATCATCCTGTCAGCTTTCCCCCATCTCCATCATCCCAGGCAGAGGGGAAGGGTCATGGAGGCTGGGAGGCCAGAGAGAAAAGTGACACACTCTCCCATCATACCACGCCTCTCACTTCGTCAAATCTGGTTTACATTTACTGACTGGAAGCCCGAGTGAGCGCAGACCGTCTTTAAAGTGGTAATCTGTGAATTCTTCTTCTCCTTTAGCACTGTCTGGGGTGCTAAGTGCTCATTACTCAGATGTTTGCGCGCTGCACTTCCCAGAGATCACCTGTCAATCGCGCACCGTGTTCTGTTTCTGTTGATAAAGTTGGGGTTTCTGTAGGCGGTGCTGTTTTCTTTGTGTCGGGCTGCCAGCAGTCGGGTTGCCTGTCACTGCTCATGTTATCCGGCTCCAGTACAGTAGCTCTTTGTCTGCTTAGCCCAAACGAACTTAAAAACAAAAGTGCGTCAAATTTCTCACAGGGAAGACAAACCGCAGGCTGAAAAGTTTTGTGAAGCGCTGTTCTAGAAGAATTAATAATGGTTTCATTGAACGTTGTACCGCTTAGAGATCAATACTTCACCGTCAGGCACAGAATCGTCCTTTCTTTTCATCCCGTTGCTTCTTTTTAAACTACCCACAGAAAAGGGCAGCGATGAAGACCTTCAGCCCCACAGTGCACCCATCATGTCCTTACAAAAGTTCAGCCATGTCCACGTTCTGAGCCAAGACATAAGCTAAAAACATTATTTTCCTCCCCCTTAACTCTATTTGTATGAGTCAAGATCTCACACTCCAATGGCAGCATTCCAGTAAAACGTTTCCATTTCAAACAGAGCATATCAATGAAAAACTAAATCCCCACAGGTTTTACTGTAGGTAAATGCTACCATACAGATGTCATGCTGTCAGTTTATTATCTTTTACTATGAAAACACTGAAACCTAGTCTCAAAATAACAATCCTCAAAGATAACAATTTGCTGTAAACTTCTATTTATCATTTCAATTTACAGCAGATTTTTTGCACACACAGTCTTGTGTTTGCGCCTTGTGCGTGTGGCCTGGAAATTATCCGGTCATTCATCACTGCCTGAGTAGCCGAGGCTTCAGACCATCCATCCCTGCCTTCGCAGCCAAGGCTGACACTCAAGGTGTTGGTATGACTTAATGTTCCTCTGAGCAGGATTGTGAGGCAGCGTGTGTGTGCTCTGGGTGTGTTTTTATGTGTGTGTGTGAGGGACTGATGCATCGCCTTTTGTTTATCTGCGTGCCCACCGCTAATCGCTGTGACGGCGTCTGGGTGTCAAAGGCTCCATTCCATCAGGTTTGCATAAACATATAGCGCAGGAGCTGTGATACGTTTGAAAGTGTCACCGTTTTACTTTACCCTACTGCGCATGTGTAGGTGTGTGCGTTTCCATCAAAGCATTAGAGAAGCTCTTTTTCATGTGTGTCTCTAGCACATAGTCAAAGAGTTTGCTGGCAACTATTGGTAAACACAAAAGCTCAGCTCTCTTATTGACTGCCTCGGGCTATGACCTTAGAGGAGCGCACGCTCTTGCTTATTCCTCTTCGCTTGTGTGTGAGTGGGTGCGTACGGTTCCAGGCCTTTCTCCCTCTCGCGCTAAAGGTCAGCTGTCAGACAGTATTGAGCAGCGCTAAAGGTGAAGGAAATGTGAAATATGTTAAATGATAAACTATGAAACCATCCTGTTCCTTTGCCACCTGGAGTTTGAGTGGGATGAGATCTTTTTGGTGCTGCACAGTAATCAAATGGGTACAGTTTGCTGAACTGCTGGTGAGACATTAATGCATCGTGTGGATTGTTAGCAGGCAATGAAAGTCTTTTTATTGTCATACGTGTTTGTTTAAAGAAGACAAAGCAGTTGAAAGTGCAAAGAGAGTCTACAGTGTTTAGGATCTCCAGTTCTGAACCAACATGCAGTTAGGCTGATTGGAAAAACTCTAAAATTGCCCGTAGGTGTGAGTGTGCGTCTATACAGTATGTGTGTGGCCGTGCGACAGACTGTACCCTACCTCTCGCCCATAGACAGCACCTGCGTGTGTGAACGGGAACCTCTGACTTTCTGATATTAAGCAGAGCCTCTCCAAGCGAGCTACTTACTTCTACGTCCCTTTGAAATAAGCCTGACACATGCAAACGTGTCCATTCAGGACTGGAAGGAGTGAGTGGCCTCATCCGTCACTTAAATATACTGAGCTCCCTAGCGAGCGTATGATGTCACATCCTACCTCTGGGTCAGTCCCTGGCAGGAGTCAAACTGATTGATTCCTTGAAGTGAGAATGTCTGGAACAAACAACTGGAGGTAATGTAATCTGTGGTGTGTACTGTATGTGGAATGGGCTTCAATGAGCAGTTAAAATGAACCTGTCGGCAAATGCTCAAACATTTGTTATTGGCAATCAAAGACCAACGGAATCTGTATCTTCTCTGCAGCACAGCGATGCCCCAGTGAGCTTAGAAGTGAAATGCGCCGTAAAGCTGCCTGAAGCTCGACCTGCTGGACGTCCTCGTGCGAATGCTGACGCATATCGGACGAGTCGAGCAGCAAGACAAACGCCGGCGTGTTTACAACGTGCCCCACAAAGGGAATTTTTCCTCGCCCTTCCTCCCCTTCAGGCTCAACAAACATGCACGGCTAAGTCGCTCTTTGTATTCAGGGGCTGGCTTTTGTGTCAGCGTATGTTTTAATTTGAATGGATTTCAGGTGCCTGCCTACCCTTTCTCTCCTTTGATCCAGCAGCTGACATTGAAGCTGCCTTCCTTTGTTTTCACACGCTCTTTTTCTCACTTTCTCTCAACCCTCAGGAGACATCACAGTGTGCCATCTATCAGTCTCTCCTCTTCGCTCCCGTTTCTCCCTTTCCTCTCACTTTTTTTTTTTTTCCTTCCTCTCTCCTCTGCTCGTGAAGAAACAATAGCCTGAAAGCTTCTGGGTCTCACAGTGCAGTCCGGGGGCTATTACGCCGCCGGCGCTGACAGGCCCAGTTCAGGAGGTCAGTGTGGCAGCCAGCCTCTGTGGCCTCATGGGTAGCAACCCGTCATGATCCACCGCATCGGGGTAAATCTCACCAGCCCCCTTTTCATACAGTGCTGATGAAACCATCCCACCCTGCTCATTTCCCTCAGCATCGCCTGGAGCTGGTTAGTCACGTCACACAAGATGGCAGAGGAGCCATGGATGTAATGTGCTTCTACTGTACAACATAACACAGTACGAGGACATTCAGGTCGGTTGATTTGAGGTGCATTTACCTCAGCTCTCGCCCGATTGACATCTGGGATAGGGATACGTAGCCGGAAACAGAGTAAGTGAGTAGTAGTAGTTCTTTCTCCTTGTTCTTTCTGTCGTGCTCAAACATCCCATCACACCATCCTCACAGGCACAGACCAGTTGTCTTTCTGTATAAATTTTTTTTGCTCTCTCCTCCTTCAGCCCCCTGCAGCTGAAATAAGCATTTGCTTGATTAGATTATGATTTTAGTAACGACTTGAGGGACTATTCATCCCTCGATGAGTTCTTCATCTTTGCTTGAAATATCTCTTTTATTGTTTGGCTAAATGGCTCCGTTTTGTGACACTCTTTGATTAGTTTTCTTTATTAAATAACTGAGTGTGAATGGCTGAAACCCCCGAAGAGCGTCAACATATTAGTGTTGAGCCTGCCTAAAGCAGAATTCAATCAATTTGAATTTATTACTTGGGGAAAGGATTCTGAATAAATGGACAATTACTTTCCTTGCATGAGAACAATTTTAACAGCAGTAGACTGACTGATATTATCATATTAATGGGTTGAAGTAAGCTTATTTCCCTAAAATGGAAATTAGTATTGGGGCTGTTAAAAGCCCCACGAACAGTGACTAAAGCAATAAGATGTTGGATGTGCTAATATTGAGCAAAGAAGAAAACATGCATTTATTTTAAGAAGGCTGGTGTTGGCGATGTAACTTTCTTTCTGGTGACTCTTCTATTTATACCTCGCTGTGACTTGATGAATAGCTCGGCCTGAACCGTCACGTGTAAGCGGTCACCCGTGTTGGCTCAATCACAGTTTAGTGTGAAGGGCACGGTGGCAGCTTTTCACCCAGCGGCCACACGCAGCCATCAGTACACAAGCTCCCATCGCCTCGGTGGCTGTCTCACATGGCATGATGTATTCCGTGGCCGCTCCGCACACCACAGAAATACCTGGAGGTTAATCTGTTTACATCAGCCTTTTGATGACCTGTGATTGAGTCTCCTCGCTGCCATGAATGACCCAGGTTAACAGCATGTTACTCATAGCTGCACATATACAGTAGCAGCTCCCCAGGAGTGTTCTGTAAGAAGGACACAAAATAAAAAAAACGTTGCACATGCACAGACGAACTACTGCAAACAATGGCAACTGAAACCCGTCCTTTTACCAAGCAGATCATGTTGGAGCTGCAGATAGAAGATGTTAAACAGTGGTTACATTTATTGAGTTAATTTTCAATGCAGACAGTTAATTATTGAGGTGGAGAAACACTTTCAATGTTTTGGGTTCAAAACATCTGGACTGCAATGAAACATATGATAAGTTTATGAAAAAAAAGTATATAAAAAACACTCTCGAGACCAGACCCTACGGATGGGATGTCACATGAAAGCCCACATCCTCTGGTGGAGTCTATAGAAATCTTGAACCGAAATACCAGCCGATTTAAGCAGATTTAAAGTGTGGTAGCTGTGAGTTGATTGGCTTACAGAGACCTGACTTGTAAAAAAGTGAGCGGGGGAAATAACAGCGAGTAAGTGCACTGTAATCAGATTAAATGTTTTACGACGCAACTGTAATCCAAACAGGCCAAAAATTTCACCACGTTACCTGAAAGAAAACCCCAGAAAAACCGTTGCCATGGAAACTAATCTTGGGTTTTCTGTCCAGATGGAGGGGAGAAACGGAAGATGTGGATAAATAAAACAGGAAAAGAGAAGAACGAGGCAGGATGTAAAGTGAAGGGTTCTCGTATTATTATGTAATAAAGTTCAGTTACAGGCTCGGGAGAAACAATACAAAAGTGACCTTTACTTTATCATCTGAAGTCTCCTCGCTGTAATCTCCTATTCACATCTTAGCTCCAGCTGCTGTTATGGTAGCAGCAGGCGCAGCAAAGCAAACTCAGAGCAGCCTCTGAGGTCTGCTCCCAGAGTGAGTGGAGGACTTAGCGGGAGTCTTGTGATTCTCTAATGAACCATCTGTCTTATCAGCTAAACATCACACAGGATTTTTTAAATTATTTTTTTAAAGATGCTTGACGCTGACAAAGCTGGAAGTCTCCATATGGTGAAGCACGTTTTTTTTTCTCTTCTTTATAGTGTCGGCGAGGGTGACGGAAACGTGTGCATGGGTTCGCTTGACTGTCACGAGAACAGGTGAGACGAGGAGGAGGAGCGGGCTCGTAATCGATGGGGCAAATTAAAAACCTTGACCTTCTCTTAAAAAAACTGATCTAGGCAGGCTCTTACGCTACAGTGCAAATATCTGCTGTATCTAGGCGCAGATGTGACAGATTCTACTTACGACACAGTCATGTCATATTGCTCTGAAGGTGCGTCACCACCTATTATTTGTGCAAATAATGGTGGAGGCATTTTAACAGAGGGTGACTGTGCTTTCCCGTGGAAATGCAACCAGGAGTTGTCACTGTGTTGCACTGCACGTTTTTCCACCTCTGCAAAGCAAGTGAGAACAGGAAGGTACAGCAAATGAAATTTTGGAGAAATGTATTGTAGGAAAAAAAAAAGTGACTTTCCTACACAAATATAAGCAGCAGCCCACTCGAAAAAGAGCTGCACTATAACAGCTGATATCAACTTTTTCAATCTGGACAAGAAATGTGATATTTTACTTGAAGTCACCGAATCTCTGCAGCAAGGTAGAAATGGGAGCTCAGCAAAAACAAGGTGCTCAGCTCATAAAACTTATTTTGTCTCTGTGTTTTTTGCCACCAGCAAGATTTATAGAAAGTTTGGTTAAATTAGCATCTACACTGTAGTTTATAGTGTTATTTCTGATTCTAGTCTCTGGAGGCAAGAAGAAAGATCAGCTGAAGGAGGAGGTAGATGAGATGTTGGTGTAGTCACTGAGACAAACAACAGATCAGACAATGGACTCTGAGGTACAGCAGCCTTGAGCAGAGATGGAGCAACCGTCTTATTTAAGTGCTGGAGGCAAAGGAACTCACGCCGCAACTCAGCTGACCCCCTTTTGCAGGGAGACGCCGTTGCCTCCACCTCTTTCTATCGCCGGAGTTCTCTCAGTCAGACGGGGGCAGCTGAGAACGAGCAGAGCGTGTCACGGGGGAGCGCGTAGAGAAAAACTCTGCTTTCTATGGCTCAACCTTTTATTCCACAGAGAGAGGTGAATTATTAAGGTGGGTTTTCATGTGTTGGAAAGGAATCTTGATTCAACCAAAAGTTTTCTTTTTCGTTTGAGACCACACAGACTGATGAGAAATATCAAAGACCCAAAATATATTGAGTTATATGTTATGTCATAATATGTTAAAGCCTTAAATAGAATTCCATTAATACTCTGATACTTCTCCACTGACAACATCTCCTCAAACTCATGGCAAAGGTTAATTTGGGATTTTAGGCGGGTCTGTCGCTGTTTATGCTAAGCTGGGATAATCACTACCCAGGCCCAGCTCGGTTCCAACGCACAGGCGGTTATTAGTCCCATTTAACACTGATAAAAACGGGAATTAGCATATTTAAAACAGGTTTAACTATTAATTCAAGCATTAGTCAGTATGATAAGGATTTCATGGGACATTCTGGATATATTTTCATATTTTACTGGTTATTAATGGTTCATGGCTCGTAACACTGGGTCTGAGGCAGGAAACAGTTACGTGCTATCTGACTCTGTAAGTCAAGTCTTTTTCACATTCAGTGCCAGCAGCTTCTGTGACAACCAGCCCTGTTTGCGTAGAGTTTCTGTAGCACGTGGGTTTTATTTTATGTTTTATTTTTAACAGCTTCAGACGAGTAGACCAAGGACAGAAGGTGCATCCAGAGGTTGCGTAATAGAGAAGCCGCACAAAGCCTCCGCCCCGGTGCCGCTTACCCATCCTTGACCTCTCCCCGCGGACGACCCTCGCAGCTGGGTAAGCAGAGAAACCTCGATGACCCAAACAGACAACTCCACGCTCCTGAACATGCAAATGAGCCCATTAGCTCCACCCTGGCTTGTGTTTAGGTGGAAATCCAGTGACACCTCCATCTGCTTAGTAAGATAGCGGCAGGAGGGAGGGAGCAGGTGGGCAAAGGAAGAGGAGAAGGAGAAGAAGTTGGGCGGATATTCTCAGAGTGTGTTGATTGAAGCCGCTCACATCTGCAGCTTCTGACACTTCTGTGGGATAAATATCAAGCACAGCATGATTGTTCTTGCAGCAGCATGTGTAGTGAGCAGGAAAAACTGTCACAGCCCTTCACCCCTAACGCGTGACGCTGCATCGCGTCTTACTGATGCTGAGGTGACAACCTGTGTCTGACTCCACTTATCACTGGACAGCACGTTTTAGGTCACCACGTCTTAAAAGATCCTTCTTTACCGTCTTCTCCGTGTGAATGCTGGTGTTGTCGACACATAACGTGCATCCTTTGTTTGAAGCATCTGCCTGGGCATGTTTAGGTCCTCACAGCAGGTCTGCTAAGCGAGCTAAACAAGCTAAAAGTCGATCAAGTCTAATCTGTTAGAGTCACCGTGGCCTCTGTTGATCAAACTGAGGCTCTTGAATTGTCCGGAATAAATCTGCAGGGAATTCAGAACAGTTACTGCTCCTGTTGAGTAATAAATGAAATCCAGAGATTACCTTTTAAATGAGCAATGGCTAATAAATAATAGATGTGACTTCTTCTGAATAATGACTCTAACACTGCTCCCCTGGGTTGCATCCCTGTGATACAACCCCAACCTCTGCCCTAGCTGTCTTATCTCGCTGTCCGCATACAACCAGTGACAGTTCGGCCCTAGATCTGGCTCAGACATCACTGCCGCTGCTCCGTGGGGGCTTGTGGCTCACGGCCCGGGGTACATCTCTATCTAGGTCAACAGAACAGCATCAGCTCAGCACTATCTGATAAGTGATAAAACAATGACACTATTAGTGTTGTAGGCTCATGGCCTGTGTCCAGCCAGCTCAGGTCCACCTGTGCCAGCTCCAGGCCAGAGGGCTTGTCTGCTAGAGATTAATGATCCCTGATGCTGCACAGACTAGACCCCTCCTTGAGTGTGAAATACACCTCATCTGCCTGGCTGGAGCTCAGATTTATTCCTGCCCGCATGCCTGCCCTCTGTGTCTGTAGGGGGTTTGTCTTTGTTTTGCTATTACTGCATGTTCGCCTGCAGGGATGTGCTTTGTTTGATATTCATTTCATCCACGCCCCAGTATAAAATCAAATCAATCTCCCCAGCAAAAGTGTGCTTTTTATTTGTGTGATTTGTACGATCGAGTGTAATTTTACTGTCAATTTACATGTGTGACCACAGTAATTGTGTGTTGGGCCCAGAGGGCTTTAGAAATGCAGGTGTTCTGGACTCTGCACCTGTTACACTGGGTCTATTTGCTATTTAATAGCTTCAGCCCAGGGCAGTCGTTTCCAGGTTAAGTAACAGTGAAAAAGACCCATAATTAACAGCTTCCAAAAATGTCTCAGTCCATTATTTAGGTTTCACTGATATCTCACAGGTGAACGCTTCTATTTTGACAATTACACCATCACAACAAAATCACTCCGTGCTGTTGACAAGAAAATCTGACTTTTAGTAAGTGGATGTAAATGATAAATATTGTAAATCAAAGCTGTTTTCATCATACCTTTTAAGCTATAGCTTTAAATGGACTCCACAGCCCCCAAAACCCATAGCATACAGCTCTAATTAACACTATGGATGTTCAATTAGCCTTCTTGATACATTTCAGGGTTAAAGAGATGGGGGCACTGATTCAGGACCAGCCCAGAAGTCAGAGATACACAGAGGTGTAGACACAGATGCAGACAATTGCAGTTCAGCTGAGAAACAAATGATTTAAAGCTGTGCACCAACTAGTTATAATATTTATAAATGTCATACAGTAACGCATGTCCCTGTTAACTGGCAGCAGCAGGATAAGTGCAGAAGATGAAGTGTGACAGTCCAGGTGGCGAGCATTAAAGTCACGAAAGCAGCTTTAGTTACATGTTACTTATTACTCACCAGGAAAAAAAGGTGCCGGATAACAGCTTTGAGTAGCTGCTAAATCTGACAACGCGCCACTGACAGCTCCCCACTGCCACAAGGTCACAGAGAAAGCTCAGAGAAGAGCCGATTAATAAAGTGGCATCGTTAATGAAGGTGTGAATGTGATACAGGAGGCTGCCGATGCCCGGCACGTCACCGCGCTTTTATTTGTTTTTCCACATTCATTCAGTTTCCCGTTGTGTGCCCCTGCAGCTTTTGTCTGTTCATCCCAGCAGCAAGCGAGAACGTGTTTGATTGCTCTGCGGATGAGGTTGCGTGTCTTACATTAACATGTCGAGCCAGGTCAGGTCCTGATTTGATGTAGCGATAACGATAGGTAATAGGACGGTTCAAATGTTGGAGTCTTCTGCTTTTGAGAGCCCGTTAAACATTTTCATACCTTTTCCATCCTTGTGATGTAATGTGGCTGGTGTTGATTATATGCTTTAGTGCTTGGGCGTGGGACTCCCAACTGTTTGCTACCTTTACACCCCACAGTGACCCATCATTATAACAACCTGCAACAAGCCAGAAACGATACAGAGAAGCAGACTGATTATTTAGAGTGGGAATATTCATATGCTATTGAATATAAAGAAATATTACCAAATGAATGAGCAGGAAACATCTCATTTGGCTGAGAAGTGAAAAAGTGAGCATGGCATGTCCTGTGTTGTCATCATTGTCATGCTGAACGTAAGATGCTGAAAGAGAGACCAGAGACAGACACAGAGCTTTTAGGAAGTGTATTAGCAACTGTAGCACTGTATTCTTGTATAGAAGTCTCATACCAGCACACTGTTGTATTTCTCTTTCACTAACTTAGGACAATTTGTTTATATTGTAAAAAAAAGGCGTTTTGAATCAGAGAAGGAAGCCGAGGGCAAAAATTCTGATTTCAAAACGAGACAGCAGCTATTCATAACGACAGCGTGCTGTGTGAAAGGGAAATGTTCAATTACCTGAAATCTGATTTGAGCGCTGTAGAGGCACTCACCATGACTGATAGTAACTACTTGTATGACGCAACAGCAGTGTTGCCTCAGATGCGGGTTAGAAGAATCAACATTGCAGACAATCGCAAGTTCCAGCTACTAAAATCAGTTTTTTTTTTTTTTTGTATCTCAGTCTGATCTTGTGGATGTATGATGAACATACAGTACTTTGGGGTTTATTGGCTGCGAAGGTCAATCTTTCACCGTCCGTTAAATAAAGACCGACTGGGACTTTCATTCAGTAGATCACCAGAAGCTTCTCTAACATGCAGACCCACTGCTCCCTCAGCTACACAACATTGTCAAGTGCCACATGCAAAGCAACACAATCCTTTGCAGTATCATGCAAAGGGCTCGGCTCTCAAATCAGCTTCATGCCTGTAGAGAGCTGAAGACATTTCAAAAGCCTCAATTAAAAAAAGATGCTACGCGGTGGAAGCATGATGTCATAGAGAATTACCCAGAACAGGGCGTCTGTGAGGATCTGACCCAGCGACTAGCAGCTGTGAAACATTCTCTGCCGTCATCACAAAGGACTGCTGCTCATTCCCAAATGACTAAATAGATTTAATCACTTTGAAACGGAACAGCCTGGGTCGCATAGAGAGATTCTGTCTGCAGACAATGTTAGTACCAGCTCATAGATCGTGGATGAGCTACCACAGATGCAAACCAGACTCTACTCTTTGCAGGATGCGATCATACACGTGCACTATTAATGCTTTAAAGTTCTTTCCTTCATCCTATTCTTCCATGTCTTCGTTTTTTACTCAGTGTGGACTCATTCACACACAGAAGCTGGTGAAGAATCCATTCTTTGTTTGCATTTGATCTTATTTGAATGAACATATTTTCCTCATGGTTTGCATCTCAGAGTCTCAAGTCAAACAGAGCAAAGTGCAGCACTATCGTGACCTTCATCGGTACCGAGGCTGATGGTTCAGGTTCATAGCCATCAACATGTTTCTGTCTCACACATGAACACAGGTATTTTGTCACTTGTGTGAGTGTGTTGACGTGTGTATTATATTTGCCAGGAGGCTTTGCCACATTAGGATCTGAGAAAATCACCAGTGTAAGGCAGGCGCTATTAGCAGGATGAACATTACAACACTTTATGGCCCATCATTTGAAAGGTCTGGAAGGTGATTATTTCAAGTTAAGTGGATCTGTAGTATATTATCATGTACTGTCAGACATACAGTCCTGAAGTAAATTTGCATTTTACTGCACTTAATTTCATGGACTCCTTTGTTATTGATGAATCTTTTTACAATCTTGTAGCTGTAGGTACAGAACGGAGCGACACTAGCTTCAAGCAGCTTTCTTGAAAAATCCTTGCTCATTCAGTTCACTAATATTATTCAGTTGAGCCACCATCACCTTCAACAGTGTATTCACCAGGCTGTACTCGTCTTCTTTCAAACATACGACTCAGTCAAGGGCCCAACAACTTCCACAGAACGCTACACAACAAAATCCCCAAATGTCTGTGTCCTTCATTTTTACCTTTTATATTATTCTAAGCAAAGTGGATCTTCTTAGATGTTTTCCTTTAGATGTTGACCCCCCAAAAATCTACTTCTTAACTCTCTCTCTTAAAGTTTGTAGAAGGCTTCAGTGTCTGCTTTGTGGGCATTGACAGATGGAATCAACAGGTCGCTTGCCTGAAGCATGTATTTGTAATATAATAGACATTTCCGATGATGAACATTAGGTAACAGTAGGATTTCTCAAGTGAAGAACAACTAAACTTAAGTGTTGTTTATTTGGATTATATTGTCTGGAGTTAGTCCATGGCTGCTGTGAAGGAAACGGCCACAGGATTTTCGCTTGTAGTTATTCTCGAACAAGTTTTTTTTTTTTTAATGGAGCAAAAAAGAGCATCTTTGTTTACTATTTAAAATCCAGGATTTGAATCAGACTTTGATTCTGTTTTTCATGCGATTTGCATTAAGCTCACAGATCAGATGAGCTTCACAGACACAGTTAAACACACGAAGCAAAAAAGTTAAGAACTAATTCATGTGCGTTAAAAAACACTAATGAATGAAGTGACTTCTGTGTTTTATAGGAGCAGGCCATTGCTCACTTTAGCTTGTATTTTACCAATTTGTACGTCACTGACTCGCTGCACTTCTGAAGACATTTTGGTCACACCCCATTAGGTGCAGCACAACCTCATTTGATAGAAAAATATATGCAACGCAAAAGGCCTCTTAAATAGCAGGTTCTCTGGGACAGCTTCTCATGCGGTGCCGTGTCTTATCAGGTGAGCTTTGCATGATTCATTTGATTTGCCTTAAAAGAGCTTTACATTGAGACATTTGGTCAAAGAAGAAACATATTGTCCTTTCTGTTTAGCATTTTATCCAGTTAATGTTATCTGCCATGTGTGATTTATTGTCCAAACAGCTGATTCTAACGTTATAGTAATGAAATGTACTTTTTTTTTTAAATCATTAATGTCAAAAATAATACTCATTGTGACAATATACATTACATTATATAGCGAATGAAGCCAAGAATGGAAAAAACTACACTGGTCATCTTAATATTCTCAGGTAAGCGCTGGTAACATTTTTAAAAAGTAAATCTGCAGCCTACTAAAATAATGTGATCATAATATAAACTTAGCATAGGGTTGTAATACACATGTGACTTATTGGACAGGCTGTATCAATATTTCTATAACATATATATAACGTGGTGTAGTTGTCGGCACAAAAGGTCTTTTGATTCCAGGGGTCACCAAGGTGCCTCTTCTGTGTGGAGCTGTACAATCTCTGGCTGGAGATTCTAAATTGCCAGTAGTGTCTCTGTGTGTGACCCTGTGATGGCCCAGGATGTTCTTGCACTGCTTTCTGTTTGTCACATAGAGTGGGGCATAAATAAAACACGTTTTTATTCAAACGTAATATAAATGCTTGCTAGACACGTGCACAGATTTTAAAACTGCACTCAACTTCCCAAAGGAACCAAAATTGTTGTTGTATCTGTTGTCAGGACTGTCGTCTGTCTCTGCCTACTTCAGCAGAGAATACTACTACGTGAACATGACGATGAGCTGGTCTGACGCCCAGAGTTACTGCAGAGTGGGTTTCGATGACCTGGCCACCGTCGACAATGACTATGACAACCAGCGACTACTGACGCTTGCGCTGGACAGTAATGCGAGTGGTTTTATATGGATAGGTCGTTATGATGACGTCACCATTTGGAAGTGGTCTATGGAGGAGAAGGATTTCAATTTTGCCACTGTTGCCAGCTTTTTGACCTGGCTCCCAGGCCAACCGAACAACAAAGACGGGAACCAGTACTGTGTGGTGTACTATAATTCACAAACAATCAATGATTTGGGCTGTGGAGAAGCTCATCCCTTCATCTGTTATGATGGTACTGTATGAATACATGCGTTTTAGTACGCATCTCTACATTTCAGGAAGAAACCTGCCTTATTATTATTCATGTGTTTTACCTTTAACGCTTGTCTCTGACCTTTAAAGACAGCGGTGCCACGAATTACGTCTTAGTGAAGCAGCAGCTCAGCTGGCCAGAGGCTCGGACGTACTGCAGGGAAACCCACACGGACCTGGTCAGCATACACAGCAAAGACGAGAATAACAACATCCTGAGCATTTTGACAGAATCAGGGGTTGGAGCCGCATGGACTGGCCTTTACAGAGACCCCTGGGCCTTCTGGTCTGACAAAAGCACCTCCACATTCACTAACTGGAACCTTGGTGAGCCTAATGGCGTATACGAGTACTGCGCAGCATTGGATGCCGTCTCTGGGAAATGGTTAAATGACGTCTGTGACAGGACGGTACCTTTCTTCTGTTTTAAAGGTAAAACCTGTCATGCAAACATGTTAAAACTTTATTGCCATGTAAAGTCCTAACATTTCATCGGGGTGTGTACGTGATCCATAGGGGTGACGAGTCAAACAGTTCTGAGGCTTGAGATCGCGTCAGTGGCTCGCCTGTTCAGCGCCGACCTTCAGCAGCAGCTCGTGCGGCAGGTAGGAAGCTACTGCAGGTGATCACCGCACGCAACTGATACAACGCTGATAAAAGCAGTTGTAATACTTTTCCACTTCGTCTAGCTGCAGCGCCACATCGCATCCAGTGGCGTCACGAACTTCAATATCCTCTGGAGAAATGTCCAGCGTCGCCAGAGCACGAGAGAGGATGAGGAGTGCTAAGTACACGAAAGAAGTGGGGCTGGATTGAACTGATTAATATGTAAATCACATTACATGCTGTGCTGAGCTGTGCTATCCTTCAAATCCCCTTCTACGTTTGAGTCACAAACGCACTTTCTGTAAATTAAATACAATGTCTCCAGTTTTAGTATAATCTACCGCTTTCTCATATTTGCATAAAACAATTGATAATGTTGAGCCTGAACGTTTCCTCCTTGACCTTGGCGAGAGGAGTGTGACAAAAACAGCTCAGAAGCTTTTTTTTTTTTTCAAGGTTGTCACCATTTGTCTGTAGAATTTCACATTTTTAACTTTTTCCCCCGCATTAAAAATTTGCCTGATGTTGTTCTTTGATTTTGTTTATTAATCCCATGTTATCAGATCATCTTTAAACCTCAAAACTCACCACTGAGTGAGTAAATTAGCACATGTTTTCCTTTTTGGCATCTAATCCCGTTGACACCGTGCAAGGGGATCCCCGCGGAATCGCATTATCACCTTTTCTTCCCCCCACTTCTTGGCTTAAGAGTCACCTCGCCCTCCTCTTGCCCTCTCCTTCTGCTTAGCACCAGTTTAAATCAGCGGCCCGGCGTCTTTCAAGATGGATAGCATTGCTTATCAGCGTTTTGTTGGCAGTTTGTCTTGGTTTACCAGCAAACAAGGGGATAGCTGCCGCTAATGACCTTGGGGTTGAGAAGAATACGTGGAGGTTTGTGCATGCGCTCGGGAAATGCTTGCGTGTTCTCGTACAACGTACAGCTGAAGACACTGTGTCTGCGTCTGACCTCCTTCATGGAGAGTTTCTGCTGCTGGGAGATAAATCATGGGGATGTGTGACAGGCTAACTCTGGTTTGGTGATTCATGAGGCTGCCTTCATGACCTTCCATTCAGGTACACAGCTCAGCTCATTCATTCCTTTGACTAGACAATACCATCTCTACCACTGTATAACCTGCTTTACAGACGCTTGACAACTTCAAAGTCCACCTAAATATATTAATGAAGAGCAACAGCAGCATCTGAAGAAGACACAAGTTAAAAAAAATGCAGTTATGGCATTTGAATAAACATCTAAATGCAGCTGAATAATGTTCTGTCCAGAAGTTTATATTCATTTAAGGATTTCACTGTCCCAACAGCCCATGTGTTTAAAATACTTTGTCTATTAAGTCCTTTCACGGCTCCATAGATTTCGGGGCCAACGGAGAACTTAGAAAAAGCAAAACAGAGCTAAATTTGCAGTGACATAATGGCAAGAATCAATATGACTGTTCCTTCCTAAATGGGAGATAATGGCATCACGGCGGAGGCGTGGGGAGCTTGTCGACTCAGCCATCCCTGATTGATCTGTTACTGCAAGAGTCACTTTGGGACCCGCACGGTGTCTGGACGCATTAGGCTCATTGTGTGTGAGCCGGCACACACACACGCGCACGCACTGAGTTTGCTGTGTCTCATCAAAACAACTTCATTGTCAGATCCTCTTATAATAATATATTATCATTTTTGTAATAGATGGTCAGACGACAACAACAACCCCCTTGTAAAGTTTCAAATTCACTACAACTTTGAACCATTTTGTGTCAGTTATTCAAAGACATTTGTTGAAACATTTGTTATATCTATACTTCTAAACAGCTAAATGCTTCAGCCGGAGATCTGACTGGAATAAACGATTCAATTCCTTGAATTCCTTACACACAAAGCATTTACTGAACAAGTTCTATCATGTCCTAAGACCTTGATCTGTTGGATCCCAATAGATCACTTGGTTTTCAGGTGACAGGTCTGATCAGGGTTGTGTTCAATCCTTAGACTTATAGGAGCTTTCTTGTCCTATGGTGAGTATTGCTGGGTCTGTCGTACAAGGCAGGTAGTCTTCCGTCACTTTTATCTTTTATATTGAGCTCGGTTTCAGTCATGTTGAGGTTAATCGTGAAAAATTATTTACTGCTTCCTCGGACCATCACACGTGTAACACACAGTCACGAATAACACAGGTTTACAGTTACACAGTGTTCATTCATAGGCTTAATTCATATTATTACCTATGATAACCCAAAGACAAAACATTATATGCAGTTGATATTAAATTTAACAAGTAAATCTTTTGTCACAGCAACCATCTAGTGACTAATTAAAATTTCCTCATTATGTCACCAATAAACTAAATCCAGGCAACTTTGTGTTTGCTGCTGCAAGTTAATGGTAGTTAATTTTCCAGCCCCAGGTCGTCCGTCTGTTCATATCATTCTCTTTAACGTGATATCTAAGCAGCGCCTGGAGGAAATGTCTTCCACATTGGCACAAACATCTACTTGGACTTAATGAATAAATTAGGGAGAACAGCCATACGTGTAAACTGCAACATGACAGGCACAGAGCCGTGAGGTTGATAATTCTAATTTACAACTAGACACATGTTTCCTACTAGATTATGCCTCAGAGCCTCTTGCTTTTTACTTGAATGCTACACAAGTACAGCAAGTTTCACATTCCTCAGAAGATCAGGCAAGTATTGATGAAGGATACAGGTCTAAATCGAATCTCCGCTACGTGAGTCATTTCCTTCCGGCACGCCAGTAAAGACAAAGTAGTTGCCCTGAATTTTTCACTGATACTAGTCTATTGGTTTCGTGAGCTCAAGAGGAATCTTTGCTTTTCACATGCCTTGCCTGACAAGTTGTGCTCATTACCTGCTGAAATCCAATCAGCTGCGCATTTCGAGCTGTACCCAGTTGTAGGGTCTTGTGTTTTCTGTGGTAAATTGCAGCACATGACGAATATACTTTTCTGCCCCACTGAAGCTTCCATTAATAAAGGCCACTGCTGCGTTCCATACATTTTAGGCCTTGATTGACACTTTTATTCTTTTTGCAGCTCATACACCTCGTCCTAATAACGAAACAGGGGCATATTTATAGACACGCAGTGCCGTGCTGTGAAAAAAGGCCTTGTTAGGGAGTAGAGTTTGTTTCCCTCAGATGTAAGTCAACTTAACGCCTGACCTTGTGGATTTTTGACTCCTGTTTTCCAAACAGCTAAATTTGATTAATTAAACCACAGGACAGCGTTTGAGGTGCATCTAAATAATTATGTTGTGAATGGATGATTCTCAGTAGCTGGATCTGGAAGAATAGTGAACGTCTGACGTGGTCTCCAAGAAAACTGGAAATAAGAGCAAGCATATACCCAAATCTGCACAAGTGGTTTATGACCAAGTCCAAGCTCACACGTCAGCTGATGAGTTATGAATTAATTAAAATAAGAATGCAGAGAGCATATTTAGACATATTAGTGCTGTATTGGCTTCCACAGATGCATCTTATAAATACTGAAATAATCCCTCACTAATTACGTGTTTTACATTTTTAATTTGTGGTTGTATTAAACTTAAATAAAAGTGATGATAAAGTTTATCAGTGTCAAAAAAAGCCAAATGTAATTTATTAGGGTGAATAGGGTGAAGACCCTCTGGAAATTAGACAACACAAACAAATTATTTATAAGTATGTATAGAAATCTTTGATAAGCATTTATAATTAAGTGACTCAAAGCTCAAACCTTTGAGCAATAATGGAAATAATTTGCCTTGTAAATTCAGACAGCAAACAAGGAGGATGAGACAGGATCAGGAAATGATAATTAAAATAATCTATGGCTTCATTTGTCCTACCATGCTCCACTCGTTTGTTTCTTTCAGCTCATACATATTTAAACGTTTTAACATACCCTGTCTCGTGAGGAGACCGAGGATAGCTCAGGGATTTAGCTCCAATCTGCAGCTGGAAAGTCAAACCCAGTCAAAGATAAATCCATTCTGTCAATAAGAACAGCGATGAACTGGCCTAAATCGCCATTGTCAGGTTGTCGAGCAGGGCATGTGATCGTACAAAAACATGTGCCGTCAACTTCAGTAAAGTCTAGAACATAAAGGGATCATAGCTCATTTATCTTACAGAACGGCTTCAACTCAAGAAAGTTTGTTGGCTTGAGGCCTCAGGGTCTTTCCGTAGCATCACAGCTGTTCTTAATTGTTGCATTTCTTCTTTGTTAACCATCTTTTGAAAGAAGATCTATGTTTAGGCTTTAAGTGATCTAAACATGGATCCATGATATATTCCTCCTCGATTACACACCATCCTCTTAGTGTGACCTTTACTGACACCTGGGGAAGGCAACAAATGGTTGAGAAGTCTGTGTAATGAGGAACGTGTGCTGCGCTGATTGTGATCCCTGAAAAAGTCCAACAATATTGCAACGTTAAGTCAGTGAAGATCACGTTCACCAAATGTAAAATATGAATTAATGAACATAAAAACAAGGGCTTCATTAACCACAAGTGCTACCTTTTTTATTATACTCTTTAATTATGAGTCTCCATAATAAAGCACTAGAGAAAAACATGCTGCAATCATGACCAGCTATGTTTTACAATTTACTAAATGGAACTTTAAAGTAATAAACAACCTTCATTAATATTAAAATTACGACGGCTTATGGTACTCACTGTAAATCGTGCTTAATGTTGTGAAGGAGGAGGTGTGTGTCCTTCATTTCCGGTATCTCTGCAGATTCGGTGAGATTGCACATTAATAATAATACGACTCAGTCTGTGTCAGTCAGTCCAAGTGAGCAAGTGTTAAGTGTCTTAACAACTAATGAATTGTTTGTCATAAAATTCTGAAAAAACATTGGATTGTAACATTTTAGTAACGCCTGTAATTCTGATGTTCCACCTACATTTAGCTACTCATAGTTATGCATTGATTTTTCTGCTTGTTCAATAGAACATTTCAGGCTGGTTTTTAGTTAAAGGTCAGGTCGATTCCTGGACTGACTGGCATTAGGAAGCGGATGCCACGGCCCCATCTGCATTTCTCTTTCTGCCATGTTGTCATCTGGCAAAAAGTCCTTGTTACTGTAACATTCTGTCTATGAGTTTGTGTTGATGTCGAGGTAGCATGGTGGCGCAGTGTCCGCCTCACAGCGAGAAGGACCTGGTGCCAGGTGCTGCGCATGCCAGAGCCTCTTCCTACCGTCCAAAGACACGGGGTCAGGCTAATTAGCGGCCCTAAACCCCTGTTTGAATGGTTGTCTCTCTCAATGTGGTCCTGTGATGGACTGGTGACCTTTGGCCTCTGACTCCAGCATCATAAGTGGTTCTGACACTGGATGGATAGATGGATAATGATGACATATTTCTGCATAGTTCAATCCAACCAAACTGCCCGCAAACACTACTCCTACATTTTAACTATTTAGGATAAGAAATTTGTAAAGTTGTAAAGTTTGACTATTGCATGACAGTAAACACAGTCCAATCAGACATCTGCTTTTATTGCTTTGTGTCATTGTAACGTTTTATTAGATGACAAAGATGATCAGGCGGGGGCAGAAAAGAGTAATTATAATAATGAATGCTTTTCAGAGCGTCTTCACCTTCATTAATGAAACAGGAGAAAGGACTTTGCTCAAAGACACATGCGCACACCCCACAGCAGACACCAGAGTGGTAAACAACTTTCAGCACATAAATATTTAAAAGTTTCATTAGATTCTGTCTCGGGAGGAGACTAAGAGAAGCTCTGGGATGTAGCTCCAGCTGCAGGTGGGCAGTCAAACCCAGTCAAAGACAGTCAAACACAAATCCATAATGTGGAGGTGGTGAATTACAAACATAAATCCAGTATATATCCAAATAAATTATGTATCATGTATTGGATGCACACGGAGGCATGAGTTTTTAACAGGTGACCGGCTGCACAGTGTGTATTAGTGTAGTTGTGAAATTTGTGTCTTTACATGAGCTACTGTACATTACAGCAGCTAGTGCTATGTCACCTGTTACTTGTCAACGTGAGAACACATACTGTAGCTTTTAGCAGCTCTACATCAGTGCGTTGGTATTTATTTATGCATCTATTCTATTGAAACTGTGGTCGCGGCCACATTTGGGACAGTGAAATCCTTCTTTAATAGAAAGCAACTGCTGCATATAGTTTCCGTTGCAACAACGGGTTGAGAATGTTCTTGACTTTACGCTCCACAGTCTATAGGGACTTGTAAACGCATGCGCGCGTTTGTTTGCCTGCATTCAAATTCAAGCATTAATGCATTTTCGGTGCAGGTTCTAGGCTGTATTGTATTTGCAAGTCCTGGGCAGAATTACAAGAAAATTGGATTCCTGCTTGTCCTTGGTAAGATATGCATGAGTACGAAAAGAATTTTAAAAAAAAGAATCGATCCTCCACTAATGTTCAGGCAGGTGCAGCATTCAGCCACCCGCTTTACATATAGAGCATATCCATTTGTACTGTATGGCAACTGAAAATGAACCTGTAAGCTGTTTCTGTTTTCCCTGCATCAGCTCTCTGCCAGTTGCTTCTGGTGGCTAAAGCTTCTTAAGCTAAATGACTACATAATCAAACCATCCTCAGTCTTTGAATCTGTACATGATAAATGATTGATTGTGGTCATTAGAGAGATAGAACATTGAGCCGTCCTCGGCGCTACGAACTAATTGTAGCTTGGAAGTCTGGAAGTTCTTACTCTGGTAATTATGTCGGCCTTTCATTTTACCACTGAGGTCTTGCGAGAGTCTTCTATCCACATGCTGAAATGACCTGGAATTACCGCTAATCTGTCCTCCAAAGCCACAGCTTCTCTGCTCTCTCCTCTAATAACATTCATTTGTTATCCTCTCCTTTCTCCTTCGCATTATCAGCGGAGAAGAGATTCACTCTGTGGGTATTACCCTAAAAAGCCAGGAACGGGGGGACGGAAGTCATCATTAGGGTATCACAATTAAGAGTAATCCAAATTCTAAGAGCAGGAATCGAACTCAAGGGACAAGTGTTTTAGTTTCTGTCTAATTGCTGGGATCAGCCCAGAGAGTGCAGGAGCATCCGATTCCTTCAGATTCAGTTGTCGCATACGTTGTCAGAGTGTACGCAAGACTGGAAAGAAATGATGCTACTTGGCAATGAAGCACCAGGTTAGGGCAGCTGAGCAAGGCATCCGAGTCTGTGGCAGTATACTAGGAAGAAACAGCTGGAACCTTCACAGCGACACAGGGCAGGCCCAGCATATGCTCAGGCATAACATAATCAATTTTGAGAATAGCTTGAGGTGTGCCACGAAGACAAAATGGTAGATGGGGCCCTGAGTTCTGAATTTTATATATTTCTATATTACAACTGTTATTTCGAATTTTGTCTTTTAGTCAAGGGTGCTGTTACCAATAATCAGTTTCCTTACCAACCCTGAGAGTAACTGTTAATCACAAAATAACTCTAATACTTTATATAATAAAAAATAATTATTAAGCCAAACAATAACAAACAACTTCAACAATGTCCAATCAAACAAAACGTCTCTCGTGTCAGTGTCACCAAACCGTTGCAGGCCTGAATCGTTACACGTGCACGTGGAGCCTAAACGTAGCGGTTCCGTCCACTCCAGTGAGAGCAATACACGAAATAAAAGTTCTACCTTACCCCACACTCCGTCCTCCAGCAGGGTCCACAGCCGAGCTGGTGTCTTTATCGCCGGCGTCCTAGCTCGACCGCCTGAGAGAAGCGCGTCCTGCTGGGTTCGCTGGCTGCCTCCGTCTCCAGGTGCCGTTACCTCTACTCGCTTAGCTAACGAGCAGCACCTGCGATGGTCCGTCCGCCGAACGTCGTGTTGAAGTTCGTCTTCTTCACTACCACAGGTCCATAAACTTAGACTGTCACGCTGACAGTCCAAACTTTACTTTACTTTACTAAAGTTTCTGCATGAAACACCGAACTTTTCTCAAGTGCGGTCACTCCGCCTACACCTTAGCTCTGCTCCTCCTGTGCTCTCCCCTCCTTCCGGTCTCTCTCTCTCTACTTCCGGTTACAAAAAAATCCAAAATAAAACCCTGCATAGTTTGCATGTGTAGTTAACATTATTCACACACAGAACACATTTATAAACACATGAATAAGTTTAACACCCATTACCTATGTATTTATCTTCTTAAAGCCAATAATCTATTTATAATTTCTTCTACTATTTTCTTCTTGTCTATTTATTTATTTTTACCTGGGCTACATATGGTTCTTATGAGCACTTAGGAATGCTGCATGGTTTTGATTTATTAAAGTAAAACCCATGCATGAAGGCAAATGCTATGACATGAAGGGAGCACACGAGACTCCAGGAACGTCCAAGAGATGTAGAATGTGAACAAACTGCAAAAAAACCACACAAAAAAACAACAACCAAATGGACTGACTTGAAAATGTGATTGGGGCAATCGGATATGAAATGATGTCACAGTACACATAAGCACCACAAGACTGTAGTTCTGTTGGTTGAGTTACTTACTTACTTAAGGGTTCAACAAATTCTTGAGCTGCACTCATGTTAATTCATCAACATGAATGAAATGCGCTGCTTCTCCCATCAGGAGACACACACACACACACACACGTGCACGCTGCAATCTCTCTCTCTCGTGACATGAATGCAATTACGCCGTCCCCGCATCCTCTCCAACATCTGCCAACCTACAGATGTCAGGGCGCCCGCAGCGTTGTACATTCTATTCATGACAATCCTGATCATTTGTTTATGGGCAGATTTGTCAGTGGCTGTAGCTCCATTATTGCACATTGTCAGAAGCACCCCCAGAAACATACATCATTTGCTATATTACTTTAAATTATGTATTAGTCTAGTGTATGTAGGTTGTGCGCGTGGTGTGTGTGTGCGTGTGGGCAGGCTAATGGACGGCTTTGTCACGTCCTCTTGACACTGGTTCATTTTGTGGTAATCATGGATTCTGATATTCTTTTGCCCGAGGACAAGCAGACAGACGGTTTATTAGTGATGTGAGCACCGCTGATAAACCAAGAGGCACAGCGACTGGCGTTAACAGCCCTTACTCCATTCAGTTCAGCTAATATGGGCTATGCTGGGCTGTACACTGCTGTACTGTTTTACTAGTGCCTTTACTCCATCCTCCTGTGACACAGATTCCATCTCCATCTCTGCATGGTCACTCGTCTCCTGCTGCTGCAGGACCCTCTGTATACGCTTATTTTCCCAGGATGATGAAATGATTCGACAGAGCCTTCAGCGCGTTGAGATAATCATCTCTCGAAGTCCCCTGTCTGGTTGATCTTCTCTTCTTCTTTCTAGGAGGCTGTGTCAGGTAGACGTCTGCAAAGACATTCAAATGAGACGGATTCAGTGTCCGTAACTGGGCGTCTGCCTCATTACCAGACTCCCCTTTTGTAATCCTTGCTTGATGAAAGTGTTAGCTAAACCAACAAAAGAGATAAAAAGCAGTCAGGCTTGTCAAGGCGTGTCTGTTTGGTCGGCTTAAAATACCACCCAGACTGACTGGATGACATCCCACTGACTTGCCACAAGCAGAAAACTGCATTTCATTAGATTTTATTTCTTCAAGAATACTTGCTGCTGTTTTTCACCGTTCATTGGAGCTTTTTTTTTTATATGGAATCATAACCTGAAACTGTGTCGTAAAAGAAACAGCTGGTAGAGTCACTCACTTTCACTTCCTTTGCTTACAGAATCTTTTCGGCCCCATGTTTTTGGAGGGAAGGTGCTGGTCAGAGCTGACACACAGACACCCTCACACGGTTACTGCATGGTTCTGGCTTGGTGGAACCGGGTTCATTGGCATTTGCACTAGTCCAGTATTCACTGACTTCTACCTACAGATATATACTGTATGTCTCTTTAGCTGCTAAAACCTTTTCTGAACATACTGTACATGTAACTAATTGATTTAATAGCTATTATAAAACTTCTGTGGATGCCGTCGCCCATTACTTCCCCTGAACTCTGTCATCCAGGTCAGTATTATCGAGCAGCGTCATCAGAGCAGGCATGGGCAGATGATTGTTGACTAACACACTCAAAACACTTAGCGCCATCATTATACAGTCAGACTGTTGCTGATGTTGCAAAGGGAGAACTTCACAAAAACGCCATCTCAGCTTTTGCTCCTTTGTCTCGTTCTGTTCTAAGGCAAAATATCAGTTTGTATTATTTAAGGAGCTTTTATACAGATGTTCCAGCTGCTGGTAGTAGCAATGTGTCACGGATTTTGTTGTGAACAACAACAACAATAATAATAATAATAATAATAATACATATCCAATTCTTGGAGCTGTAGAAGTGGAAGGTCGTGCAACCAAGCTGCTTCGAGCATTACCTGCCATGTGGTTTTCTCTCTTTGTGTCCTTCTGTCATTGTGATGAGTCTGTCTCCCTCTGGCTGTCAGCTTCAGGTGAGACAGGTAAGTGCTGTCGTTTTTTTGTTTTTTTTTTAATGCCTCCATATGTGCTGGTACTGTACATACAGATAGAATGATGACACAAATCTCTATGGAAACGCTGCTATATACTTTCCTCTCTCTCAATGGAACGGTTCTCTTCCACAGAAGATTGAAAACCCTTGAACATCCAGCCCCCTGCTGTGAGCCCTCACATACACACACACACACACACACACACACACACACGCACGCACACACTTGTGCTACTTAATAAATTGTGTTCAGTCGCTGGCCTGCTGTGCCCTGTGGGTCAGTGTGTGGAGCAAAGAGACATTAATCATTCTGAAAGGATGTATGTAAGCAAACACAGGCTGAGCATCAGCACGGTGTCTATGTGTGTGTGTGTATAATTCTTTCTGAACATGTTTATATTCTGTGTACATGTGTGGTTTGCTGGGTGCAGTATGTTAGAGGTGGGTAAGCGTATAGTTGATGGTGTGTGCGTGCGTGTGGATTGCTGTAAACTGTGCCTTTATTTGTCTAAATGTCAATCGACTGTCTGTCAGCCCTTGGGCTACTTTCTCCATCTCCACCCTTGTTTACAGAGAATGTGTCTCCTCATCACAGCTTTATTGCTTTTCTCTGCCCTGCTTTGATTCCGCATACCTTCTCATTTACATGTCCGGTTTTTCCTCATCTCCACAGATCCGTCCATTGTTTTTTTTTCCACTTCACTCTCATCAATCAGCTGTTGCTTGTCTGGGTTCCAGGCCTGTGTAATAGGAGACGTGCGGGGCCGATTCCGCAGCGTCACATTAATTTGCTGTGGCTAAGTGTTCGAACGCTAGAACGAAAATCAATGTGTCACCTGAAGCTTTAGCTCTCTAGCGTCATCGCCACTGACACAAGTACACCAGTTGCCCTTTCCAGCGACTGCCAGAGCAAAACTCACATCAATAAAACCGTTTTATTCTCAAAAGCAAGCCAGTCTTCTGCTTTGGACCAGGAGGAAATATCCTGACAGTGCTGCATGGTCATACATGCTCACTTCTAATGCTAACTAAATGCATCTATGTTTTAGTGGATGCGATTAAAGTGTAGTTAGTTAATTAATCCTTCAGCAGGTTAATAGAAGATACTTATTCCACTTGTTATTACTTAACATTAATAGTATTAATCAATTCAGTCAGCTGTAATTATATGACATGCTACACATACAAATTAACGAATTAAAATAAAGTTAGGTAAAGTATAGGTAAATATTTCTGCTTCACAGCTTTTTCACAGACTTAGTGTGATCAGTGATTCTTCTACTTTTTCTTGTGTATGTTCATTAGGCAAAACTGTCAGTTGCATCCACTCACACCTCCAAAGAAATAGTCTAATTTGGTTCCGTTGCCTGCGAGTGATCAAAAGAATCGAACACCACTGACGTCCTATGTTCTTGTCATTCTGTCCCTCGATGAAATCAAAGTGTTTCGAATAGTTTCACTGAAAAACACTAATTATGCCAGAAACACATCAGGAGATGAAGGCTGCTTTCTGAATTATCAGTAACATCACGTTTTATTATGAAACTCATAGCTCTCCTAAATTTGGAAAGAAATATAATGAATGTACCTCAGCTCCATTAAACACAGTATATTTTCCTCCTTGCACTTGTATGTACATTATAGTGTGATTTGTGTGTGAGAGCTTTCAAGTGTCTAAACTGTGTGTTTCTGTCCTTCAAGCAGGGCTCAAAGTAAAGAGTTTGAAGGCAACCGGGCTCCACATGCTTCATTCCTCAATAAAAGCTTTTTATCAGACAGAACTGCATGAGAGGCAAGACGTGCTTCAACTTGTGTTGTGTGCTCCTTTACTGGGCCATCAGACTGGAGGAGGCGCATGATGGTACAGCATGAAACCACCAGAGCTTTTGTTTATTCCTTCTCCCCTCGTGGAAGGAGCCAGTATGAAGGCAGATGCCATGTTAGGGGTTGAACTTACTTGTTAACTCTATTCTGTTTGAAGTGAATTAAAGAATGTCTCTTCATCTATTTTTTTTTGTAATGAAATATTTAATTCCACCAAGAGTGAGAAGAGATTAATTAAAATGGTGACTTGCAAGTGAAACAGTCTTTTTCTTCTCCCCCTTTCATTTTATTATCTGTGATTAGGACTGTGCTCTTGTACTTGGGGAACACAGGGAATCTTTCAGCTAACTAGAAACTTCTGTCTGAGAGGCTGAGTTGATTTTAGAAATGTTTACTTATTGATGTGTCTTCTTCATGTCAATTATTGATGGGCACTGAAACGCATCATCTACTGACTTATATTTTAACAGGTCTGATGCCGAGCAGCTACACAAGTAGCGTCAGGACCACGGCCAGCTCCTAAACCTCACGCGCTGTGAGAGGGGCATGAACTTAGAAGCATAGCATAGCAGCTGAACCACTTTGGAAGACAGCCACAAAGATACATTTATTTTTCATCATACGTCATTATTCCTCTTCCACAGGAATGAACTACTTCCAGTGTCCATCAGTTCATCAGCGCATGAAGATGTGCTCTACTCATCATGTAGCCGGCGGTACCCGAGTTCGGTTTTATCACCAGAGGAAGTGTATGACAGGTTGCCATCCGCTTCCATCGTTGTTGCTATTGCGCTATGAAAAACCCCTCAATGCTGGTCTGTGTTGTAGTAAGTGCACGACTGGCCTTTCCACCCCCATTTAGAATGAGTCTAATTTGCAACATGATAAACTTGCATACATTAGCATACGGAAGAACCCTAGAGCAGAGAGCTCCTCTACTTGAGTTTCTAAAGATTTAGATTGGTAGGCTTCTGTACCTTTGTGCTTTGTATACCTCTGGCCTCAAAGGTGCTGAATTATTTGTATGTAGTTTGAAGGATTCAGACATATTGAGCATGTGTTGTCTGTATAAACACACAGCTCTGTGTCGACAACCACGTCCCATCCTTCCCCCACCGCCACGCAGACACGCATCCGTATTTCATTCATGCATCGGAATGAGACTCAAGGTGTTCTAATCTTAACGGGAGAGAGTGGGGGCATTTGTAATTTCTTATCCACTGCTAATTAGAGCGCTAACAAGGCCCAGGAGAAGTGACGGCTGCTGGTTTAGACGTCTGCCGACTTGACAGCGGGGTTAATTAACAGCCTTCCGCCAAGATTAAGATGGGACAAAAACTAAATAGATCAAGATGCACACAAACACATACTGGAGCCCATAAACATGCACTTGTACAGGCACGCACGTACACACAGTAAACATCCCTTCCACTGAGAGCTTAAATTAAGATAGCCGCGCCATCCCATCTATTTCAGCAAGAAATTAGCCTCCCACTCAACAGGACAGGTTTAGCAGACACAGATCGAGGTGCCTCAGACCTAATACATTCACACACCAGTGTGACTTATTGATACTGGCACATGCACAGGAGAATCATTTTGTTGATCCTCTGAATATGGCTCCTGAGAGAGAGCAGAGAAAGTAAATGTCATTCAGGGGCTGACAGCTATGTGGCTGCAAACCCTTTTAATGCCCATGCTGTATTCCCTGCTGAGCTTATACAATGATCCTTCCCATCCTCTCTCTCCTGTTGTAATGTCACATAGTGTGGTCCTGTTTCTGCCTCACCTGGTGGTGGGTGCATTCATACTCACGCAGACCCTCACCGCCAAGTTAATATGGCACCACAATGGCCAGGCTGTAGCATGTGTTGCTTCCCTTACCAGCTGTCAGGCTAATGTGACTCCTGCTTTAGAAGACTCCATTTGGACAGGGAGCCCGTATGAATAAAATAAGGCACTTTCTCTCCCCCCACTGCTATATTTGGCCCGCAGGTTCAGGAGATTGGAACCTGGAGACGTACGGTCGGGCGGTAAGTACATGAGAGAGTTAAAAAAAATAGACTGCAGGGGAGTATTGTGTATATTTTATAAATTCAGCATTTTACACTTAACGTTTTACACTGACTGTAGGGAGTAAGTGAGCACACAACAAGGTGTCTTCACATATGAAAATAACAAGCTTCGTCAAAGTTCAATATTATCAGAACGCTTTCACACGTATACTCTGGTCACTTACGAAGGTAGGCTGTGTTCACACATTTATCCACTGCAGTCAGTGTGTTAATGTTATGGTAATGTACTTTTACTGGTGAGCAAAAAACAGAAGGATTGTTGCCATAGTTACTAGCACTTTAATATACGTGGCCTGTGAAACTTCAACTGATCCTTGAGACGTCCCAGCATATGATATGAACGGGTATAGTTAACGTCACAGGTACACAACTTGGTGGAACAAGGAGGCAGTTAGCCTTAGCTTAGCATAATGACAAGCCAGTAAAATAAAAACTAGTACTAACCTTTAATATAATAATAAAGGCAAAGACACATTTGCTGTGTGCATATTTGCATGCTGGCTCATCTCTTTTTTTAAACTTTTGAAGGTGCATTGTTTGAATACCTGTAAAAGAAAATCACAGTGGTGGGAAATGATATAGCGGACTACAAACCAAACGAAATTCACAGTGTTCAGGCCACATCCGAACCAGATGAGGCCTTTCTCCCGACTAGACATGTCTTCTGCTGCACATAAACTGCAGTGGCACTCTCTGTCTCGCTCCTATTCACGTCCTGATTCATCCGCCGTGTGAGTGGTGCTGTCTGCGATGTATAATGCAAAGCTGGAGGAGGGTTCGTGTGGAGAGAGGAAAGAGTCCTTGGTCCCATTAGAAAGAATAAGTTGCAGTGACATGCCTGCTAACTGTTTCCTACATTAGCGTCCCTAGAGACTCATGCTTAAATGACAGCACAATGCTCAAAGAGGAAGTGGGAGAAACCGACCAGGGAGGTGAGGGAGGCAGGGAGGGAGGGGAACAGAGGGAGTTGTCTGACCTCAGAGCCAATGTGAAAAAGTAACAGGGAAAAGCTGCTGGAAGGAGGGAAAAGTGCACAAATGAGGAATGTTGGAAATGAGTGAATAGTGAGAAGAAGGAGGAGAGAGCGATGTCAGAGATTGAAATGCACGAAAGAGGACGAAGGGAGGGGCTGGGGCTGAAAGTTTCATGAGGGTGTCACTATGGAGGCATCGAAATTTCTCACACCATCTGTGAAAGAAGAAGCATTCCTCAGGGGCCGCTGATGCTGAGCTTGTGTGTGTGTGTGTGTGTGTATCAGCGAGTATTTTGGGAACTGCAGTGTCTGTTCGGGGACTTGAGACGATCTGTCTGGCCAGAGGATGCGTTTTCCGTTATTCACATATCAGCAGTGAATTCAGCGGGGAAGAAGCTGCAGAAATGTAAGCAAAACGGAGAGAAAGAGACAGAAATACCCATGTATCGCTCGTCTCTCCCCGTGTAATTCATGGCCTTCAGCTCTGCTACACACTTCAGTTGTGCTCTGCTAAAACCCCCTTTTTCTATTTCACGCTGCTATTCAGTATCGTCCGCAGCAGCCTTGTGATTTCTTTCATGTCCATTTTCACTCACCTGGCGGTAGAGAGGGTTTTTTTTTTCCCCCACAGCCATAGAACCTCACGTACCAAAACGCATTTAGTTTGTAAAAGCGCTAAACGAGGAAGGTCTGCGGTCCATTTGTCATTAATTGGCACGGTGCAACCACAGATTACCGAACATGACAGTGTCTTTTTCAGAGAAATCTATCTGCCGTGACCTCTCTGGCACTATTACAGCAAGGTCAGAGAACACAGAGGGAAACCAATCAATATAATATTGAGTGAGAGAGCCGAACCAAGTCTGATGCAGAAGGATGAAAAGTGTGCAAGAAGAAAGACAACACAGACTCAAAGGGGGGAAACTCTGGGGGGAGGAAAGGGGAGAAAAAAACACACTGGGAGAGTAAACAGACAGAAGCGAGAAAGAGCGATGACCATGGAGGAAAAAAAAAAGGTATCACAAGTCTGAAGACGCTGAGTCGGAGAGCGTGGCTCATGGATGAAGGATTGGAAAAGGCAGAAATGGAGGATGGAGAGCAAGGCCCTGAAGGCGGGTACAATCTTGCAAGTGGCAGCAATATCAGTCTACAGCGGCGCCACGAGTACAAACACACGAGCCGATACCCGTGAATGACATGATCAGTCTGGGGAGAATATTCTGCAGCCACAGGCGCAAACACATACTGCCACAGGGAGGTGTCTGATAACACTGCACACAGTAAATGCAGTGTTGGGTGACGGACTGTGTGGAAATATAAGTATGTGACATGTGAGTGTGGCTGTAAGTGAGCTGTATGTATGTGGATCAGTGAATATGAGTGTATAGTATGGACAGTGGTTCTTGATCTGCCTTGACCGGTTAATGTGTGGGGGACAGTTGAGATAAATGTTGCTTGTGTGTGTGTCTGTGTGTGTGTGTGGGTGTGTGTGAGACGCTGACAGTAAAGTTTTACAGAGGAGGTTGGTGGCTCAAACTGTGCCTTCAGAAGACCCCCCCCCCCAGGTCTGGTCAACATAAAAACCACCACAAGCAACCTCAGGTTAGTAATATCAATTTCCATGGTCCACCATTAGGAGAATATTAAACAGATAGGTGTGTTTAGCAGAGGGCAAAGTTAGGAAGCAACACAGAGTTAATCAGGAACGGAAGCAGAGCTGGAAAGTTCTGAAACAGTAGAGCGACTGAGCGGGAAAGCGCAGAAGGAATAAAAAGCGAAGCCAGAGAGAGATAAGAGGTTTCACATTTCAGGCTGATGAATAGAGATATAAAGACAACACATATTAGCACGTGTGTGTGAGTAGATAACGAGGCGGCTTGTGAGTGCTCTGTGTTTACTCTAATTAACTACATCAATACTGTCAGGCAGCTTTTCAGGCTTTGATCGGCTCCCAGTGCCTGCCAAAAAGTCTGCAAAACACACCCGTCAATCACAGCCGTCGTTCTTTCATGCGAGTCTTATAAAAAAAACCCCCAAAAAACAAAGAGATTCATTTGCTTCCTGAAATAAAAGGAGTGTCACTGGTCAAACCGGATGGATGGGAGGGCTTCGTGTGATTGTGATTCCACTCTCATTCCATTCCACTTCTGCTCCACCTTTAGCTCCTTCCCACTCATGACATCCATTCCTGCCCCCACCCCCCCAGCACACACACACACCTATGTACACATGCACCGCTGGCCCGGCGCTGAATATGTAAATCGACATCTGCTCCAGAACCCAATCTCCAGCCCTCGCCATGTGTCTGATATGCAAATGCAGCCAACACGGTTCCTTCACTCCACATCTTCCCTTCTCCCTGCTTCCTCTCCTCAGCGCCTGGGCTTACCCGAGTCTGCCAAGGATGAGCAGATGAGGCAGAGGAGAGAGAGGGGAAAGAGGGGCTTCAAACAAAACCTGATAATGATGTTGTTTTGGATGGATGTTACACACACAAACAGCCATGTGAGCAGCAGCGAGAAGCTGGGCTTATTAGAGAACAATAGCAGGGAAACCAGGAGAGAGCTGCTGAGTGTGGGAGGGAGGACAAAGCTCCAACACCTCTGGAGCGCTCCGTGCTTCTCCCTCATTAACCGCACAGTTGCCGTTCTCGCCTCGCCCTCCCCTCGCCGCCGCTTTTAGCGACACCTCGTCGGCCGTAATGAGCCTAGAGGTTGACAACTTGCAGTCGCGTCCTGTGTATGTATTCACTCAAATCCTGGTTTTGAGCTCCAAAGCCCTTACAGATGCAGCCATCGCATTTGCATCCAGACGCGAGGTGGACGACGTCCCATTCCAGGGCCATTGTTCTTAATCCAGGTCCTGGAGTGAGCTTTGATTTATAAAGGATGAAATGGGACAAGACCTGTTTCCCAGAGATCCCCAGTTGGCTGTGTTCACAGCTTTTGCCGCTTTGACTGAGTTCTGAGTGAATACATGAATGCATAAAAGACTCCACAGGAGCTGTGGCTCCCCGCTCTTACGGCTGCGTGTGAGGCCACACTGGCTTGTATTACTACAGTGGAGCACTGTGTCCTGCCTGGGTGTTCATCCAAATGTAGGAAACAGGGGGATGCTCTGGAAACAACTGGAATAATTGTAACTAAGGGATGTCTTAAAACTGCTAAATACAGAAGAAATGAGGAGAGCTCATTAAATACAACATAAAATGTTCCCTTCACAAGGAAAACATGGAAAACATATAAGATCTATGAATTTTATTTAGAATCATAAAATAAATATCCACTAATTTCCTGAAATTTGAAACATTTGTTAATTTGATCTTGATCACACTATGACGATCGAGTGATCTGTAACACTGTAAATTTAATATATTTTCTCACTGAAGTGATAACCTAGAGACAGCAGCAAATTAGTATGAGTAAAAGCCAGAACCAACAAACAAGCACCTGATAAAAGGCACCATTTCAAAACAGCCACATCAGAAAGGCAGCAGAGGTGAGTCACATTCAGGTGATTGGCAATTAGGAGCCTATCAGTCAGAGTTGGCGCCTAATTTGCAGGTGGTCACAAGTCTTCACGTTATGTTCCCGTCACAACTTGCTTTGATGGCGGCCCTTGCTGCTGCTGTGTGTTTTTTTTTTTATGTTGTTCCTTATATGATCACAAACACACGGCTGCGGTTTGTGTTGGAGGGTTTGTGTAGACGTGCTGCAGGAACAACTAACTTCTGTGGCAGCTGGTGTCTACAGATCAAGTGCCCAAAAGTATATTTCATTTTGCTCATTGTTTTGTTTTTTTCTGTTGCTGTGGGATCTGTAGGTGTTTGATACGTTGACCATATGGACAATTTTGCTGTGGAGGACGGTCACGTAACTGAACAACACGAATGGTTAAAGATAAAGTGGAATAATAAAAACTCCAGTGAGCTTAGGGTGAGCAAATAATGGCTAATACTAGTAGTAGGAATGAATCAAAAGCAAGCTCATAATAATCAAGATCCTCAAGAGTACAGTGCTGAATATTGTGTAGTGACGAGAACAAACAGGGGGATACTATACTAATAAATCTGTGGTTAATGATAAATGGATTTTGAGTAACATCAGATTATAAGACGATGAGTTATTAGAGACATATCATTGTTATTAGCTCAGACAAACTATAGTAACATAGTTATTTCATACATACTTTACATAATCATGTACAGAAGGAATTATTATGACTTATTTACTTACTCTACTAGGTCTCTGTTACATCTGGGTTCATACGTAGTAACTCATTCATTAAGAGGCTTGAACTAGTTTAACATGACATCCTTTGCTGTTTTTACCGTCCCCAGAAAGTTCTGTGAGGATGATTCCTTTCTTGAAGAAACCACAATAGAAAAAAAAAACATTCCCAAAGACTGATAATATATTTTTGCTGAAACATATTGATTTGCATTGTTTTGCCTTTTTGTTCGTCTATTGATCACATTATGGCATCTGATACAGTTTGGAGAGATGGATTCTTCGCTGCCGAAAGCCGATATTGAAGTCAAATTCCTGGATTTAGTAATGAATATGAACAACATTGAATCGTGCGTTTCTGTTGTAATCTTAACTGGAATTACACCTTATCCATTATGCATGTGTTGCGAATCAATGGCCATAGAGGAATAAACGCTTACATTCACATCACCGTACTGATGTTTGCAGATGACGTGCTGATGAAAAAAAGACCAGCAACAGAAGCCATGGCAGTACTGGAACATGGAAGGTCAGCGTACGCTTTGGATTTTTCATTATTAATGTTCTGAATGTACATGAGAATGGGTCTTAAAAGGCCCTTCACTGTAGCAGCCGTGAAGCTTTCAGCTGGAACGCAACTAATGCGCCACAGGTGTGTTAGACGCCCTACAAAGTTTGGCTGCAGCTCATACTGTAAGGATTTTGCCTAATTATGTCACTGAGTATGTTTTATTGATAAAGTATATATAGGGAAATTTCAGCCGTAACTATTTTGTTTCCATTTCATTCACTTCAATCATCACAGCGTGAGACTACCAGCGTCTGCATGTATACAAGGGATGCGTGAGGCGGCATCAAACGACAAAAATGGAGCTTTGTAGTCATTCAGTATTTAATAAACAATGCACAGGTTCCATTTAACCTCCAGCCATACCTGCATATGGCCATGACCTGGATAAATAATAAGTAGATAATCCATGTGCAGTAAAAAATGCACTTGCATGCTGAAATGCTCAACCACTCGCCTGTGCACAGTAAACCACAGTAATAGCTCTGCCTCCACAGCCTCCTGCATTAGCATTTAGATTTGGGTGAATTCTGAATCTTTCTCAAGATGTGTTCCTGTTCCCTCTCACGTGCTGCACCCGTGGTTCTGTGAGCTGTGAAACCGTCTGCGTCAGGTCCAGTTTGTTTATGGAGCATCGGAGCAGAACCAAACTAAACTCAAATGTTTGTGTTGTAATAAAACCTGTCCTGACTGAAAACTGCAGGAAAGTGTTGTTTTTTTAGTGAAATCAGCAACAATTAATACGAAACAAATCACCTTAACTATTATGCATGTTCTATAAATTAAGGTCAAATGTCACAGTGGAAAAATAATAATAATCAGAATTATGTTTTGAATAAAGTTTATTAGAGTTTATCTTTTGGGAAGAAAATGAATGTTACATTTTTATGCATTGTTTTTTCGAAGACAAGGACATTTTTTAATTCATCACCATATTTCGAACAATAATAATACATTTAAATAAACAAAAAATAATTGTACTTATTTACAAAAACCTCCTTTTCTGGCGCTAAAATGTCGCCTCGTGTTTTCAGCAACGTATCGTCTTCATCAACATCATCATTGTTGTTACTGCATCTCAAAGGTTTAAATGTTTTCTGGTTCGTGCGTGTGATAAACATTTGCCTTTGTCTGCCCCTGTTTCTGCAGTTCTTGTAAAAAGCACATCTCAAGGCACAGCTGCTGTCATTAACATGTATTATTGTTCATTGTTTTCAGATGATGTTGTGATACTAAAACAATTCCTCTCCTTATAACAGCCCTGTCAACTTCGAAGCCTACACGTAATCCTCTAGTTTATTTTACAACATAAACGTAACGCTGGGACATGATTGTGAGGTTGTTCACAGACAGTAAACTAAGTGTCTGAGGTTTTCCTCCCACTATCTGTAAGTGTGAGACGCAGCAGGTCCTTCAGTTGCTCACCAATTGCTTGTCCATCATAAATTGGCAGCCAGATGTCTTTAACTTTATAAAAATGAGCCAATTTCCCCTTAAATATGCATCGGACTAAATAAGAAACGTGAGCAGGTGCCTGAAACTGACAGATCCAGAACCCATCTATAACAGCTTATCCTGTTGGCCTTAAAATAGCAACAGTGCCTGGAGTTGGATTATGATTAGTTTAGTTTAATTTCCTCTGCCATGAGTGAAACATTAATATCCGTACATGAAATATTGGATTCGAATATCTGAGCTTGTATCACTAGGAACAACTGGAATGTGATGGAAAAGCTTTTGTTTGTGTGTTTGTGTAACTTTAACTTAGGTGTTGTAAGCCCTGAATTATTCATTTTCTCATTTGTTGTGTGATTCAGCCGCTCTTTTAATGATCGTCCTTCATCCTTCCATTCTGGAAGATCTGGTGTCGTGCGTTTGCTCAGTGCAGTGACTGAGGCACAGAAGGTCATTTCACAAGAGCAGCTTCATTCCGCCATGTAAACACAGCGCCTTCATGACGTTCCCATGTTTCAACATGATCCCACTCCTCCCTGGGTTTATCAACAGCAGTTGAAGTCAGCCTCCCCGGAGTAAACATCACTGACCCTTTGTATGAAAAATAGATTTGCAGCTCCTTCATCTCTCAGTGCACTGGAGGTTCTTCTTCTTGGCAAAAGCTCTTTTTTGAAGCAGGCACAGTTTTTTTTTGAAGATGTGACGCATGCGCTCAGCCATTAACATAAAGTTCTGTCTGTTCAGTGAGCAGGTTATCAAGGTATCAGCAATGTTACGATAAACGAAAACCACTTAACTGTAATTGAAGGTCAGCTGCATCTGAGTCTGTGGGTGTAGAACCATTTTAAGTCCAGCTTTAACAAAGTCTTGTACATCTCCTGACCTCGACTAGAAATCTGGTTGTGTTGGAGCGAAGCGCGTGAACCTGAGCAGAATCGGAGACGAGAGACTTGCCCTCTTGTTTTGACACCGATTCAAAGCAGCGTTTCTACGTGAACTTAGCGTGTGGCTGCGTTTATAGGCTTTAAAGACCCGCCTTCGCTGACGGAGAGCTGCAGTCTTTCTCAGCATCTCACTGTGTGACTTCATGTTTCTATGTCTGCGATGTGTGTGAATTCCTTAGACTTCATAATAGCACCTTCCTGGGTGCTTGGCTGCTCCGTAGGTGGACAGCTCGTTGTCAGCCCTTCAGCCTCGACACATCCTGCACACACACACAAACGCACACACACACAGACACACACATCGCCCCATCATTAGAGTCTGGAGCACAGACACAGACATTGGGGGTAGGTGGAGGGGAGATAGACAGACAGAAGAGGGAAAGAGGAAAAAGATGAGATGGATTCAGGGCGGGGGATATTCAGGCACATCATTAGCGCCAGGGATGGAGAGATCTGGAAATAGAGGAGTATAATGAAGATGAGACAGCTCATTTGGGACTTTATAAATTTACAAAAAAATATGGGGAAAAAGTGGAGCCTTTCAGCTGCCTGCACCCTGCCATGCCTTCACAAAGCAATATGTTTTCAAAGGTTGCCTAATTATCGGTGGCTTGGAATTGTCATATAAAGGACAACATTTAGCCCATGCTATTTAACAAGAAGCCTGATTGTGATTAAAAATAAATGTCGTGATAACGCGCGTGTGTGTGTGTATTTAATATTGACTTTTTTTTTTAACACACGGTGGAACCCCACTGCATCTGTGGCACGGATAGAGATGAAGCCGCTTCCCAGTGTGAAGTTCATTAAGAGAAGCAGTGGCAATTATCTAGACATGTGCACCAGACCCACCAGAAAGTCCCACGTTGATGCTAAGTTTACTGTTCTGAATAAAAATGAGCGGATTTCCACAAAAATGGGCATCTGAGAGAAAGAAGCTTGTGCGTGTGCTGTAGCGAACGGGACTCTCGTATCCGCCTGGCGTAGCTTATCCTGTCAGACCTGAAATGGCTACAGCGTCTGGAGTCTGACCATCATTAGTTCTGTTTAATTTCCTCTATCGTAACTGAAACATTCATATCCGCACGTGAGTTATCGGGCTTAAATATCTGAGCTTGCGTCACGAGAACTGGCTCGAAGAGGAGCTTCAGCCTCTGAGAATATTGAGATCACGGAAACATCAGCCAGTCTCCAAGGATCAAAGACGGAGCACGGAAAATGGAGAAGGCAACAGTGATTGGCTAAAAGGGAGACTGATAGAAAAGATTCAGGGTAAATTTATACCGAAGGAACATGTGACTCACTCACAGCAGAAACAGTAGATGTCGCATGTGTAGAACACACCAGTGACAATATGACAACAACTGTGTAAAAGAATCCATGACTCTGCTGTTTCTCTTGGATTCATTAGTTTCCAGACCTAAAATCTATCACTGGAGCCGCCAGTATAGACATTTAAAGCACAGCCATAGCCAGGTACTGAAAAACTAAAGGTAAAGTGGATACGCAGTTACACAAAAACATGTTTCCTGGAACTAATTATGAACAGTCACACAACAAACCGAGGATGAGGATAAGATGGTAAAACAGAGGGTAAAACAAGGAATGATGATGAGAAAGTGTGTGTAGAGAAGAATGTACTTGACCTGGTCTGCTTGTGTGTGTCTGTGTGTGTGTGGGTGTGTGTGTGTGTGTGTGTGTGTGTGTGTGTAAGAAAGCTGTCAACTACCCCAAGCGAGAGAGTTCTAGCAGTATGTCAAGCTAATGGGCAGAAACTGGGGCATAGTGAATTATTCAACAGCTTTTTAGGGAGAGGAGACATTTCCAATATCTTCCCTTGGGAGAAAGGGAAGGACCCTGTTCTCGTAATACAGATGCAAGCGCACACACGCTTTGGCGCCGTCCAACAGGTGCTACACTAATATTGTGCTTTCTATAAGCAAACACAGCAGCAGCTCACTCGGACTCGACGTAACTCTCTCTCTCTCTCTAAGTTGTTGAAAGAAAAAGTTGGTCGACTTGCTTACAGGAATTTCACCATCACTCGTGTGGAGCCTGAGGAATAGTTGGTGCCAGCTAATACCGTACAGTGTTTCTGCTTCAGTTCAAATCCCACCTAACTGTACCCATCAATCATCTATACTGTACCACTCAGCCTGTTACCCCACTATGGCCTCAGCTCCATCGCTACAGTGCTTCAGTATTGAGCTTGGTGTCATCGGAAGTGACGAGCAGGAGTTTGGCACGAGAAGAACATGCGAGCTCCACCACCTTTTTAGTTTCAATGCAACGTTGTTGTGTGATAAGGTGAACAACTCGATGCGGACACAGCGCATACCAAAATAAAAGCCTGCCGTTCAATGTGGCTGCTGTATTATTTAGCCAAACTATAAATTTGTAACAGGAACATAAAACTATAATGAATAAACCAAACACTGTTGAATCAGTTGAATCACATTTGGTTCGGTCACATATTGTGTCTACTAACTTTTTAAAAAGGCTACAATAACTGGTCATTGTTCAAAGAGCCTTCAAAACAACACTACAACAGTGCTCTGACAAATCATAAAGGACCTATTGAGAGAGAGAGATTTCTAGAGACCACACTAGATGATCCACTAAATGATCCCTTTGATGCTGCACATTTCTCTTTGTGACAAGCACAGACCATGTAAATACATCATTTTGTGCACATTCCCTTTTTTTGCATTAAAATCTCATTCAGTTTGTGGCTAAGGCAATAGTTATGACTCTAACGGCTTTCTACACGTAGGGTTTTACAACAAAAGAAACGCAATAATCTAAGGGAAAAGATCCTTTTTTTGTTGTACGTTATGCTTGTGCTACGTTCAGCCACCGGTCATTTTCACTGGGTGCGTTGTCTGCAGAGCTCTACCGCTATCATGGCTGCATTGAGGTACAGGTTGGTTTTTGTGTTGTGTTTACCTCCAAACAGATTTATGGACTATCTGTGCACAGCTGCGTGCTCCATCTAACTGGAGGAGGAAAATCACAAAACTCCACTAGTAAAAACTCCGCCGCTCTCCCAGGGACGTGTTTTACGTAGCGGCTCCTTCAGGCTCATTAAATGATCTGCAACAGGTGTGTGTTTAAAAATTTACATCCTTTACATCCGAGAAAACTTTTATCATGCAGTAGGTCACATGCAATGTAACAATTGGATTAATTCTATAATAAAAATATACTAGAGACAATGCAACCTAATTGCTGATAAGAAACAAAGATCTATAAAAGGGATGAATGTTATTGACACATGGCTAGATGATGTACCAAACATGTGGCTGCTTCAGAAAGAGGGACTACAATAAACAAACAGCATCAAGGATGACGATATGACAGAAGTAAAATAAAAGCGCACGTCTCGCAGGTCACCTCTCGAAACCCTCCAACATGGACAACGCTGCACCTGAGAGTGTTTCCCTCTTCCTCTCTCTGAGCCCTCTGCTGCCAAAGAGTCAGATCTTATGTAACACATGACATTTACAACAAGGTCCATTCCCTGTCTACCTATCTGCCATGCTTCCATCCCTCTCCTCTGCCCCCCCTCCCCACCCCCCAGCCGCTCCGCTTCTCTCACCATCTCTCCATATCCAATCTGACTCACTGACATTTAATTAGTTGGTGAGTGGAGGACGCCTCACCACATCAGCCCTGTAGTGTTGCTGACCTTTTCAGACTGGGTCACTCATCTGCCATTAGCGCACCGTCTCCCTGCTAGTACCCCCACTTCACACACACACACACACACACACACACACACGTGCGCACCCTCTCATCGCCCTCGCAGCGCTAACAAAGCGTACCCCCAGTGAGCTGTTGAAATGAGCCAGCTGGTGATCTGGCAATTGACAGTAAGGTGGAGTTTTCTTTTAGCAAAAAACCAGACGAAGTCAAATGTATGTGTTTGATGATCTGTGATACAGCCAGATTGTGTGTGTGTGTGTGTGTGTGTTGGGGTGAGTTGTTTGTGTGTACGAGGAGGCAAACTTTCAGTCGATTGCATCACTTTAATCAGCATAAGAGGAGGCGAACTGTGGTTATCCTTTCATCTCCGGTCACTGTAAAATGCCCTTTGCAACACACACGTGCATCGAAAGCTGCACGCGCACACACCTGCACACAGACACACACACACCCAGTCAAAGCCAATCAAAAGTTTCCTGTTCTGTCCCCCCGTGACATCTCCACTCCACTCCTCAACACCGTTCACATATCACCTAGCAACATCAGCTTCCATGCACCTCCTATCAGAACCGGTTTGGAGGTCTCACACCCTCTAAGGAAGCCTTTCTGGTCAGCGGAGGGAAATGTGACCTCGATACCAAGACGGAGAAGTGAGGAGCTGTGCAGGGATCCGGGCTCAGGGCCTGGCAGATCCAGCTACACAACCGGCCCCACAGTCTGCTGTTGGACCGCCGCCCAGATTTTTTTTTTTTTTGACACACACACAGAAGTTGCAAAAACATCCCCCACGTAGACATAGTGAGGGGGCACAGCTTCATCATGGCAGGTGGAAGAGTAATGGCGCGTTGGACAGACGTCTCAGAGGCAGCGATACAGTAGGTACGTGGAAATGAATGCTCAGTATATCACTCCGGCTATAATTTCCTCACTTCCTTATCCATCGCATCTTTTCAGTTTTGTCAACATGCCAGGTGTGTGGAAATACATTAAATTCAATGAGGGGCTGAGGGCAACTCATTCCTGGCCCCTCCATCACTGATGTCTGTCCACGTGTCACCTCTCTCCTCACATCCAGATCTCCTGAGCCTCCTCATTCCCTCAAATCCCCGCTGTACGGCAGCGATGGACATTCATTTTCAAGAAACTAGAGCTTGTTGTTTGTCCGGTCACTCGGGCAGCTGCCTCCCAATGAGCAGCTACAGGCTGATCCCAGGCACTGATTGCCCACCTTCTGTAGATTAGCATGATGCAGTTACAAAGCAGCCAAAGCTCCTTTTGAAGACAGGAAACCCTGACAGCCCAGCTAAGCTGACAACTCATGTGTGCAAACAGCTCAAGAGAAGTGTTGCTAATCCCTTTGACACCAAATACTGTAGCCTGGAACCCGAGTAGAGTCCAAACCAGATCCATCCAGCGCAGCCCAGGACCACACCACAGATGACACCACTAGGTCAGAGCAGACTGTCTTCCCATCACCCAGGCCTCTCGCTTCAGTCTCAGACCAGGCTGCCGACAGACACGTCAGGCCCCTCAGTGCCTCATTTAGCAGCTTAGCTCAAGAGTGAGTGGAGCCAGTGAGAATCACCAGCGTACCATCATGTCGGTGGAAGCTCCACTACTCAAACCTGCACAAGGCCACCCTGCTTATTATTACTCAACCCTCAGTTCACATCCAAATGTGGACAATACGCAACTATTTCCTGAAATTATACCACATTCTGTCCACAGCAGTAAACAGCAGGCTTCGGGTTTCCAGCTGCAGGAGGTTTACGGTAGAAAGGCTCGCGTTACTTGACTGAAAGCCTTGGATGAAGACACATACATGTATAAATTCCTAATTATGTTTAGAGGCACTTCAGGCGCATGGTGTGAACGATACTGGAAGTGGAGCAGGTAAAAGGACGCTGAGCCTCTGTCCAACATCCTCCCACGTGCTCTGATCTAACATGTGCAATTTACATTAGCCACTGTTTGAGATTTGTAATTGAAATGTCATTTTAAACAGCAGTTATTTACACATTTTCATTTTAAATGTACTATTTCAGCTCATTATTTAAACTTTAGATGATGTTTGTGTTGCTTTTGCTACAGAGAGCTTGGCACCATTGGGAAAGTTGAAACTTGAGTTTCAATAAAAATCATAAATAAACCTAAATCAGAATGCCGTTATATTTCCTTGCTTTCTTTTTTCGTGTAAGGCAGAGAGACTCAGAGAGGTCTGTCCTAATACCTCCTGACATCTGATTGCTTACAGGTGCCGAGGAGTGTAGGGAGGTTTAGGTTTAGTGCACTTCTGGTCAACCTGGTGTTAAGAATATCAGTCTTCAGTTTTTCTACTTAAAGCCAATATGAGGCAAACCGACCATTGTCATTGCTGTAATATGTTGGCGTTACCAGGACAACAAGAAGGATGCTGTGACCTGACATCATATATGCATCCACAAAGAGGCGTGGGGATCAAATTTCATTTGCCTAGTAAGCAACTTGGTCTGTCGGAGGCTTCATAGCACACATAGGTAGGTTAAGTTATGCTCAAGCATCAATGCGCACTGTGCACAACAGGTTTGTGTTTAAATGTGCTTTAAACTGATCTTGACGTTGACGTCCGTCCATTCCTTACACTTTTGATCTTCTGTTTCAGTTTTAGAGAAGGTTTATAAAAGAACCTTCACATGCAGAGTAAAGCTCATTTCACTCCGCTCACTGCCTCCACGTGTAAAGAAATCCGAAGCTTGACGGATGCTGTTGCGCCTCGTTACAGTTGCTCAGCTATGATTAGACTGTCTCTGTTCACGGGAGGCGTTCGACACACATACACTTGTTCTTGCACGCTGTCAGAACAAGTTGTGTTTTGTTTGAGTTTTTTTTTTTTCCAGGCAAAAAAAAAAAAAATGTCACGAGTACGTTAAGAGATTTCCGTCCTGTTCGAATCCGCTGCTGCAGTGACTCCTGAAAATGCCCGGGAGCTGGAGAATATTTTCAAACCACATATCTGCACAATTTATGCGTCCTTCAGCAATTCAAGGAATCCCCTACCTGCTCCGAGATGCTCCTTTACAGCTGGCCCTGACCTCTAATCTCCAAGGGAGGAGAGGTAGGAGACTTTCCCCAAGGGATCAACAAAGTATTACAATTATTATTCTGGCCAAAAAGTGAAACAATTTGTTGGATAGAGTTTTGTATGATAAAAAGTGATGGTAAAAATGTCCATGTTTACCCTTAGCGATAGCTAAAGAGCACATATAGCCAAAGGGACTAGACTATGATTTTAGCGTTATTAAACTCTTCCCAAATGAGCCCTGGGAAAGAATGATAAATGGAGGCATTTATTCATTCCTAAGCACTGTATGCTGAGAAAGGAACTGCAGACAACACACGTATTATTAAGAAATGTTCAAGCCCAACAGCTGGAGAAATACTGTATGTCTATTTTTAATCCACTTCTATGCAATTTTTGTGTCTGGTTTTATTCCTGGGCACTTCTTCTTTTTTCGCGTTCAAAGCAAGGTGACAGCGTCTGTGCTGTACGCGTGAAGTGCACAAACCCTCCATTTACGGAACAAAGCTCAAGCCTTTCATAATTGAAGCGGCAGCCGAGTGGAGCGGTGCGTAGGCTGTCCTCTAATCAGACGCCATGAGTTCAAGCCGGCGTGACAACAAACATCCGTCCCGCTCAAGTGTCCTTGACGAGACACCGGATCCCTACCAGCGCCGGGACTGCTTGTCAGCGCTGACCATGAAAGTAAACGCATTTAAAAGAACACTGCATGATTAGCGCCATTAAATGTTTTCTACCCAAACCTACGTAAAAACAGCAACACGAGTGAGTCCAGTGACAAAGCACCTCGAGCCTTTAAATGCACCGGTGTGTGCCCATTGTTAGTACACTACATCGATTCTCCACAGTATTACTGCAGCACTGTGCTTTTTGGACAGAATGTTTGGCAGCGGTCCTCAGCGTGTTTATTTCTGCTTCTTTCCCTCGTGCTGCTGTTGCTTTTGTTGGCTGTTCACCGGCAGCACCGCGGTAAAATACAATTAATCATCCTTACTGGTATTTATTCGGGCCTTAAACCTTGAACACTGTTCTGCTTAGGGTGGATCTTGTCTCCAAAATGAAACATATCGTTTTGTGTCAACGATATGTTTGTTATCCAGTATATAAATACATCCATGGACGATTTCAAACTTCCCAGTTTGTGCTCGGAGCGACACATACCCTTTATCTTTCTATAACTATGCAAGCTTGCTTTTATCCTGATGTAATTTTTCATAACTTAGTTTAATATTTAAGGCATTTTGTTTAAATGTTGATACTGTACATATGTTTTCTGTCTCCGTTTTTGACCATATTTCAGTATTTCTCTAGATCAATAATAATAAAACTTATAATAAAAATGTGAAACTTATTCATTAGGTTCATCTGGGGATTTAAAGACCTGACAGAAAATTGCAATATCAAAGATATTGTGTTCAGTTGTGACCTTTGTATTAGTCACTGAACCTAATCTGAGGAATTTCTGAATTTTCCAATATTGCAATTCTTGTCTTGTCACACTACAGCGTGCTTTCAACCTCAGTAAGCCCCCTCCTTCGTCCAACACGACCCCCAGCTGCAAAGCCAGGTCCACCGAGAAAAGCTTTTCCCAGTCTGATGTGGACACACTTGACTGGTTTGCACAGAGTCCTGACCTCATCACCTTTGTGATAAAGTGGAAGCCAGGATTATTCAACATTAATGAATTTCACAGTCTTATGAAAGCCTGAAATCAAATGTGTGGAGCTGGTTATAGCAGCATATTAATGCTGGCTTAGGAATGAGATCTTTAACAAGCACGTAGGAGTCCACCGAACAGACAGGTCTGTTAAACTCCTGTCTCTTTATTTTACCCTTTCTCTTAAAGAAAACGAAAAGATAAAAACAAAGATTGAGGGGAAGGAATTATTCTTTTTGAATAAATCATTTTGCTATTCTGAAACAGTTTCCTAAACTGACCGGTTACAACACTGCCTGAGTTGTGAGCAGTGGGAGTCAGTCCAGTTTGCGTCTGCATCCTAGTCTGGGAGAGATAAACTAAGTTCTTGTGTGAAAGTTAGGGACATTTGCGGCTTGTGTCCCACTGGCAGATCCCTCACTTCTCCAACTACAAACCTCAGCGAGAAAGCACCAGAAAGCTTCATTAGTATAAAGTTACCTAATCTCACGCGGGTACACATCAGCATCTTTCCCTGCTGCTCTCTCCACTTCGCCCTCTAAGGAGCTCTCTCCGGTGACTCGCTGTTCCAGAGGATGCTTCCAAAATGGCGGCTCGGGGAGCGCGGCTATTCCCCAGACTGTCGAGATGAGATGCCGCGTTCCCTCTTGCGAGCGCAGCCGAGGGGAGGAGGGGATGCACAGGAAGTCGTGTGTGTGGCTTTTCTTTCCCCTTTTATTTTCACAGCTTTCTCTGATCTGATCTGATGTGAAATCACAAATTGGCCCCTAGCCGCTGCCCCCTGTGTACATAACAGAACTCATTAAAGAGAGGAGGGTTATTAAAAAGTGATGGATCGAGGGAGGACTCCGACAAGAAAAAGTGATTCTGTTTAATAAAAGAGACAGAGGAAGGAGAAGGGGTACAAGCTTCAGAAAGAAACTTAGTGTGGAAAAGAGGCTAAGCAGTGAGGGAGCTTTAAGATTCACTTTCACAGAGGGCTTGTGCAAATATTCCAGATTCTTCTGAGGCCTTGGACATGCTTAGATATTTATTTTCCAACAGATGATAACAGGGAATAGGACATCGTTTCCACTGGCTCTGTTTCTGTGGCCTACATATGGACCCTGCGAACAGACAATATGATACGGAGGCAACAACGCTCGCAACCGCAACATTCAGCAGATGTTCGCCATATATTAGCGTTCACTTAAGATTAAAGGCTTTGGTAAATAGCCGTAGACAAGACAAAGAGTTGGGAGACAGGCAGGCAGAGTGGAGGTCTCTGCCAGGAGGGGGGAGGAGGAGGTGGAGGGTTATGAGTTTCTTCCAGGTTGTTTGTTCCTCAGAGACCACTGTGGATCCAGATGGACTGAGCCTGCGAGGGAACAGAGTGTGCATCAATATTTACTCGCTTCCCCTCAATTTGCCCACTAAGACTGAGCCATAAAAAAACAAAAGACGCTGGGCACACACATAGCTATTAACATGTAGATAATGGGTTATAACCCACCCCCCACCCCGTGCAGCGCAGAGAGTGAATCAGGTAGAAGTAAACCTTGAGTATAAGTCAGCGCATGGCCTCAAAAGTGAGGAATCATATGCTAATGTATCATCACGAGAGCGCGTATGTGAGAAAGGGTTTGCACCTGTCGCTTTATATCGGTGTGTAAAGACCGAGTGTGTGCCTCCAGGAGCTGTGGGCTAAAAAGAAGCCCTATCCCTCTCAGCGGATGGGTGAAACGGAGAGGAATGCAACGGAGGCAGGGGGAGGGATGGGAGGGTGGGGGGTGAGTCACCGTGCAGAGCTACCGGCAATAACTGAAGGGACTATAATCTGTGGCCTGCAGCATCCCACCTGAATGCTTGTGCAGAAACTAAACCACCTGCCCCTTTCAGCGGCCTCCTGAGGTCTCATTTCTAAACAATGCATAAAGCACACAGGAAAAAGGGGCGTTGGGAAGGCGCGCGTGCGACTCCCCCGGCAAACGTTAAGCTCTACACAATCTAATCCGACAGGACAGAACGCGCGCAGGTCTGCACAGAGATTCTGGCCACTAAAATTAGATATAGCGCTTTCATTAACCTGCTGCTCCTCCACCTCCCTCCGTGTTCACGTATTCCATCATTTTTTATTAACTGCAATATGGTTATGTGATTTAACACTTAGTTGTGTGGAACAGTCAAGAAGAAAGTTCGGACATGACGCAGCCTTCATCCTCCAGCATTTGCGTTTTTGTTTTTTTTTCCAGCCCGTACTCGGGACAGATGTTTCTATCTTACCTGCAACAGCTTCACCCGTTCTCGTCCCTCTGTGTAACATCGTGTTTAGGTTAGCGCTCAGTGCTCGTTTCTACAGGGTGCTAACAAAATGTATTTTTATAATATAAACACTCCCAGCAGGGAAGTACAAAAACACAGGAACCTCAAAATAATGTTCAAACCCTTTTAGTGGAAAACTAATGCATTGTGCACATCCCACAAGAATGAATTGTAATGAGATAATTTGAGTATTATTGTGGATTACTGTGTGTGTTTCCCCAGCAGGGGTGTTTTAATGGAAGTGTGGGTTTGAGAATAGCCTGTGACCAAACACAGTTTTAATGTGTTCTCCTTAGTTAAGCCGGAAAGTTTGTTTGTGCTTTTATCGGCCAAAGTGCATCCTCTTGTATCTGCTCCCTCTTACCTCTTATTTTACTGCGCTCCAGTTGAAATCCTGGATTGTGACAAGTGGAACTTGATCCTTCAGCAGCGTTTAACAGTGGGAAGGCAACAGCTGCACTGACATGAGGACCCCGGGGACTTTGTCTGGGGAATGACCCTGGTCCCAGTTACTCAACCGGAACACCAGTGGTTAATGAGCCGGCGTTGGGCTACTCTACAGCCAAATAAATGCAATTAGTTCAAATTTGCTTTGACAATTAATGGCGGTTACCTCGTCTCACCTCTCTGTCCTCAACATGCGTTTTCTCTAGGAAAACAAAACAGTTTCGTGCGTCTCATCTGTTTATCTGCCTCGCTGATCGTTTTTTCATGCTCCTTATTCGTGAGCAACATACATTTATCTTGCCAGATCTTGTCAGCTTCGTGACTTTGTGAACAAGGTAGGCAGCCGAAGCCAAGGTCGAGCTGTGTGCGGCTGACAGGAGGGCACTGAATAGGAATAAACTGCAATGGGCTGAGTTACCTTTTCGTCTCCCGCGGCTGTTTGTAGCTCCGCACCGGCGCGTCCATCTTTGTCTCATCTGCTCCAGTTCCTTTGGCTCTGAAGGGCAGGGGCTGCTTGCATGTCAGAGATTAGAGGTGTGTGTGTTTGCGGCTTGATGTCTTTGTCCTGGCGGCGCAGGAGGCAGAGGGCGGCGGAGTCGTGCGGACTGCGTGTACGTGTGAGGGAGTGTTGCACCACGTGTGAAGTGGAGACGGGAGAGAATAGAAGCACTCGTCTGTATAATGGAGTAAGAACTCAGCCAGCTTCTAGGAGCCTTCATCCGTCTGCTGCGGCACCAAGACACACACACACGCACACACACACACACACACTCCCTTTTTTTCTGGCCCACAGACCTCACCAGGCCAGCTGTAATTTGTCATTTGGCTGCAAACTGGGCCGTCAGCGCTGGGTTACTTTTAGCTTCCGGCTCGATGGTAATCCCTCCCTTTGAAGGCCAGCCAGTCCAATCCCATGGCTGACACTGCTAGAAAGGACTACATCATTGTGACCTTTATGGTGCACCAGCTAATCTTTCCTCAACAAGAGGGAGAGAGTGGAAACCTGCCACTGAGTTCAACAAGCTTGCTTGTCCTCCATAACTCCTCTCCCAGCATCTTCTAATATTCTCCGCAGAAAAACACCCAAAGCTTTTTGTCGCCCCACTCGCTTTATAGAAACTCATGCAGGCCTCTTAGTCACTTGACATTTAGCAAATCCTGATGTCTCTACCTCTGGGTTTGTGTTGTGCTGTGTAGAGGTGGCGTGTGTATTTTTCAATTGACACATGTTAGTGGTTTCACCTTTAATTTGGCGGCTCAGGGTGAATGAGAAACCAAAGGCTGGACGGGATTTGTTTCGCGCCTTCAGAGAACCTGCTGTACTCTAGACGGAATTCAAATGGTTTTTTCATGAACACTTTCTTACAGATGCCTTACAAATTAAAAGCGCGGTTCACATAACGTTTCCAGACACCAGCTTTTAACAATCCCAGAGTCACAGATTCCAGTTATTGCTGTCACAATTGAACAACACAACACCAGACTACAATTAGAAGCGAATAACGACCTCATCATCCATTCAAAGTCTGAGCTAATTGGACATTTCCTAGAAAGCACTGAATGCTGTAGCCCAAGGGAACTGAAACAAACAGAGGTTACTTCCCCTTCATCATAACCACCGTGGTCCTTCGAGCCAGACTATTAACCCCAATCGCCGGCACACTGTGTTCATGCTGGTCAGCTTCCAGGTGTGAAGGAGAGTAAGTGTGTGACTGTGTTCCCGCAGACGAGAGGGTCCATCTCAGAGGAATTACCTTGAATAACGATTTGTACTGCAAAACAATATTAATATTATTAATAAACATGCTTGAATTTGACTTCCTGTATTTACTCACAACCCCAAAGTCTCATCAACACACAAATCCCCCCTTTCCCTCACTCTAGCGTCTCCCTGGCCCATCATCATTTCATTTTGCGCCTGATTCAGTTTTCGCCTTAATTCTGCTACGCTAATTAGCATCGTATTAGCAGCACCTACCATTTAATCACATCATATGTTTGCAGTTCACCAACCTAATAGTGTGTAATTTCACTATCACAAAGGTTAAAGGTGATCCTCTTGCACACAGAGCTACAGTCACGTAAGGTAAACATTAGAGGAGTCGTGTACCAAACCCTGAGGAACACAGAATTACAGTTTTCCTAGCAGCGCTTCTGCAGAATTGTTCAGCAGTGGAGGTGGTCTGCTCCGTTCCCTGGCAGCCCAAATTTACGAACCTGCTCTTTCGCACCTACATAGCTGGTTCTGCCTTTAATTTGGCTGCTCTTTCCTTGTGGGAGCACAGGAAAAGTATACAAACTGGATAAGAAGGCAAACAATATGAATTTTTAAACACTTAACACTGCATGTGTTTAGAAGCCAGGTTGGTGTAGACCTGGTCAAATAATAATTGAACCAAGCTGCTGTGACTCTTGGGTGCGTGGACTTGATGGAGATTTGTTTGAATCTCATTGAATATGTCGCCAAAACCAACATAAATATTTGCGACTGAAGCGTCGATAAAGAAGAGTTGAAAGTGTCTCGCTCACTCAGTGGCCTTTCGTTTTCGCTTTGCTTCGGTCCGACAGTCCCCTGCCATCGCTTCATCTCTTTTGTTCCTGCCAGACCAGGCCAAATGGGGGCGTGAGCTCAACATAGGCGTGCATCAGCAGGCTACCTCCAGCCTCCCGCCATTTGCCAGCATGGTACCAATCAACACTTTACTCCCACCCTGCGGAGAAGCGACCGATTCTGAAGGAGACAGAAGGGGACCTGGTGTGATGGAGATATAGAGTGTGTGAAAGAGAGGAAGAGGGAGGAGAAGAATGGGGGGGGGGGGGGGGGGGGACAGAAATAGAGGTCGAATGAGATAAAGGAAGTCAGTTCCATGTTGAGCATCCTAAATTTACCCAAGTGCGGGGCTCCCAGTCGTCTTCAACTCTAGCTCCATCAAAGGATCCGTGTCTCTGATACAGATACGCACACACACGATACAAATTGAATTAAAACCTTTGATATTACTGTAACTCAGATTTAAATATAGCTAAAACATGAAGTTTGAATTCTGAGGATGTTTAAAAATGGCCCCAGAGTTTAATAAGTTTTAAAAATAATACCTGTGAAAATGAAAGAGCCAGTCAAATCACAATCCTGTGGGTATTTATCTTTTTTCTCCAATAATGGATTCTGTGCTTTTGTATATTTCTCCAATTTATCATAGTGTGTCCTTGCTGCCTAAGCCCTCTCCTTGCAAGAGTGCTATTGATCCGAGGCATTGTAATGATAAATGCATTCTTTTTCTCAATGATCATATTTAACAAATGAGTGGTGCGGGGGGGGAAAGCCATTTTAAATATATGTATTCATGCTGCAGATACGTTTGTAACAGTAAACAATACTTTTGAGAGAGATCGATTTTCATAATTCTGATCTTCATAGAGTAGCAAGCTAAATGAAAAATCTCCATCATTTTCCAGTGTGTTTTTGACAACCTCTTGCTTGTTGGTTCATACTTATAGAAGAAATCATCCAACCAAACACGCCATGAAATAAAATATACAAATGCAACTTTTTGTACAGTATAGCTTAAGAAATTAGAAAGAAAATCAGCAATATGTCAATTCAACAAACGAAAGAGCGAGCAGGTTATGGTACAATATCTTAATTGGGTATATAAAAGCATTCGGCAGGTGTTTGTTTTTTTTATTATTAACAGTCAGTAACAACAGGAATGAACAGTAAAGTAAAAAGCATCAGAAAGTGAAAACACATACACGTAAAGCGTTCCCTAAAAAAACGGCGGTTCAATACTGTAGCTGTGCTCTGTATAAAAATACAAGGAAGGTTGGATTTCTGCACTGTAGAAAGGATCAGAGAGGTAACATGCAAGTGAAAACAAATAGACAATGAGGAAAAAATAGACTTGCTGAAGTAGGGTTAAGTGAAAAGAAGACACGCTGAGAGCGGAACGGGGAGACGGCAATAATGGATCAGACAAATACGGAGCAAGAGAGGAAGAGCAGAGGCGTGAGGAAGAGATCAGCAGAGAGTTGACAGTGCTGGGACTCGCAACCTGTTCCCGTTCCCTGCGGCTGCGGCTGTTTGCCCCCGCGAGTACCATCACCAGTGGGCGTGGAGGGGCCAGAGCCGGGGGCCCGGGACACAACATTTGGTCATTTCACAGAGCGCTGCAGCTCACCACAACAATGTTGAAGCAATCAGAGTTAATTGCGCTCTAATGGCTCCCTTTCCACTTTCCCTCTCTAACTGGCTGGAGCGCCATCTGTGCACACACACACACACACACACACAGACACACACACTCCTCACGCACAGACAAGCATCCACAACAGGCTTCAATTAAACTCTCCAGCCATCGTACGGGTTTGGATGCTGAGAGAGTGTCGTGGAGAGTATCAGCCAAGTAGAAGATGAGAGATTGTCCAACGGTGCACGCTGTCACCCAGGAGGGGCATTTACAGGTTATACTGCCAGTAAAACCTTTAGCCGTGTTTGCATTGATTTTGCCCTCGGAGCAGAGCGGTTGAAATAACCGTATAATCATGTGTTGCAATAAATGGATCCAGCTTAACGGGAGAAGTGGGTTTGTGGCTCAAACACGTTGGCTGATGAGGCCGTTATTGCAACCGCTGATGGATCTCCCCCGTCACTCGCTCCTCTTTGGCTCACCTCCCTCCCACCTGGCATGTGAAACCGTGAAGGCGCTTCATTCTCAGAAATAGCTTGTCACTGCTGTCATCTCCACGGCTCCTCTCCCATGCGTCAGGTTCCTTCCCTGCAATTCTTTGTTATGACTTTGCAGGAAATCTTTTTCGGTGGCGCAGCGTGGAAACCATCACCGCAGGCAAGAAGAAAAAAAAAAGAAAGAAAAAAGGTGAAAGGGGTACAGGAGGCAAAAGTGCTTTAAGTGCAGCGGTTGCCAGGGAAACCACCTTTACCCAGGTTCTCCTCGCTCGTTCACCTTCCAGGATTCGAGCGGCTTGCTTCCTTAATTGACAGATTTGGAAACACACAAACACAGAGACACACACACACACAAACACACTTCTGGAAAAATGAATAAATCCATTGCCCACCTGCTTGTTTGCACTCTGGCAACCGATTCCTCTCCCTTTCCTGTTTACTGAGACATCGTCCATGCTACCATCTGTCCATATTTCATGTTTGCAGTGAAAACATAATTTGCTCAGAGCAGGTAGAGCACTTCTCTTTTGCATAAACTGTTTCACTTAACAATAGGATGCTCTGCTCCTGCTCTGCGGCACACATCATTTCACGCGCGCGTTGAGCAGACTGCTCACAAATACAACTTCGTTCCTGCTACTTGTCACGTGTGTGCGTGTTTTTAACAAACAAACACACATATGCTGTGTGTCCGTCGTCCTAGGGGCCAAACAGAGACATAATAATATGAAGCTACTTCCCAGAGGCGCGCACGCGTTTGCAGAGATCTCAGACTGGGGTGCGAGTCTCCGAACACTCACATTTTCTTTTTTCAGTTCAGTTGGAACCACAGTCGTCTGTGCTGATGCAAAGACGTGCAAGATAAGTGGATTTCTAAGACTTCACAGTTGTCAGCTCAGTAAAACAGAGTGTCCAGATGCACGCTCGGAGTAACGATGCTTCATCAGAGCCGTGCTGTGACACTGCCTTTAAAGTTTCCCGTGTACTAAAAGAAAAAAGAAATCCACATGCACAAACACATTTTTCTCTACTTCTTAACACGTTGGACATAATCTCCAGGCTAAATTTGAGCATCTGTCAGGAAGTGAGGAGCTGGTTCAACCTCATTTTACTTGTTCTCCAAGTCACGCTGCTAGTCAGGTTTTGCACAGCTTCACTGTTGCGCAGCTGTGCACTCAGCGATGGTTACGTCAGCTTCTAAGGTCAGACCAACGGTAGACAGGAGGTGCTGAGCAGTTCTCCACAGCGTGTGTGTGTGTGTAAACGGAGAATGTAGATCTATGTAAAGTGAATATTTGGCTCATTCTGCTGAATTGTGATAAATTCTGCTCCACGTCTTGTGACTGTTTCTCTTTGTGCAGCGAGTCGTGCCGTAACGCTGTTCTGCACCTCGTCCCTGACTGTGGCAGGAGCAGATGCTAAAGCCAGCTCCGGCCCGGGGGGCTCTGAACACAGCCCCCGCCAAACTAAACGATTTTGCCCCTCTGGACGGCGGCTCTGGAGGCCGGTTCAGCTCTTTATCCAGCGTCGGTTCTCTGTGTTCATCGTAAATCCTCTGCTGATGCCAGAGAAAGAAAGAAACAGGCAAATGTCAAACCCTCCAAACTGGGACAGAAAGTTCCACTTGCACTGGGATTTCATGGCTGTACCTAAAGCTCATTTTCCCCTACTGTTTTTTGTAGGTTGATGAGTACATTGTGCAAACGGGCGCATGAGCGACAGGAAGGTGTGTTTTCCGGTGCAGTGAGGTTCGCCTTGCACTCCTCCATCCCTCTCCTAACCTCCACGCGTGCCGCTGCGACCCCTGCTAGCCAGTTTCAGGGAACCAGCAGACCGGAGTTTTGAACCAGCGGTCCCCGGGGCTGCTCGGGGGGAGAGCGTTACCCTCTGTGGCATGCGGGTCCAGACCTCTTGGCAGAGCGATGCAAAGGAGAGCAAACACATGTAACCGGTGGGAGTTGGCCCATCTGTCTCTGTCTCTGTTAGTGGCGCGTGGACACACACAAATGCACGCGATTCCTCGGGAAAGTGAGACACGAGCCTGCGTCGGCAGCGACTGACAAACTGCACAGCGAAGAGAAAAGTCGGAGGATGAAGTGACCAATAGATCAGACAAGTGAGACGCTCCCTTGCTCGCTCGCTTCCTCTGCTTTCGCTCCCTGCCTTCTCCAGACACCTGAAGGTAATCACACAAAAAAAACACTAGAGAAGTGAGACATCTAGCAGCTCTGTTTTGACTCACTCTAGTGTTTAAACAAAGGTATTTTATACAGCGTAAATGTTGATTTGTTATGAAACTCAAGGAACAGGTGTTACTAGAGGTGATAACGTCACAGGTTAAAGTTTGGCGTAATCACAGGTAAAAACTGGCGCCATCAAAAAGCTGCTTCCTGTATAAGTGATGGGCTTTTAAATGCACAGCCTCCATTCGTGTTTTATTGTTTACCTGCAGGTTTTTTAGAAGAAGATTCCCTCATTTATTCATTTTCCTGAAACCTAGTTTTGTACTAAAAAGACTTTCAGAACTAATATTGAGCCGATATTCACCTGACTACATTTTTGCACAGGACTGTGGATTCTGGCTTCCATCACATCCATTGACTTATTTCAGTGTCCATCTAGAGACATGACTATTGTTTTTAGTGAACCCATCCTTTAGCATTTAGCAGAAGGCAGTGAACAACGAACCCTGCAGATTAAGTGGCTAATGACACCTTTGTTTTTTATACATGCCTGCACGGCTCTAATCACTAGAGGTAAACATCTAAGAGAGATAACTTTATTATTTACAAAGTACTGAAGACAAAAAGAAACCCCAACATATGTCACCTGAGAAGCACCAGGCAACAGTGGGAAAGAAAAACTCCCCCCTTTCGTTATAAGGGTTATAAGGACACAGACGTCTGTGCGTTTGTGTAGCAGGAAGAAAACAGGGCATAAAAACAAACTGAATGTGCAAGCGAAAGGGCAGCGATGAGTTTCACCTAAAGCTGGATTCATTACCATGCATCTGTCAGAGAGCCGACAGAGGTCTGGTTGCCGGGTGGTACAGAGCATCAGCATCTTTTTCCCTCCTCTCTGTCTTTTTCCTGGCCGTCTGTCGCCACTGTCTCCCTTCCCCTCTCGCTTCTGACTGAGCCCAGTTAAACACATCAGCATGTCTGTCATCACTCTGGCCTCAATGTCTGCAGACACTGACACAGTGCAGACAAGAAAAGTCCATTATCGCCTCCCTCAGTGTGACTATTTATCTCTCTCACCATTTTGCCCGGTCACTTGGAAAAACCAGGCACCGGCCCCGCCCTGCCTGCAAACCCCGCACATCCGCACACACGTGATGGGCTAAATCCTGCGTGCCTTGTCTTTGTATAAACGCATTGCTGGGGAGAATTTCTCATGCGTATGAGTTTAGTGTCTGAACGAATGTCTCCTAGCTCCTCCCCAGCAACAATCAACCATGTGTTGTTTCCACAGGACATTTAACCCCGAAAAGCCCCATTGGGGACACTCAGAGTCCAGCAGCTGAATCAGAAGGCACTGCTTGAATGGAGCCTGCCTTCATGTGTTTTCTAGGACAGATGCAGTTGTTACGTTGGCATATGAGCAATCACACGACTAAAATAAAACAATTATACACAAAGGTAAGAATGGGTTAGGCACCATCTGCACGCCACCATAGTGTATTTGTATTAAAACACTTTCAGTCCTAATTTTATTATCATGACAGAGACATCGGTGTATTTCAGGAGGAATCTACTTGTGATTATCGAGTGCAGTTAAGAAATCTGCTGACTCATCAAAGCCAAATATACATGTGAATAAAGACACGACAAAACACTAGGCGTGACTGTTGCTGGGATACAATTTAGACTGAAGAAACAAAATTAAGGAGCAGCTTCCAAATGACAACTCCAGCTTAATACCATTAAAAACAACGGGTTCGATCGATCTCAGCACACTCATTTGGATTATTTTGGCTGTGCATTACACCGTGTTGGCCTACACTGCCCGGCCCTCGATGTAACGGCACCGCCGGCCCTATTTTATCTGGCGCCATCTCTTCAAACGCACACTCTGTGTCCCTCCAAGCTCTTTGTAGTGAGGTGGAAGCGACACGTCTAAGTGGAACGGTTGACTGGTCAGGCAGGACGCGGCGTCGGGGAAAAGGCCCATCGCATCGGGTGGAACCTCCATCAACGCTGCAGAGACCTCTCAGCTTTCAAGCCTCCAGCGCGCTGACAGAAGGCTTAAAGGAGCTCTTTAAAAGCACCAGCTATCTTCTGAGCCTGAGATGGAGAGAGTCTGGCACACACACACACACACACACACACACACACACACACACATAAGAGCAGTCTGTCACGAGTCCAAATGTACAGTGATGTACTAAAGTGAGGAAGAAGCAGCTGAGCCAGTGTAGGAGTGAGGTGAAGAGAGGTGAGATTGGAAGTTTTGCAGCGCGAGGAAGTGAAACAAATAACCAGAGGGATATTTTTGTGAATATTTCACCAATATGCAACAGAGATGGTAGATACAGCTGAAAGCGCCACGTGTTCCTCCCACTAGTGGCATTTACGAGGAACACTGTGCTGAATGAATTATCTACTGCAGATATTTAGGGGACAGCTGAGGTCAGATGTTTCTCACCAGCATTAAAGCAGATAAGACCTTACTGGTTTCTCAGCAGAGGACCTTTCCCTTTAGCTCCCTGTTTATAATACAAACGCCCTGAAGGAAGCAGCGTTGTGTTGTCTCTGCGATCGAGGGAAACAATGTACTCTGTGTTGTGCTCCTCAGCCAGCATTTACACCCGTATTTATCTACATCGCCAGACCCAGCTGCAGAACGCTGATTGGTTTTGCCTGAGTAATGAGCACGATCGACACAAAGTACAATTTAATTAGGAGCCGCGAACGGCGACGCAGAGATGGAAGATACTGGAACGGAACGGGGATGGCGATTAATGGAACAACGCCTTCCCAGTGTTCCATCATTGGAATCTGATTTATTAATCACCCGTGGTGGAGGGGGTTTTATCTCACTCGTCACGCAAAGTGGCAGGAGAGACGTGCGCGCACACGAGCGGAGGAAGCGTTTCACAGCACTGGGAGGCTGTCGGCCCTCTGCGTGATGCTGAGTGGTACGACTCACGGCAGGTTTGTTCAAATGAGCACTTGAAAGAAATAATATTGGCAGTCAAAACACAAACATGCACCCACACATGGTTGACCTCAAACGCTCCCCTACGTTTCTAGTTTCCTTCTTCAGGTGCCGTGAAAGAAAAGGTCGGAGTTAGTGCTTGAATGCAGCCACGGTTGTAAGCAAATTTTAAAATAATCCCAATTTAATATCCAGCTGCTGGACGCCTCTGGCAGGGATTAGGGGCGGATAACGCTCGAGTTCTCTGCTTGTCCTCTGTACCACAAATCCACAAATACAATTACTCACACACGCAGAAAACACAAAGATGACAAGCAAGCATACCATTCAAAAACACACAACTTCATGTTCTACAACATAAATGATTATGATGATGACTATGAGAGTAAAAGTGTTCTTCAGTGCTTCTAATCATTGTAAAGGATTATACAACTACTTTCAAGCACTCCTGCATTCTACATGCAGAGAAATAAAAAAAAAAAAACCAACACGCCTCCCTGAGCAAGTTAAATGTTAAAGTCCACAAGAAGAAGAGGAAGACAGAACCAGTGTGGTATGTTTGGATGGGTTGCCAGGAGCAACCGTCTTGTGTCTGAAAAGCACATGAAAGCACCGCATCTGAACAACAACAACGAGGATTTAAGAACAATGTTAGACAGATAATGGCAATAATCCAAAGGTCATTGTTTTAAGCCCAGCCAGTAAGTCCTGACATCCGCCCGACTGAAATGCTGTGAGCGAGGATGCACATAACCCATCACGCCCATAACGAACTCTCAGCGAACTGAAGAACTGTTACAAAACCCACACACACAGTGATCACAATCCTCATCTCAACACTGTAGCATCCGACAAACCCCTCGTGAATTTTCTTATGTTTTGTTTCGCTAAACACAACACAAACATTTCGCCCTCAAACGCAACACATTCGTGCCTCTGGTTGTGTCTTTGTGATAAATTTAGGAGGACCCCGAAACTGCGCAGCACGCGGTGAGAAAGACTCAACAAGCCAAACCAGTTGCGAAGACCAAGCATCGGCCTTGAACGTACGCATGGACGAGTGAGCCGCCACCCGCTCGCACAATGGCCACCAGCTGCTAAACCCGCACCTGAATAACAACAGACACATACATCAGTTGATGACAATGCGAAATAGTCGCATACCATCATCATTATCACCACAATGAGATTTCTTAAAACAGCAAACGTTACCTACACCTTCTTATTTGTGTTGGGGGAACATGTCAGCGCGGATCTGCCAACAATTCAGTTTCTGTTGATGTAACTTGAGTAAAATATAGCATCTCGCAGCAACAGAGTGGCTGGAATGCTGGTATTGCTGAGCTCAGAGCTAAAGTGAACATCCAAGCGTCCGTATTTGAGGTTGTCACAACATCTAAAAAAATCTCTAACGACGTTTACAGGCTACGTGATGTTGAGAGGAAAATAAGTGGTGGTACAAAATGTTTTATTTCCTTAAAACACACATGCAACAGCAGCCTAAAAGATCATTTTATAATAGTAACGATCCAAATCCAGCCAATAAACCCACTTTTTACCTAGACCATCCTCTCCACTTCCACCCCCCTCTCTGTTTCTCTCCTGCCTCCACTTCGATGCAAAAGACCTTGATGTCTCTTTGAGGGTTTGCCACGGCACATTTCCACAGCAAATCTAGCGTGTTATGCTTGTGCCGCCATTGCCAAGTTCTCATCATTCATCGTGATGACTCACAAAGCAAGGCCGAAACACAAATGTCTCCCCGCCACCGAACCCCTCCAGGATGAGAGAAATCGTGTCTTTGTGTTGGAAGAAGAAAAGGAACACACTGATTGGCCTCCTGACACCGCATCCGTTTTGATGATAAAGCCTTGAGCAGGTGTAGCAAGCAGTGACCCTTTGGCTCACTCATGAGGGAGAAATTGTTCGACAGATTGTGGGAAATTAATTGGTGTTGTTTGTTCCTCTTTAATTACCTTGTGTTTCTTTGTGTCTTCCTGAATAATCCCCACGCCGAACAGGCCGCTGCTGAATCATAAAAATAATGAGAATTGTGTCGAATCACGCTGATGCTCAACGTGACGCGCCTTATTCACCAGGATCCCTGTGAAGGGAAAATGGTCGACCTCGTTTGGAGTGTGCCCCGAGGTGGCGAGGAATTTACATCAAGCTTGCGCTAAATCAATAATCACTTGAGTTCACGGTACAAAAAAAGGCGGCGCTCGTTTTTTAAAGTGATCAAACGTGTTGGCAAACCGGTGCCTGGGGCACGCCACCATCCACCCCCTCACAACAACGCTACGGTACACTATGCAAACACAAACACACACACAGGTCTGTGCGTTGGCTCCGAACCCTCTACGCGAGCCGACTGAAGCAACATTTGATGTGAGGTGATGGAAATAGAGGAACGCGAGGCTTGTAATCCTGTAAGGGTGACTCCAGCGCGTTTGAAATGGGTCCCAGTGGTGGTGGAGTAGTGGCTGGGGGCCATTGGTAAATGAATCTGTCTGCAGTCACACAGCCAAATGAACACAGGGAGCTAAGTAAGAGAGCGGCGGGTGTGGCAGTTCATTTATGAAATGTATTAGGATTTATGAGGCAATGAAGTGTAAAGGTGCTTTATTAGTCTCCTGCCGCTGTCGGTCCACCAAGACGGAAAGTAGAAATGACACTGCAAATGTTTCACGTCCTGTTTCCTTCCCTTCTCTCTAATGGCAGGAAACTGTCGTAACGAAAACGAATTTCTAATGAATTGAAAAAAACCTCTCCTATTATTTATCTGTTCCTTTTGGGTCTCATTTGTATGCAGTCAAAATATGTTTCAGTACTTTCTGTGCCGCTAATATCTGTGCGTGTTGTTTATGGGAATACGCTCAAGGTCTTTACGCCGCACAATCACACATACCTGATGTCGTGCTGTATTTGTAGAGACTTTTCTAATATGCCGTGTGCCCGCAGACCTCTGGTCTCCTGACTGAACCAGCCGCGGCGGCTGACCAGGTGTTGGGACGCAAGAAAATGTTGAAGCAGAAGCAATAAGACAAGTCCTGGCTGTGTGTGTCTTCGCGTTTATGTGGATGTTTGTGTACCGTGGGGCCGAAATGTGCAGAGCGGTTCTTCTGGTTCATTGCATCCTGGTTGAGATCAAAATCATCTCAAACTCGTGTCAATGAGGTCTCCAAGGAGGGTAATAAAGAAAAAGACAAGCCTGGTGGTTTGTGGTTCATCGTGTGTGTGTGTGTGTGTGTGTGTGGGCGGGGGGGATACATGAACAACATGGATCTAAAAGAGATATAAACTCAACAACCTCTGGACATTTATTTCACATTTATTACTGTCAGTCATAGCTGGGAGCACAGAAGATTGATTTTGAGCCACATGCTCAAGTAAATAAAAACAAAAAAACAACTTAATTCTCATTTCAAAATCGTCATTTCAACACGACTGATAATTGTGGTTCACGAACATCACTTTCACTGTGGAACCACCAAGTGGGAGGAGCAGGGAGGCGGGAACAGTACCCGACCCCCCAACCCAACTGATGTTTCCAGGAAAGACAGGAAGCCATCTTACTTTCCACGTTGCACGCCAGCGGCTGCAGATGCCACAAGCAGCGCCCACTGTTTGCTGGCTTTTTTTTTTTTTTTTTTTATAAAGAAACCGCTTACAATTTCCACACCCCCGACACATTTGATCAGTTAATGGCACCTAATTACGTGACCGCCTAATGCCGGCTCTCTCTGAGGTCAGGTTGCTGCTGTTTTCTCGTTTGCCAGGCTGAGAATGCTTTTTGGAAATACAGAGGTAATTATTGGCGAGCGCCGCTCTCTCATTAGGAACGCTGTGTATCTGAGCAGTGCAGAGAGAGTGAGAACAAAATCTAATTATCGCCCTCTTCTCACCCACCACTCCGTGACATCAATACTCCATTATAGCACCTTGTCCCCAGGGCGCAGACAAACTCTGACTCCTACACGTGTGCATGTACACATTGAAGCGCACACGGCTACGATGCATGAAGTCATTAAAAGTGCGTGCTTCTTTTTTTTTTTTTTTGACAAGATCTTTGTTCGGTTTGAGGTTTTTAATAAAAGCAACCTGGGTTCTGAGGAATTCAACACGCAGGGGCAAAGACCAAAATTATGATAATACCACCATTCATCATTGAACAGCTGCCTATTTAGACATCACGCTTTAAAAGACCAGTATTCCTGCAATGGTTCCCACAGTGTGTGAAGGCAGCGCGCCGCTCGCCCGCTGACATGTAGCGGGGCAGCAGTCACCTAGCGCTTCGGCTTTGAGGTGATTATTTTTGATCTCGCCCACTGTTCGGAGAGTGAATTCAGGTTTTGTGCTCTCCGGTCAGCTGCTTGCTTGCCTTACGCTCCAGACGGCTTCCGTTGCCTCTGCGGTTGTCTTTGTTCACATGTCGTCAAGGTTCAGTTACTGGTGTTGCTCTACGAACATGCCCACTGTTCCTCTGTTGCCTCGCGCTGATTTGCTCTGGAGACAGAGGCAGCCACACTCCGCCTGACGGAGGTTGCTCCCACTCTCCCGCTTTCAGATCAATTAACGTGTTATTTGTTACTTTTCCTTGTTGCAGTTTTGAGGTGGAGATGCCATCAACCACGTCGCTCACCCATCCAAATAATGGGAATCAGTGCACAAAGCAAGGTCCATAAAGACATAAATGACAGAGTCTTATGTGGATGAACTTGACTGGCCTGCACAGACTCCTGACCTCAACCCGATAGAGACTGAGAGTCAGGCCTTCTGGTCCAACATCAGCGTGTGACCTCACAAATGGGCTTCTGGAAGACTGGTCAACAATTCCCATGAACGCACTCCTGAACCTTGTGGACACCCTTCCCAGAAGAGCTGAAGCTGTTATAGCTACAAAGGGTGGACCGACGTCATATTGACCCCTATGGATTAGGAATAAATGTCACATAGCGTCTGTGCATAAACTGGTTGTGTTCATAGTGTACTTATGTATTTGTGTTTCCTTTTTCTTTAGTTCTTGTTTTTTTTGGTTTTGTTTTTTACCTAATTCCTATAATCCCTCATTTGCATTATAAAATTAAGGCTGCAGGAACCCTGAAGCCACTCTGTCCTGTTCAGCCATTAATCTTCCCAGGCTGCAAACTCTACAGTTCGCTACACGGTTTTATTTTTTGCAGCTGTGGCCTCTAGTTTAAAATTCTCCACAGTAATTGCTGGCATATTTGTGCGTGAAGACTAACACTTCACCGGCGTACTTAACTTTATTAAAGCCATATTACAGCCCTCTGCTACATATTTATAGTGGTCTTAAAGGTCTGAATGTAACTCAGTAAACCCAAATATCTCGCTCCTCACAAATGCTTCGTTTTGGAGTCAGCAGGGCACATAGGCTCTTAGGAAAAACACCTATTGCCCTTGGATTTATGTGGTAACCTGAAATTCATGTGAGAAGGTTAGTATCACGTTGCTATGACCTAATGTCAGAGAATCTGGAGAGGAGAAGGTTTCTGTCTGCAGTGAAGTGATGTCACAAACATGCAGATTTGATCGATATATAAATAAACTGTGTCCACGGCACCATCTTGTCTTGTGACTGTGATAAGTACAACACAACAAGGCGTTTCTCAGTTTGACTTATTTTCTGGCTAAATGAAAAGTTTTTATTGATTTTTGGCTTCAATTAATTACTTATGCAGAGCAGCAGCACGTTATAATCATCGCTGGGATACGTCAAAGGGGATGCGTATGTGGCAAGTTTATTTCAGTAACATGAGCTCTAAGGTAAATAAGCCACGTTGTCGTACCACCTTTCTGTCTTTTCTTCTGCCAGCCTGGTGGCAGACACTTATTACCATGACAACTAAGGAAACATCCTGTGATGAAGTCTTTGAAATCTTCGGTCTTTGCTTTTTGACGATGCACGATGACGCATGCATTTTCAAAATAACATTTTTATAAAGTTCTGTTTTACGTTTACATTAACGCGATTGGCGTTGTGATAATGCATGTACCTAAGGGTTTATGAGACAAGGAATCAGTCTGAATTTGTTCCATTTTTCATATCTCACAGGAATGCTCATGGGTTAAGAGGCTACAAAGGTGCATCTTCAGATAAACTCCCAACCCAGCGCTTATGGTTCTACCTCAGGCACTTTTGGCAGCTCTCTAATGTCTGACGTCGAACTTGAAAATGATAAGCACACGGTAAAGATTCCAGGAAGAACGGAAACAAGTTGGCTTGGAGTCTGTGTTTCTCTCCCACTCAGCGCTCAAGTGGAACTACAGCAGGTGGGCGTTCTTTCCTCCGACAAAGAGAGACGGAGCAGATCGACCAGGAGCCGGGGAGATATGTGGAAGGAGGGCGGCAGACTCAGTGAGGCAGGTGAACGAGAGGGAAGGCACGGTGAGGATTCTGTGTCAGAGACGGCGTGTGGGGGGCGAGAGAGAGAGAGGTTTGCGTAGGGGGGGGATCTATTACATTCAGTTCCATTAGTGTGTGTAATGGCGCTGAAAGGCTGCGTCCTGGTGTCGCTGACCACGATGGTTGTAAAAGTTGAATCAAACACTCCCTGTCAGGCTAGACTGGACGAGTGCTGGTCCATAAATCAAAACACATCGCACAAAACTCTTCTCGCGTAGTCGTGGGACAACACACTCATCCAACCGCGCCGCTGCTCAGTGTGAGGCGAACCCATTCATGACGATGCATGGTAATTACCTCCATGGTGTACAGATCTGCAGTCAGCCCTGCGTGGGCAGAGGTAATTGCTCTTCACATTAACCAGCTCAATACTAGCGATAATGTAATAATTGCTGGCTAATTGTTAAGTAATAAAGTGCCTGTGGAAAGTTGACGCTAAGATTTCCTGCATTTAAGCCATATTAGAAATTGTTTAACTTAAAACAACAATTATACAACAAACAATTAAACAAAATAAACAATTAAATTTGCAGACAAGAGTTTGTTTAATTTGACAGTGATGGTGTAAGTGATAACTTACAGAGCCTTTAGCTACCAAGCTCCTCTCCTGTGGAACCAGCTTCCAGTTCAGGTTCGAGAAGCAGACGCCCTCTCTGGTTTCTTCTATCCGCTAACATGCCTCCATTTCCACATGTGACTAACTTTGTCCCTTTTCTCTCCTAGTTGTGCTTCTCTCTTTCTATTCTCATCTCCAGGTATCGTCAGACCAGTGTTCAGTTGCTGGTCCAACCATCCCGCCTGTGTTCTGTTGCTGCTTGTTTTGTGGTTGTTTTGTGGTCTGCTGGAGGTTTCTTCCTCGTTAGAGAGGGAGTTTTTCCACTGTTGCTATTAAAATGTACAATTTATCGATTGGCTACAATTAAAAGTTTGCTCTATTTGGGATTTGTTGGGTTTAGTTGTGTAAGGTCTTAAACCTTACTTGTAAAGTGCCTTGAGATAACTGATGTTGTGAATTGGCGCTATATAAATAAAGTTGAATTGAATTGAATTGAACTTTGCATCAATAAAGATGAGAGAAGTCTCGATTCTGGATATTTTTTTAATTAATATTTAATAATAACACCTAAAGGGCTAAGTATGTTATACATATATACCAAATGCTGACTCTGTGTGGTCTACGGAGGAGGATCGCCACACGAAGAATTATCCAGTTTAAAGTTGTACGTTGTGTACAGTGGAAAAAAAGAATGTGAAAAGCGCCTAAAGCAATGCAAAACATTAAAATCATGCAATAAAGAGACAGAAAGTGGCCTAAAGTTGGCCAAACCCGGATCAAGCAGCCATGCAAGCCCCTCTCGCTACGACTCACGTATGAAAAGAAGTGGTCCAACCAGCGTCGTAATAAAAACACGTTTCCAAAACTGTTAAAACACTAAATGAGCATCCAGGCAAAACAGCACTCAGCGCTGAAAGAAAGGCAAACACCAGTGTGGGCTGGAACCAATATCTGCTAAGAGATCAGCAGGCTTTGCTTTTAAAAACTAAGAAACCGTTGTTCTACACGGTTTACGCCAAACTATTTGTCATCATCAGAGACGAACAAGCCAACGAGTCAAAATGCGCTAGAAGAACGTGAGCAAACACCTGTCGACACATTTACTCAAAACAGCAAGAAAAGACCTTAAGGTTTGCTTCCTCTACTGGGAGAGGCAGAATTATTTAAAGGGGGGGGGGGTCCAGTAAGCTACACCGAGACCTAATGAAGCCTAATCAGGCTTTTAAGGTAGTGTTGAAAGCTTGATTAATGCTAGTCCCACACATATTCCCAGTAGCGCCACTTGCCACTGGTTGTGGCAAAAGCGACCTTGAAGTGATGCCCCACTTTCTTTCAGTAGTTGTCCTCCCCTGGCATCGAGGGCCCCTCCCGTCCAGAACCGAAGGCTCCTCTGGAAGTGGGTTTTGGCAGCAAGGTTGCGTTAAAATGCACGTGTTCAGTGGGAAAAACGCAGGGTTGCATTAGAATTTAAATTCACTCTGCCACAGTTATTTCCCCAATGAATTTTGACGCCATCTGCGTCTTTGGCCTGTCAAATATGTGACTGATCTGCTAATCTTTCACTGCATAATATTACAATGTTTATTACAGTGTTTCTACCATTTACCCAATAAACAAACTGTCACTGGGCTGTTTTTAGGTAAGAACGTCATGTTACTGGACAGTGGAATCGTTTCTCCTGTCCACGTTGAGATTATCCCTTTATAGCGTGACTGCACTGCATAAAAAAAAAAAACAGGATTTGTTTGAGTTATGTTGGAACAAGCAGTTTCCCCTCCTTTGGTGAAGCGTTGACAAAAATGTAATAATTTGCATGGCATTAGGAGGAGTAAGTATGTGCTGATTGCACGTGCTGAGTACATGAATACAGGAAGAGTTACAGTACAACAAAGCTGCTGTACTGGTCCCAGCACAGCACCGTAAATGACCTTCTCTAAAATCAAATCAGCAAATAGGATTTCATTTGACAACCTCATTTCTTGTTGGAGCTCTGTTTAACACTTTTTATTCCAGCGTTGCTCGGAGCAAAAGGAAAAAACGGATTATTTATGCAGCGGCCTGATGGAAAATGGACGTGGGTTACGGCGGATCACGCGGCCCCTAAGACGCAGCGATCGATAGAGGGTTTTCAGCGCTGCAAGTCCCACTTACGCCACATATTGATTGAGACGCATGTATTGTAGCAAACTTGTGCATGAAAATCGTTTGCGTTACATTGTGCAAGCGTCGTTTCAGATCTGGGGTCGTCGACCTCTGGGGTGGTTTTACTTTATGTCTCCCTTTACCTTTAACACTGAGGAGACACGTAGATCAATTGCATGTAATTGATCAGGATTGTCCATGCACATGTAGTGATACTGTAGCTGTCCAGCTTACTGTATGTGTGCGTATGCTCAATGTGTGTGTGTACCACAAGACGCTGCGGCAATAGGTCAAAGTTCACTGGTGGCGTCGAGACCGGCTTCAATCGAAAATTCATTCTTAATCTGTCCGTACATGTGCTGTGGGAATCGAGTGGTCTTCTCTGCTCATCTCACTGTGGAGGTCATCGTTGAACTGTGACCCCCGGTGCTCACACACCTGCGATTCAGTCTGGCTGGGATTTAAGACTTAAAGCAGCAAAGGACAATAAGAGAGAACAGCATCTATTGTTTTCAAGCGTCAACGTTGGACGTTTTACTGTGCCTTCAGGTGTAAACGTGGTGTTAATACTGTATGTTTCTTCCTTCCTAGGTTAGTAAACGCTTGCTTTCCTCATCATTTCAAATGTATTTCAGAAAATGTTCCTATCAAGCTTTTGTAACAAATGTTTATTTGCAGACATGATCAATGTATGTAAGTAGCAAATTGGGGTTTGGATGGTGAAGGTTGAATGTTTTGAACTAAGCATTTAACCAGCTCTACCAGAGCTCGCAACTTAGCCACGCGGCCACACAGTAGCTGATTTGTCTCGCTACAGCTAATGAGCTACATTAGATGAATGACATCATTAAATGTTGTCCCATGATGTTAACTGTATATTACCTCCACCGTTTTTACAGGGTTTACACAGATGTTATTCATGACCGTCGTGACAAAGCTCAACGGAGCGCTGAACTCAAACGAAAATAAATTATTAAACACTTAATTACTACCAGCACCCAAAACAAATCTCAATTATAACAACAAAGTTAATGAAATATTTGCTTTGGTAGAGCTCAGGAGAGTATCACGGAAGAAAATATGCCGCAAAATAGGGAAATCGGGGAAGAGAATGTGAGTCCGAAGGAAAGAAAGAGGAAGAAAGGAAGATGGAGGCAGAATCGCGTTAATGGTCTTTGGCCTTGGCTTTTAATGTGACGCTATGTCTCTTAGTCTTCACCAGAAGCTGTCAGCTTGTCTCCTCCCTCCTTCTCTCTCTCCCTTCCATCCCCTCCTTTTTATTACTCATGGATCTCCTCTCCCCTGGCTTCTCAGTGTCTTCCTCCTCTACTTCTTAATGTTGCGTAGCAAAGCAGGATGGGTATTATTTATTTATGGTCGTGCATTGTCTGCGTGCGTGGGCTTAAGTAATATTCATCTGAGCTGTGCCGCTATAATACAAAGCCTCATCTCTTCTCATATACAAGCAAGAACGCGAGCACTGGAGCCTGCTACGGCCCCAAGACCCAATGCTCCAAACTCAAAGTGGAGGAAGCGTGTGGGGGGGCTTTGTATACAGTAGCTTAGCATGCATTGTTAAGAACAACAAAGAAGACAAACTGACTCGACCCTTTTTTCATACTTTTCTTTCTTTTTTTTTTTTGCATTTCTTCTTTGCATGTTTTATAACCCATCTATTTTTTCTTATGCGTGTTCCTTTTTATTTCTCCAGTCCAGAGCTGCAGGGTAGGCCACCGCCGTCGATGTTAAAGTGCAGTGAATCGGAACTTTTCCACGCCACTGTAAAAAGCATCTTTTCCCATTAAGACTGGCCGGTGCCCGGCCGCACTAAAGCGAGGCTTAATGGTTCCTCGGCTGACTTTTAAATGCACTTGGTGGTTTAATAGAACAAGGCTGAAATATTCAACCTAGAGCGGAATCACTGTCATCATTAACCATGTAAGTTAGAAGCGTGGAAGTTAGCTACCCTAGCTGGCTTGTTTCCACTTTCTGAATAGAACCCATCATGACAGGCTTTGTTAAAGGGTGTTTTACTTTTGCAGGATATAAATATAGTATCCAAAGTAAACTGTGTTGGAAAGTTATGTAACAAACTCTCAGACGATGTCCTTGATCATCCTGATACACCCGTGTTTTGACCTCACTGTGGCCCTTCAACGATATTTTTTATTTTATTTTAAAGAGATCGCAGCTTAGATACAGAGATTGGATTTTTTATTTGTAACTTTTGGGTTTTATTACATCTGGAACTTGACCTGGAAGCTGTGATCTGTAGAGCATCAACCAGACAGCACGGCTGCAAGCAAAGCTGACTGTCAAATGTCAGTCACATCTGCCATTCAGCAGCTTAAACCTTATCTCTTTCCACAAATACAGTATGTCAAAAGCTATTGTTTCCACTTCATTAGGAATGTCCAGGCAGTTGTGTAATATCAACGAAAGGAAAGGGATTTTGATTTGGCTTTGTATTTGTCTTGATCTGTCCCTGTCTCTTCTCTTGAGGATTTGGATGGGCAGCGGAAAGGAGTAGACGACAGCGGTAGAATCGTTGGGAGCTCACAGTCTGTTGCTAAAGTGATAGTAGGTTGTGTGGGCGTAAGAGCAGAACAGAGCAAGGAAAAACCAAACTAGACACACTTATACACATAAGCAACAAACAGGCTGAGAGTATGAGAGCTTGGTTTTAGAATTAGACAGTACTGGATGTCGTTCTCTATCCCCTCTCTCCACCTCCCTCCATCTTTATCCCTGTTTCTGCCGAGCAAAGCTTAATGATGTCCCTTGTGACAAGTGCTGGTTAAGTACTAGCCATCAACACTTGCAGCCACGTAGGCACTGATGTGTGCGCGCGTCCACGTACGCACTGCACACACTCGTACATTCTGTCCAGCAGCTGGTAGCTCTGCCAACTGTGTCCCCCTGACTTGAAGGAGATACTGGGAGCAGATGTGACTCTATTCTGCCTGACAGGTCTGGGAGAAGAAAACAAGAGCCAGGAGTGTGTGTGTGTGTGTGTGTGTGTGTGTGTGTGTGTGTGTGCGTGTGTGTATGTGATACAAGAGTCTGTCTCCTTCACTACTTGGACATATACAACAGATGTGTCACTGCTTGCCATGGCCAAAGCCATGTCTTCATTCTATTCTGAACATACTGAGAGACCCAGGTTGCGTCCTATTACCCAGACAATAAAGGAAACACATTCATTATCTGTTTTGTTGGAGGATCATTTTTTTAGGAAGGATTTTTCGCTACCTCACCCAAATCTAAGGAACAAGACTAAAGCTTCCAATGATATTAGAAGCTGACAATGATCAGCGATATAGTATTTTAAAAATATTTTATTTTATGTTTCAGCCACCGTACAGTAGCTCGCTTCACAGCAGTTTTAATTACGATCAGACAGAATTCATGACAGAGCCTTGTAAGGATTAAGTCCTTCGATGCAGCAGAGGACTTCAAATGTGTGATAAAGCCACGTCATTCACCATCAGCGCGATCCTTTGTCTCTCTTTGCCTCCATTTCTTCCGAGAGATTCCCAGCTTTAGCAAAACACGCTTCAATCTAACAACAGTTCCCATTCTAAGATGATGATATATGTGACTCACACATCGGCTTGACCCCTGACGCTCCAGGCCTTTAAATAAGAAAAGCTCGGTTTAAATTAAAGATGTTGCTGTTTATGCTGCCTCAGACTGTGAATATTAAGCGGCGCCTCGCCAAGCGTGATCCAAATCCCAGAGTCTGTGGAAGCTGCAGTGTGAGGGCATCAGTTTATTTGAGCTGTTGTGATTTATAATGAATTCTTCCTATGAGGCATGAAGCCGAATAAACACATTGTACATGCAAATACCGAATGATCAAGCGATAGTGAAGCATACCCAAAGGATGTTTCCCAAGTTAGTGTCATTATCAATCATATTCAAACATTTGTGCGTGCGTTTGTGTGTGTGTGTGTGTTTGTGCTTTAAATTATTATCAGAGTTTACTCACCATTTCTCGACTCTTTAGGTGAAGGGCTTATCTGCAATCAGGCTCATTTCCTTTATATGGGGATTAAGGGAGAGTAATTAATCTTTAATCTGATCAGATAGGGTGCTAAGCAGTGTTTTCATGCTGGAAACTAACATGGTAGAAACCACACCAATGCATGCGTACACATTTGGAGAGAAGTATGGATGTCGTGAATGCTATTTTTTGCTATGATTAAAAACACGGTTTCAATAAAACGTAAAAGCAAACAAACACGCCAACATCTCCATCTAAAAATATTCAATACTAACATCTTTAGAATAGCGTCCCTGTGACTCACAGACCTTGCAGTGAAACAAAGAAGAACCGTCTGAAAACCTGTTGACTGCAGGTTATGTAGATGATCTTTCAACCTATTGGCCCAGTTTGTCTCATTTCATGCATGTTTTGCTTCGAATCACTAATATGCAGTTTTATATATTGCTGCTACATAACGAAGTACACTTGCACCCCGGGCAGGACTCATTGAGGTAGATCAATGATTCCCAACCAGGGTTGTTGCGACTGCCAGAGGAGTAAGAAAACACTAATTATATTAGCTCATTAAAAATGATTAATTACACTAAACTCAATTAACTTGATTAAAAATAGCAAGAGGGGGGGAAAAGGGGGTCAGAAAGGATTAGAAATTTCAAAAAACAGCCCCACAAGCTGAGTGCATGAGAAAAGTGATGAATAAACAGGAATAGCTAAAAGTCATGGATACATTCAGGTAGTGAAGACAATTCAAACTGATGTAACCAAGTTTCCTCTGGATCCCGTTTAACTGGAAACAGGTTAAAGAGCTGATGGTGGTGTTATGGATGAAAATATCCTGAAACCTCTGGATAAGTCTCGATGTGTTTTCTTCTGTAGACGTTTAATGTATTTCTTAGAACTTGGTTATGGTTTACAACAAGCAACATTAGTCCAGTAAACGTTTAAACACAACAAACGTCGTCCAATAAAACTGTGTGAATACAAAAAGTGTGAATGCCTATTGTAACTGTCAAACTGGAGTTGACACTGTAGAAATTTTAAGAAAAGCTAAATGCAACAGTAGAAAACAATGCATATAAAGCATGTACAAAAATGGGAAAACAAAATCTAACCGATGAATAAACTGAAAAATTCTAGACGGTAAAATCACTGAAGGGCCATTAAAACATGCCTGGAGTTTTACAGAAGAACATCGGAGGCCGGACTCAAAAGCTGTAAGGCAGCTACTGCAAAGACATCTCCTCTACCCAGCAGCTTCAAGCGTGGAACAGTTAAGAGGAATTGATCTGAGGATCTACGGAGCCTAGAAGAGGAGCCGAGGCAGGAAGTTGACAAATGTACTGATGTGCAAAGTCATGTACGGCTTTAAAAACAAATAAGACAACCTTGAAGTCTGCCCTGTGTTTGACAGCGAGTCGCTGCAGGGCGGCAGGTACTGATGTGATGCTATTTCTACTTCTATTGCCTCTGTATTTACAATTAGTGGGAGAATTAGGTGACGTAGATTGTTTAAGGTTAGGAGGAGTAGTCATGCACGTTTGCATTGTCAGATGGAGCTACCTGTGCCTGTACGGCCACCGCTTGTCGTACACACTTTAAAAAAGATGAACCCGTCTGACATTGTGGAGCTGTTTTAGACAAAACATGTTTTGTGACGGGGAGATTAATATGTGAAGCTTCTCCCCGGGTTGAATCCATCACACACAAGCAAACGCGTGCGCGCACACACCGCGTTGTCACAACTCTTTTAAAGCTCTCGTCTGAAATGAGAACACGCCCTGGGCCGCGCTGAGAGAATGAAAGTCAAAGACAGAATGAGAAAGGGGGAAAAAGAGAGGGATGGGGATGGTAATAAAATGAAAGAAATAAGCCAAAGGGCAGAACACAGAGTGATAAAAGGCCAAACCAGGAGAGGGAGGGTGAGGAGAAGATGGGGGGGGCAGCGGATTAGCCTGGAGGGTCAGCGGTGTGAAAGAGTTGTGGTTCATTGTAATGTCTCAACTTCCTCCATCCGTTCCCCTCTTCCATCCATCCCTGGTGACAGCGCCCACCCCGCTTCCCGTCCGGACCCTCCAGCGGCTATTTAACATGGAAATTGATTTAAACAGAAGCTGAGATATCCACCGTGGGACCCGAGGACAGGTGCCTCCAGTCAGCGGAGGAGAAGCTAATGAGAGGTGAGAGACCCGAGCAGAGCTAACAAGGAACGCAGAGAGCACAGTGAGACGGGAGGGGGGAGGCAGGAATTAGAGGGAGGTTTGCACGGAACGGGGGAAAGAAACTGAAGCGAGGGTGCAGAGAAACGAGGAGAGAAATGTCCTTGTTTCCAACTGCGAGACGCGAAATAAAAAAATAAATCAGTGAGAAAAGTGTGTGTCTGTGTGTGGGTGGGGAGCTCCAGTCTGTGGGTTAGCAATATATTCCAGTCAGGCGACAGCACAGTTTGCTCAGACTGTGCCAATGAGGAAGTTAAGTTTCTGGATTACAGTAGTGAGATCCAACAAAACAGCTCAATTAATAGACTCCGTAGAATTCAAACAGACACTGAAGTGTCACAGAAACAGCGTATAGGCACCGATTCCTCAGCACTTGGTGTAACACAGGGTCCAACTAGACATCTGATAGGTTAAAGCGATAGAAAGCACAGGTTCCCATCCCAAATGGGTGTGGATATGAGCTATGAGTCTCAGTTCTTTAACTTCTTTAAATCTCGCCTCTCTTGTTTGTAAATGACTTTGAGTGTCGCACGAACGCACCTCAAAAAAACCCCAGCACCGCTACGAGGGCTGAGACAGGGGAGAGTTAATTTCATTATTTTTGATGGAAATCAGACGTGACAAAGGGAGGAGGACATCACAAGCCGGGCCGGTCGGAGCCCCACTCGTTGTTTCCTCCACGTTCCACCCGAGCCGTCTGCACGTTCAACAAAGGGCTGACTTCAGTAAAGCCCGGGGCTTATTGATCTTCGCCTGCCACTCGAGGGACGTAAGGATTCAACACGTGAACGCGCTGGTTGTGCGCTCACACACAAGACACAGACGCGCCGTTTTGAATATCAACGAGATTAGTGAAAGGTCTGGGTGTCGTGAGCTCCCAGAGTGTAAACCACACTAAGAGACAGCCGCGTTGCTCTTTAAATGTGATCATGCAATTTGATAAATATTACTTAGGAAACATGACAGGTATGACATTTTCCAGCGATACCCTCCCACGCGCAGATGTAAAGGCGCTTCTCATTCTCTGCTGCCTTCTATCATCCGCTTTCTTTCAGCAGGAGCCGATATACAGACGCGGGCTGCTCCCACTGTTCTATGCCTTTCATTAATAAACCACCCAAGATGTGCTTCCAGCCTCTATCTTGCACACACACACACACACACACACAGGCCTGCTTTAGAGTATCCCACGTTGCACTGCAGCATCTAGTAAGTGTTCCATGGCAACCATTTCAAAAGTAAGATTCATCCACTTTATATAGCTGGCCTAGTTTGTCTATTCCAGCCCCCGCTGAGCGCTGCCATCCACGATGACGACTGGGCCATGTGCAAGACTACGCGACACGGGAGAGGGGGGACAAAATCCCTATGCAAAGCGTAACATTTAGGCTTGAAAGTTCTGTGTTCTACTTAATAAAGCCCCGAAAAGCAGCACATGAAGAAGTAGAGAGCATGCATGAGGCTGTTCCAGGCAGCAACGAGCGTGGATGGAGGAGACAGCGGGCCCCTGGGCACACATATGTTAAAGAGACACACTGCCTTGTGTGTCTCTTTCTGTTTATGTTGTGTCTTTTTATTGTTTTGGGGGTTTTTTTGTGGTCATTCTGCGCCTCTTTGTACTTGTGGATCTTTTTTGCTAACTAGATGATTATTGCAAAACTCTTTACAGTTGTTTTTTTTATTATTATTGATCAGTTTTTGCATCTGTGTTGCAGACCAGTAAAATAAACACAAAGGTATAAAGCATGTGGACAGAAGTGCTCCTGGATGGATCAGCTCCACATACAGCAGGTGCATTAAGACACCAACAGCTGCAGTCGTGTCTTTGCAGTCATTTATCTCTGTTATTGTTGTTGTTTTTTGTCTTTGTGGGGTTTTTTTGTGTATGTCTTCATCACCGTTGTTATCTCTTCAAATCATTGCTTCATGCAGTTATGGGGCAAAGTGGTCTGCACCGTCTCCTCTCAGCAAGAAGGACATGGGTTCAAATCCCGGGTGCCTTCTGTGTGGAGTGTGCAGGTTCTCTCCAGAGTCCAAAGACTGGTTGTCTGGTTGTGTGCACCAAATGACACCCCCCCCCTCCGAGCCTTACAAGGATAAAGTGTGTTAAGAAGTGTCGCTTTGGCCCTGGCATCCACTTGATTCAACAGGTGGCTTCAGGTTTTAATCCATGGAGTCTAACACACTTCACTGTCTTTTGTTGCACAATGATTTTATATTTGTGAGCGGCAGAAAAAAAAAACATTTCAAATCCAAATTGACAAAGTGAGGCTCATTGTGGCTGTATTGACTTTTATGATGATTAACTCAGTCTCTCAGTTCAATTCCAAAGAGGTTTTTATTCAAGCCCATTGAATGTGACCTGAGCTCTGTGACTTCCCTGCGCTTTAGTCACCCTGAAGAAATCTTACGAGCTTCCCTCCATCTTTATTGTGCAAACGTAAGAGCACAGAGGCTGCTTATTATGGATGCCGTCCTTCCACCTCTTCAAAGCCTCCCCTGGACGTTCAAGGGCACTCGGGGGTCAGGCCCACCCCACTTTAAACGCCACGAGCCACCTAGATTATCGCCACTCCTGGTGAAGCAGCAGCTGATGTGTATCTGGGGGAGGCTGATTGTCACAGTCTTCACAGGCAACAGCGTGCGATGTTCCTCTGATGGTGTGAATCTGTCAGGAGCAGAAGATCCAATCCAGCTGTCCACCATATCTGCCCACAGTACCGCCACCTCGAACACATCCACTCACAGCGCTTCAACACATCCACCTCCACACGCTGCACTTACCCCCCCCCCCCCAACGATGACATACACAGTTTCCTCAGTTTCAAACCTATTTTTATTGATCACTGCACAGTAGCATTAACTTCCTTTTTCCACCTTTATGCTCCTGACAGTCCATCGATTTAAGACTCCTGCACCATCACATATCTTTCATTAGATTACAGGAGACACAAATCATTACTTCAGACATAATAGCACATAACGACTGAAAAATGATCTGTTTTGGATATGGCCCGTTGACACTTCATTTCAAATAATGGTTTCTGTCCTGATATCCAATGCTCGATCCTCTAAGCTGCTAGCGTTTTCAATAAGCTAAAAGCAGGCATTGACTTGGCTAATGCTGGCTCTGACCAGTGGGTCGGGACAGGGAAATTTGTTTTTAATACACGAAAGTAGAGTTTTGACCTCTAAATGTAACTCGGCACCACAGGCGGCTGTAATATCATCAGTGATAATGGCTGAAAATGGCATAGTGGGGAATCAAATCAGCACAGACATGATGAATAGATGGAGGGAAGTTCGTAATGTCTGCCTTCACCCTCTGTCTCTTTCTCACATGCAGCTTTCGTCCCAGCTCCATCGCGCTGAATTATCATACTTGGATGCCGAACGGATGAGAACAGGCCAGCGTCGCTTTTGAAAGTGTTGCACATTTGCGAGGATGATACATGCGAGTACATGCAAATAGGCTGCTGCATTAGCATTTGGTCTCCTCGGGGCTACACAGGCCGTGCAACGCCAAGCGGTGTGTGTGTGTCTGTGTGTGTGAGCTTGATCCGCGCTCTCTGGGCATCCTAAATCCCCCGAGCGCCGACTCTAATTTCACACAGCAATGAGGTACGGACGCTGCACAGCACGCTGCCAGAAATGCCAAAAAAATAAGAAAGTTGAAATGCAGATGTCACACAATTCTCGTTGAACCTTTTCTTTTTGCCTTGCGAAATGCAAAGGGTTCATCTAATGTCTAATTCAAGGGTTAGTAGAAATTAAAAACAATTTCACAGCCGACTATAACAGGAGCGCTCATTTTACGGTAAATTACACTGTACTCGTTGAAAGAGGGGGGTGTTCCATAGAAAGTGAGCGCAGCAGCACGCAATCAGCAAAGGCTCCATGTGGGAGTATTCAATGTAGGAAATAATTACACAAGAACACGGTAATTCAAGATTGATACGAAACGTGGAAATAGTAGAACGTAATCCAAATGGAGAGGGGGCCATTTGTCAGTCTCTGGTTGTTGTCGTGGACCAGCTGCACTCCTGCAGCCCTGTTCCAGTGGGAGTGTGGGCCAGCTCCTGTCCTCCTCCGCACGACCTCAGCCGGCTCCTGTGGGTCACTTGGCAGCAGGCCACCGCACCCGTCACTTCTCCCTGCCAGGAACAGAACTGTGCTTTGGGTCACTCCTTTCAACCACGGACGGGGAGAGGGAGGGAGGAAGGGAGGGAGGGAAGGGAGGGTGAGGTGAAGGGGGGTGGGCTGCTCGCTTCCTTCATGCCGAGCTGCTCCCGCACACGGCTTCACTGGAGGGGCGACAAGGAAGAACAGGGGAGACACACGGGCATGAGCGGACACGCTAACACACAACACTGGTCCCTCAAACCACCAAGAAGGAAAAAAGCCTCCTGTGCTGTACAGTGATTTAATGCCAGATAAGAGATAGGCTCTGGCAAAGAGTGTCCCACTTACAGAAATTTAATTTTTAAGCAGAGGCCATTATAATTAAAGGTCATTCCCCTGCCAAGCAGCGCAGCACTTCAGTAGCTAAGCAACATTTTGCAAAGCGAGGCATAATTACTGGCAAGACTACGGATTTTGGATTAGTGCATTTATATTTCAATCAGCGGCTAATGTGGTCGCAGATTGCAGAGCATCTCGCAGCAGCTTTAAAACATATGAGTAAACGATAGCCGAGGACCAGTCGTCTTCTCTAATCTATAATTTGGACTTGACGCAGCCTCTTACACGTCACAGTAGTAAACACAAAGCTTGTCCATAAATGGCCTGTTTTCCCCAACTTCTCCCACCACGAGACAAATGAAAAGTCTGACCAGTACGCAGTGCTTCCTGAGCCTTCATTTAACTTCTCCCTGCCTTCAAGGCTCGGACAGGACATGATAAGAAGTCCATTTGACACCTCCCTCCTCCCGCTGGTTCCATTTCGGGAATTGCCAGAGTCCTCTCGCTGCTGTTTTTCCTTCTGTCGGGGAGCCTTGAGCTACGGATCCTCATTAGTCACTTTCCCTGAGAACACACTGACACTGGCATCCCGTTCTCCCTTGCTCAGCCTCGCTGAAGGCTACTGTGGCCACACACCAATTCACAGGCGCTGTCAAAGGCACGGCGACTTACAGGAGCCGGCCAATCGTCAGAATCAACCAAGCTCTGAAACGGTGTGGGAATCACGAACGTGTTGCTGCTGCATAATGTTTCATGGGCTGAAAGGCCTGGAGGAATCGGCAGCACGTCTTAGTATTAGGGAAAAGGGGAAAAGTTTAAGAAGACCATACTAGTTTACACCATAACTGTGTACTTTAAATTACAGCACAACACTGGTGATTCATCCCAGGAGGACAATTTGCCAGCTTTTCAGTCAGGATTTGTTGTTTGAACACAGGAAATTTGACCGATTAGAAGACATTTGACAATTTGACACATTACATCTTTCCAATAAATGAAGCACCATCAACACCTGGCGAGCTTAAAATGAATGAAGGCATTGGAAAACCATCCAAAATAAATGGTTCCTGGCTAAGCCCAGCGTAAAAGGGCTAAACTAGGCCCACTGCTTCCAGTCCTCATGTCAAGCCAGCTGTAGCATTTACACATTTTACGCCAGGTTCAAGTCTGTGCACATTTTCCACAGGGCAAACTGTAAAGACTTGCTGCAGAGTTACAGATAATGGACAAAAAAAATAAGAAAGAAATAAACAGGCGTATAGCTAACGGGGCGAAGCATGCAAACCTAGAAAACCAGCAGCATTGTTTTTCAAAGTGGAAGCAAGGCGCTGGACCAACCTGAGGTTTGTACGGTCTCACTCCAGCAGACTGTCAGTCTCCGGACCCTCAGTGACCGATGGCTGAGCCTGAGGGAAGGACAAACCTCAAATCAATACCTTGTCTAAAAACACTGGGAGAAACCTGAGACAGAGATCATGCAACGACTACAGCAGAATATATGCTCATGCAACTCAAGCCTCTTCTTTGAATAACTTTGTTCAGACAGAACCTTTTCAATATTACAGTAAGCAACCTTAAAGCAAATAAAAGCAACAGCAGCTCAACTGTATAGAAAGATATTGACATAGATTTGGCTCTGTTCATTTTAGCAAGAGTTGCATTAACGCTGCTCGAATATATTTTGTTAGTACACAGAACAGTTATTTTGGTACATAAACTCAGCTACTGAATAATATTGGAAGTTACATTTTGCTTAATTTTGAGTCGACCTTTTTGTTGCCATGACTGTAATAGTATTTTAAGAAACTGTTCGCATTTAACAGCAGGTTTATGTCAATGTATAAACACACTAAGAAAATTAAACATTTAGGGTTAGGTTACCTTTACAGTGGAGTTCTCTAGGTTATAACCATCCTCTCCATTGCACTGCCACTACTCTGTGCTAAAGTAGCCATCGCGCCAGCGTCATTCAAGACAGAGAAGCCTAAAATGTGGTTCTAGTTCAGTTAATTTTCAGATGCTATGAAAGCCACTGTCATTAAGGATTATGACCACAGGTAAGAGGATTGAAAAAGTCTTATACATACCCAGGCATTCAATGCTTTAGAACTCTATACACATTAGGAAGCTATCCAGGTTATTTTAGAGGTCTTACCTCTGGGTCCTTTTTAAAAAGTATAGAAAGAGAGAGAAAGAATAAGTTGTGCTCTTTTGATAATCAATCAAGACATCATTTAGTAGGGTTAAAGTCTTCAGACGGCAATACATTCATTTAGATTTAAAATACGGTTTTGAATGAGAAACAAAGGAAAACACCTACATCTGACTGCTGAACGTCGTTTAAAAAAGGCCATTTCAGAATTTTACTAGGACAGGAAACAAATAAAGCCAGTTACCTTTCATAAAAAAAACAAACTAAGCTTTATTGACAAACTGCTGCAAAACATCTTTTGGACAGATTTAGTAACCTATTTAGGCAAGCTTACACATGTAGCATAATGCATTTTAAAGGAGAGGGTACAGATACTAGTGGCAGAATAAGTACAGTTAGGATGTTTTAAAATATGTACAAGACTTCGGATTGAGCTGCAGGATCCCTTCTCTATAGAAAGAGAAGACCCATGTGGAGATTTTTGTCCCAATCCTTCTTTGTGTACTTTGTGCATGCAGTTTATAGAGAATCAGATCAGAAAAAGAAGACCTGAACGGTTTTAAGCATAACAGGAGGCCGTCTCTCAGCCGTGTTCTCATTTAACAAACATTTTGTCTTCAGGCTCTTAGAATTATTATTATTATGTTTTGGTTTTGTTTTGGGTTCTTTTTACATGTAAAACAAATTGAGGATATGAGGACAGTCCATCTCAACAGTGTCTATTAGGGCTATATTTCAAAACTCTAAATACAATGACAAATATTGTTTCCTAAGTGTATATGGTCAACGTTTTTAGAACTATTTAAAAACAAACCATTAACAAGAATGAATTGATTCCATTAACATTGATTCTTTAACCTTCACTTAATTTAAGATAGTTTTTGTGTCTATATTACATCATTGAATGTTTAAAAGGTATTTTATTCAACTATGTTAACAGAATTTTGAAATGTAGCCTAAATGGGAATCTGCAACTGACCCTCAACAGATTCTTTATATTTAAAAACAATTAAAATGATTTCCTTCGACAAGTGGATAATGAGCCACTGTTTCCACTAGAAATGGCTAGTCCCAAACAGGTAGAAATGTAACCATCAACACTGCAAAAAAAGCCAGAGGGGAGTAAAAAAGGTGTCAGAGTAAAACGATACAGCAAAATAAACAAAAAATTCAAATGAAAAAAAAAAAAAAAGAAGTCAAAAACAGATGCCGACTTCTCATTTCTAACCCATCTAAAAGCCACTTTGGCTGGCTGGGTGGGTGGGTGGGTGGGCAAAGTAGGCGGTGGGGACAGAGTTTACGGTCAAATCCCAAAAAAAACAATCAGTTCCGATTTTCAGTTCCCAATTTGTTCTCGCGTATAAAGTCCAGTGTAGGAAAAGACCAAAGACAAAACGGACAATTACTTTTGTGAGGCTGCTTAAAGCGAGAGCTGCCGTGGTAGACAGGCGGTACTCAGGGCAACGCGTTAAGGGTGGCGAGTCCGCTTCAGTACTGTCGGTAGGGGTGCTGCCGGAAAGACGTCTTGGCGCCTCTGGAGGGGGGAGGGGCCTTCGTCGTGCGCTGGGTTCCGTTCCAGTCATCTTGGCCTGATCGCAAACAACAGAAAAATATTGAACTCCAAACCAGTTTGGCCAGTGGACAAACGACGTCTGCAATGTCAGGTTGTTGTGTTAACACAACAATGTTTCACACTAATAGACAATAGCCCTGACAAACATATTGCAATAGCTCAAAACAGACCAACTCTGGCATCCTGAGAAGAAGCACCCACTCATTACAACATACAAGTGTTCACAAAGTCAGCAGGAATCTTTACGATTATCAGGTAATGGCTTAAACCTGTTAACTAAGTTATCCTTCATGTGTTTAATTATTAAATAAATCAAACCAAAGTTTCCTTGCCAACAGGTAGGTCACTGTACTCACTAATTAACTAATAATAACTCATTTCTAAAAGCTCTTATTTTGGTTTGCAATTCAATTTATATGGAGGTTTTGTAATTAGGATCTTTTCTACATTATAACTAGAACGGTGAAAGTTTTTCCCTCACCGTATGACTCGTATGACTCCGTGGTCTCTCCATGTCCATAGTCGTAGTACTCCGGCTCGCTAATGGTCAAAAAAAAAAAAGTAGAGAGAAGAAGAAAATTTGTTGGGTTTTTTAACAAACAAAGCAGGTTCTCACTCTAATACCCAGGGGGATGATAATTGGCTCCTGTGGTTTAAGATCAAAGCTGGGCTCTCTAACATGGAACATCTGGGTTTCAGCTGGTTCTCCTTAATGCCACCAAACCACGAAACGCCATCCACGCTGAGTTTGTGCTGGGCTGATAAAGGAGTATTTCTGCAGCTCTCAAATCCCATTTCAAGGGAAACTAGCAACCCGAGCGATGTGCGAGCACTTTGTGAGAAGCAGGTGAAAACCAAAGAGACGTCTGATTCACTCACGCCTGCGGCTGACTGTAATAGCTGTCGTATGACTCGTAGGCCGTGTCTGTGTAGCTCTCATCGTAGCCCTGGAGAAGAGAGAAAACAGAGGAACGGAGTGAGGCTTCTTTATGAATCATGAATGTCAAGAAGTCCCCACAGTACTAAAACAGACACGCTTCCACTTATGTCTCCAACATCTAAAATCACTTATTCCTGTGATGACAGACAAGAAATTCAAAGTTAATCGAGTGCTCGCAACAATCTTATTCTGACATGTGTCAGACATGGAGCAGGCGGATTTGGCTACATCACCAAAGTTGACTCCAAAATGTTTTGAATGTTACGCTATATAATGCTCATAACTAAAGTGATTCTTTACCTGATGCATCCAAAACAACTGTAGCTCAAGGAATAACAAAACGATGCTCTACTGGCAGCTGCACTTACATATTCATCATAGCTTTCAGTGGCTGCAGCAGGGGTGTGCTGATGAGAGGGCGGAGGCGCCATCCTTTGGGGGGGGCCAGCAGCTGGGGGCCTGGCACGAGGTGCTGCTGCTCCCCTGGAAGGTGCTGCAGGGGGTCCTCCTCGACCTGCTGGGGCACCCCTCACCGTGCCACCTCCGGCTGGGCCGCCTCGAGTCACACCTCCCCTGGCAGACGCACCGCGAGGAGGCATACCTCTTCCCCTGGAGAACACAACACTCAGTCAATACTCGGCTCTTCTACTTAAAGAATAGTCTGGCTTAATAAGGAATGCGTTTGCGTGATTCCCTTCTTAAGAAACCTAGCAGCTATCATTTAATGAAAACATACAGTATATGCGTGCATCTCCTCACCTGTGTGCTCCAGCAGGGGGGACCCCACGACCCCTGACCGGCATCCCGCCTCGGCTTCGGGCTCCGTGATCCTGGCCTCCGTTCAGGTAGCTCATCTCCATGAACTGCTCTTGGCAGATATCATCCATCATGTCCTAGACACAACGGCACATAGGAAGAAACGTAAGCGAGTGAAAAACTAGAGCATGAGACACGGGACACGGGAAAGCTCACTGATGAAAAAGGGGGAAAGGAAGCAGAGTGGAAGAAGAAGTGATGAGTAAAAATGTGAAACTATTAGAGAGCTGCTCAAAAGACGCCATCCTCGTAATGAATAGCTGCAAGTGGAAGAAGAAGAAAAAAAAAAAAGTCTCGGTGGCAGTGACTCAGAGTGTTAAAGAGAAGAGAGGGTGGGGGTCGCAAACGTGGGAGGCTGGAAAGCATCCATCCACGCTGCGAGCCTTCCTTTACTTCTCCATCATGCACAAAATGTAAATCACGTCTCCCTGCACTTCTTGACAAGTGTGGTGTGTCTGCATCAACGGTTACCTTATTCTATCCTCAAAAACAATAAGTCTGGGTGGATTAGTGCAGTCGCCTGTCTGAGCAGCACAAATCCTGCCACACAATCCGCCGCCTTTCTTCAGGGAGCGATCGCAAGAGCCGCACTGTGCCCCAATCAATTCCATTTCATAAATCAGTCCCTGGACTAGAACAGTGACAAAGCTCTAATGACGGTGAAAAAGAAGAGAGGGAGGAAAGATGGATACTAGAATATGCAGCGCAGACAGCGGACTTCAATTAATCTGCAGCGGGAGCAGGAAAACACAAGGCAAGCGGCCGATTACAAATTCACGTCCAACCAGAGGCCGAGCGACTGGAACTGCAGCTAACAAGCCAGAGAGGCCATTTGTCTTCACCGGTCAAGGTAAGTTGATTAAAGCTCCAGTATGTGACTTAAACGAGGCTCTCCCAACACCCCCATGAAACTAGTATAGAGGAGCTTGAGTAAAAATTATTCAACAGCGTCCTACTTGCGTTTTTCTTTATAAAAAGACAATGAGGAAGCACAATCAGAGCCTTGCAGAAACAGCTGAAATAGGGGAATTACAAGCAATAAATTTCTCCCACAAATCACATCTACTCATTTTCAAAGTCACATGTGAAAATATTGCCTGGTCCCAAATGGAAGCTGTCGAGCCTGACAGATTATGGCCTTAAACTGTAATGTCAGTTCGCGGTTTTTAGATAACACATCAATAGCAAAATCGCGACCGGTCCATCAGCCCATTCATCTCGCCTCTGATCCAAATTGTTCTCTTCTCCCCTCCTTGCTAATTAAAAAAAAAAAAAAAAGGAAGACAACGCACCCCCACCCGGGCCTACTGACCAGCTTGGGCCCGATCCATTGTGGGAACACTATGGGCTTCAGTCGCGTTTGACAGACGGGGCTGGCCAGCGCTCAAGAATCTCTCCAAAACCAATAAGGCTGCAGGGCGCGAATATGCCCACAGATCTGTGTAGGAGCTATGCGTCTCTAGGCTGGTTCTCCTGAAAGGTGAGACCAAAGACACAGCGGTGATGGACGGACACGGGAGGTGGGAACCCTGACACCATGAAAGCGACCCGCGATGCTGTTCCGCTGATTGCTTTACGTGCTCGGACTGTGCAGTACGTTCTGTTTTCTCCAGGTAAATCCTTAAAAGTAAAACTGTCGATTTTCTGATTAGTAGGTCAGCAGGCCATGACAATGATATTAACTCGAATAACTTTGAGCACGCGAGCATTCCCAAAATGTCAGCGCCTCGGTGGCTGGAGCGTGATTGTCTTCATCTTACTGTACGCGACAATAAATCGATTCAGGGTTTTAGGATTCTGGTTGCAGAAAATCAACCCATCTCAACGATATTAACTTTGGCTTTAAGAAATGTTCAATTAGTGACTTGAATCGATAGGATAATTAACAGAAAAAGGAAAAAAAAAAACACAGAGCCCACGCGGACAATTCGAAACCAGCCCAGGCGATGGCGGACTCACAGGACACAGGAACTTCTTGACCTCCTCCATGGCGTGGGCCATGCGCAGGTAGGCCTCAGGCACGGGCGCGAACACCTCGATGAAGACGTGCAGCTCCATAGACAAGTGAGCGTACTTGGGCTCGCCGCCTTTCCTCAGCCCTTCCTCCTGAAACAAGGGCAAATATCACAGTGCTGTCAGCAACGTCAAAGAGAGCAAACAGCCAACACGGAAATTAAGCGACTTATGCGGGAGGTAATTGTATTTCCTCCGCCTTCTAGTGCATTTGGCATAGGTGTTGGATTCCCTTTCTGTATATAGCATAATAATCACATCAGACTGGTGGATAACAGGCTTATAGGGCTATCCTGAAGATTCCAGGAACAGATGTGTAGTGGATGGATGCCCTTGGCTTTAGGTTTAAGTTCCCGGCAGTTTGACACCATCTGGGCTGACTGCCTGTTATCTCTCTCTCTCTCTCAGTGCAGGCCAGATGTGCAATGGCTTCAGGTATCCTTCTCACAGGTGTGTAATACCAGATGTGTGTTTTGTGTAGCACCTTGGCTTTGTCTCTCATGGATCCTTTGCCCAGCACGGAGATCTTGGCTCCAGTCTCTTCCTGCAGGCGTTTGATGGTGTTGCCCTGCGGTCCCAAAATCTTCCCCACAAAATTGAACTAATAGCGAAAGAAAGCAGAACAAAATTAGGCTGACGATCGCAGCGGGAGACTTTAATGCCAAGAGAGTGGAGGCGCAATCACTGTCAGGGATCTCGCTGTGCATGCTGCTGCCTTAAGCAGTAGATTTAACACAGAAAGTCAAAGTCACTCGCCATTCGCTACCAGCCATCCACACATTCACGCTGCAATGTTTCTCTCGTGTTCTGCGTCTTACCGCACACATTTAGATGAGACCTGCCCCTCGTGGAGACGACTTCTCCTCGAGTCGCATTAGTAACTAGTGAAATGTGAAAGCGCTGTCCCTAACACAGCAGGCTGAAGTAGAAACTCGCACCACGTCTGACAGATCACAGGGCTATCTCACCTAACAGACTGAACTCCTACATCATATTGATCCAGCAGCCAGGCTGGGGCAGCAACCTACATATCTTTTTCTTGTAGAGGACTAAAGCACTGTGCTCTAACAGCGCTCACTAATGTGAACCAGAATCCTACAAAGATGCAGAGAAGCCTTCAGAGTCAAAACATGCAGCTACTAATGGTGTCTTTGCATCTTACAGGAGGGAACACAGCCCAGCATCACCTCTCTATTATAAAGTCATCCCCCTAAAATCACGTGTGCACCTGAAAAGATCTGACACCAATCGGGTCAGAAACATTTAGTGAAGAGAAGATCTACACTAACCATAGTAATGTTAACATTTTGATCCTTTTAGTGGTGGTGTTTTAAAACATGTCACTATCGGTTGTAATTATACTCTGGAGCTTAAGGATCAAGGTTGAGGGAAGTAATTTGAGAGTCCCAAGTCACCCCATGGCTTTCTGTAATTGAAACCCAGCTGCAGGATGAATTCAATCAAGAGGGGTTCACAGTGAGAGGGAAAACTAAAATGTAAAAAAAATTAAAAAAACCATACGAGGGGCAAAGACCGCTCACCTTTGGGTACCTTTTGACAGGTATGAGTACTCGCTCCTTCAGTTTGATGTTGCTGTTATTGAAAAGGTCCAGGTATGTTTCTGCCTCCTTTTTAGTCTCACCTTTCTGGATTCTGTCAATTTCTGGAAGGGGAGAGGTACCGTTTCAGGAAATTAAAAAAAAAAACAACACACACCTATTCACAAGGAAGAAGCTCTTATAAAAAATAAAGAGATTTGGGTCAAGTAAAACATCATGGAGAAGAAATGAACAGAGACACTCCTTTTATGTGTAAAACACGTCCCCGACTGCATTTGAATGAAGCTTCATAAAAATATAATAAAATGTCTTGGTGCGTCGTCTAAAAGTTAAGTTTTCAGCCAGATGTCCTGATTTTAACATCCTGACTTGGACTTACACAAATCACCATATCAGCATTAAACTATAAACAATTTTGCCACCAGATGAGGACAGGATGTTGTTATCTTGTCAACATCCGGCACAGAGCAGAAACCACTAATTAATTATTATTATTATTATTATTACTTTTAACGACATTCATGGAGAAAGAGCCAAACCCTCTCTGGTTTCAGCATTTTAAACTGGCTTGTGCCATCTGACGATAACCATCTGGTGCCTCGGTGACATGACGTTATTGACATCTCTTCACTGTATGAAGGTGCCAGTTAATAAATAACATAACTGACAGACTGGCTTATTAGTGCAACCGTCCTTCTGGCCCATTCAAACGGGCATTTTCAGCAAACGGCGCTTGCGGCTACCATTTGAGAAGCAACCACCAGCTCTTCCCTTCTTCTGTCACCACAGCACCATCTCAAACCACCTCCTCCTTTCCTTGCCATGACAACTCCTGGGCTTACAATGTGCAAACGTGTCAGCTGCACCCTGGCCTACCAGCTGCAGATCTCGGGGAGCACTCAACTCGCGTTTCAACGAGAAAAGCCGCAACAACGCCTGACACACTTTGGTATTTTGGCTAATTCTTACTTCGAGTTTGAAGACTTGCATGATAAACGTTGCACATATTGTTATGACTGAGTCTCTGGCAGAAGCACAACAAACACTTGAGTTGAGCAGCATCTGAAGGACCAGAAGATGATCGTCGGGATACATCCCCTATGAGAATGCACAGGAAACAACGCCAACAAAAACAACCACCTAAATAGCAGAACAAGAAGCTCGCGTCCTTATGATGAAGGTGTTTTTCTATTTCTTGAAGCATCACTGTACTTTACAGCTACAGTTATGCTTAACACTGTACACGATCACTGCTTTATTTAATGCAAGCGTTGCTGTCCACCTAAAACAGGAAGTACGAACAGGATAACGCAAGTCAGACCCTCCTCTTTCATCCCCTCTTCAGCACCGCAGCTCAGGTGCTTAACAACTGCAGTGTCAGGCTCAAGGACACTTCGGCAGTAGCCGCCAGTCAGCGTGCACCCCTAACCCCCCCTTTAGTGCCGGGGTGACCTCAGTGGAGGTTTGCTGGAGCTCCGTAGCTTCGCGTTGCGCAACGCAGCCGCCAAGACCATGAGATCAACAAGAACCCCCAGGACACAACCGAGCGTTCGCACAGCTTTTTGGTTAAATCTCGGCGTAATGCGTTTTGCGCAAGAGAGAGAGAGAGAGAGAGAGGATCGGGTATTTTATTCAAATGACATTCGTGTATTTAAAAGTACGTCTGTTTGATTGGTGTGCCGACAGCTTGTCATTCAGCCATTTAACTCCTGCATTAACGGCACTGGGCTACAGAAGCACTTTGCGCGTTTCGGGGGCAGCGCACGTCCCGTCCGCGAACACACGGGGCTCAAACCGTGGAAGTGTGCGTCTTTATCCGCGTGGGTCTCCCCCCCGTCAGTTACCTCAAAAGCACGAAGCGCAGTCTGGCGGACGAGAATAAAAGCTCACGGCTGTACTTTACCTGCGTTTAAAAGTTTCATAGCGTGCGTAAAAGACGAGTCCAGGCTGTCCTTCTCCGCCATCAGCTGGGGAAGGTATTTGTCGTCGTTCTCCATCTTGAGTTTAGAGGGAGGGGGGGGGGGGTCTGTCAGTTTCAGTGCAATAAAAACAGCGTGGTAATCAAAAAAATAAAAAATAAAAAACAACAATACAAGAAAAAAGTAGTCCACTTATGTAACTACGGAGCGCCGCGTATCCTCTGTGCAGACGGCGCTTCGCATGGGGGTAGCGGGCGTTCCTGCGACAGACTGGCTCCGCTGGTTCGGCGCGTTTGTCGCGGTCCGGCTGGAGCCCTGTTCGCAGCAGCGCGGACTGGATGGAAATGGGAGAACAAAAGCGGTGGGAAGCCTGGAAGAACAGCGACCCGAGCCGAGCCGACGGAAGTGAGCTCAGAAGGACGTAGCTCTCCAGACTGACGCCGCCTACTGTGCGAAAAAGCGCGTCGCCTCCAGCCGCGATAATCTCACTATCAGATGTTGGATGGTGATATGGGTGGTGCCCGATGTAGATACAGAAGGCACGAGTGTGACAAGACAGACGTCTAGACTTCAGTTTGCTGATGTTTTACAAACTTATGTGTTTTACGTGTCTGTACTGGTATAGTCTGCGTGCGGGACAGTTGCTGAGAAGTGAGTTTACTGATGCGTAATTTGGTGCAATAAGAATGAAAATGTGTACTGTTGTGTATTTGATATTAGAGGCTTTAATGCGATGCGGTGGATTTCCCCGCCTTTGTAAGATTTCCTGGAAATAAATAGCTTTATTTGTGTTTTTATGAAACATCTAGAGAAATTTGATTATAGTACAACTTTTTATGTAATTAATTATGCTTTTAGAGTCTTTTCCCCAAAAAATTGTCTTAAAGGACTTAAGGACTCTGGAAAAGGTTGGAAAGTCGCAACAAGATGCAGTTAATCAAGTGCGTAACTCTCCATCTAGAACACGAAGAAAAGCCAGACGCTTGGTGGTATTGACTTGCTTTACACTATAGCGCATGTTCACTTCAGCTGCATATTTCCTGATGTAAACACGTTCATGCTATTTAATGACACATCCTCGGTGTTTAGTTTGATATTATGATTTCAGTCCGGACCGTGTCCGTCATTCCAGGCTCTCTACTACCCCCTAGTGGTGGTGCTGTTCATAACAAAGAGTGCGCCTCGTGCTGCTGTGTTGTTAATCTAATCCCTCCCATTTTGCTCCACGCTTCTATCGATTCAGAAACACATGTGAGCAAGTGAAAAGCACAGTAATGTCTGGAACAGACCCTCTTAAGGATTGATTGCTAATTGACTCGACTTCGATGCTGGCGATGAACCTGTCAAGCCATCAGTGGAGCATAAGGCATCAGAGGTTAGAGGTGACCGGCTGTGCGAGGCGAGACTGAGAGCTTTCCCTCTGCGGCCGGTCTTAAAGTACAGGGAATTGTCTGCAGATGGATGCTTTTTTTTTAACAAACAGCCTAAAAACCTGCGGGTCGTTCGTCAGTTCGTTGCCAGCGTGAGAACTATCGCGTTTGACCGCAGGTGTGCCCAAGCATGCATCTGCTCTAAACAAATGAAGGTAAAAAGTGTCCGCAATAAACACTTACGGGAGGCCGAAGACCCACTCTTACCTATCAGCGTTGGGCTTGATCTATCTCTGACCATTACCGAGTTATTAGTGTTGGGGGTTGCAAGGTTGTCCCGACTCCTCTTGTCATTGACAGAATGGATAGCCTGTGAGCTGAATTTCAATTGGCTCATAAAAGGAAGAGTTACTTCTCTTGGCAGGTGGAGGAGTTCCAATTCGATAGCTCGCACTCTTGCCTTCTGCCTTTGTGGACTTGTCTCGTCCCCTAACATACAGAGCCACAGTCTGGGGTAAACAGGGGCAGATGGAAGGGGGGTAAACAGTGGGGTTAGACTTCAGTAAATTGCTGCTTTTCCAGATCTTTGCATCTGACTACTTCTCATGCCTCTGTGATTCAACACTCGCAAGAAGACAGAGGGAACCCCAAAGTCGCAGGAAGCACACGTTAGTGCTGTGGACAATACTTATAATGGTACAAATTTTGGAAATTGAGACCAAAACCAATCGCACAAGACGTAGGCGCGCGTCCCTACAGCAGATCGCTGTGATCTCACTCGTCCGTGGACGGTAGCAAGCAGAAAATAGAGATAAGAGGAAAGTGCCGAGGAGACAAACAGAAGGGGAATGGGAGTTTGTAAGCTCAAATCCCACGCTCGACACGCTGTCAGTGGAGGGTTTTCCTGTTCCTGGCGAGCAAGCGAGGGGAAGAGAGATGGCTGGGTGCCGTCTGAGGGTCACGCTCAGTTTAGCATTGCTACAAGGCCAGAGAAACCTTTTTTTTCCCCCATGAAAGCTTTCAGAACTGTCACACCTGCTTAGGTCTGTAACACCACCCCACCCCTCCCTCTTCCTCCATCGCCTCCTCCTCCCATCCTTTCCTTCATCCCCACCCACCACAGAAAATAAGATCCTTCCATCCTCCTAATACACCAAACATCCTCTGTGTCCATGTCTAGACAAAATGATTGTTATAATAATCAGTAAGCATAAACATTTTTTCATAAAGGCCTTTATTTACATTGTGGGTGTCTATCTGCGCTACTTGGAGACGTGAGTTCTAGGGCAAGCCATTAGCCAGGGCACTTACATGTATTCTGCTGATCATGCAAAAACACAGCAGCCAAGAACATTAATTTACCCTCTTAACAAACTGGAGGGCAAAAAAAACCAAAAACACGGCAGGTGAGATCTCAACATCTTTTGCCTCGCTAAATAAGTTATGTGACATTTGAGCTTGTGTTATTTATGACGAAGCTGAGAGGAGACGGTGAAATGTACTCCAGCTTTTTTTTTTTTCCTGTTAGAAAACGTAATCGCTCGGTTTAGTGTAAGAAAATATGAGAATAGCGTATGCCCTAATAACTCTGCTGCTGTTATAGTCATTTCTGCTGGAGTGCACCATTAATCCACCTCTCTGTGCACACGCCTCGCAAATATAGAACAAAGTATGGTACGGCTACTATAAATATACTCTTGGACATGAGGAGCAAATCCTCTAAACTTGTACAAGAGACCCAAACTAAAATCCTCTATAGTTCGCCATAGCAACACTGGAATAGACAGCATCAGTGAACGTGTGGAAGATAATATTGCAAACAGTAAGTGTTTGCTTTATGCAATAGCATCTAGTCATGCCAGGAAATGGGAAAGTATGAATTTAGGGAAGGTTTTACCATGTCAAATGTCAGCATTCATCATTTCTACTAATTTTGAAATACATGAATTGCTTAAAGTATGTTTAATGGACAAAGTCCTCTACTGCTATTAACAGTTAGTCAATGCGAAGGTAAGTGAGTCCTGTCTCTCGGGAACTGAAGGAGAAAGTGTGGCATTGTCACAGAGCTACAAATCTGCGGCGTGAGGAGGGTCAAGCGAACGCTAGACTGTGGTGGGGACTCTGTGGTGGTCCTGGCTGCCCTTGCGCCCTAGGCAACCTTTCAGTTTAGAGGTTGTGTGGCTTTATAGACTCACAGCTGTGGCCTGTTTGCCTTGAGTGTGTAAAGACAGTGCTGGCATGACATTTTGAAATATCACTTTCTGTATGAAAAGTGAACCCAGGCTCCTCTAAACACACTCCATTCACTCCGCCGTGCTCTGGCTCCCTACAGGCAACTGCCGATTACATCATACCTCATGTGACCACTGGGTTTTAACAATCAGCACAATCCTCACCTAACCTCAATTCAACCCGAACCACGACCCCTCTCCATCCTAACCAACTCGTTTTTGTTCCTTTCTATATATTTTGTTCCTTTCTATATATGCATGGTTATTACAGGTATGATTTTTATGGTCATCACATGTTTGTGCAGGCGGGCTGTTGTGTATGATTTATGCAGAACATGCTTCTTACTCAGTGGTTTTCCTTCTACATACCCTCCTGATTTACGGCTGCTGGCTGCATTCATCGCACCCAAATGAAAAGCCAATAAGGTGTTTATAGACGCACATATATATATATATATATATATATATTCACATTATGCCTGGTGGGTCATTAAGTTTTTATATCCCGTGTTACCTCTGGGAGATTGCTCAGGTAACAGTTTGCATTCCACGCAGGTTCCATGCTGTCAGTAAACAAACCGTAAAGAGTCGCTGAGAGATTTTTAGGCTTTTGAACTGAGAGAAGATTTCAATGTGCTGTAAACTGATTTTATTAATAATATTGTTGAAGTAACTAGTCTCCCTCTGCTAGTTATACAGTAATGGAGGAGGACAGAACTCCTGCATGTTGATTGTAAAACAGCTTGAGGGTGTTTATTTACATTTTTTGAAACCAAAAACCAAAAATGTTTTCTCTGAGTAAACATAAACACATTTTCTAATAAAGATATATAGTTGAGGGAATTGCTGAGCATAGAGGTCACTGATCAAGTCACAACTACAAGACTGCAAGTCTGTGACGACCGAGACTGGAACCAATACAACCTGACTTTGTCTAAATCCATTGTCAAACACAAACAAATATACAGATGTGTCCTCACTGGATTGGTTTTTACATAATTTTATCATTTATTCATAGCTGCTGTGCCCTGGCCTGTTTTAGTAATGCAGTAGAGATTAGTAACTACTTTGTAACTGTGTCTGTTCTACTTCTGATTCTGATCTGAAAAAGTTATAGGTGGCACTTTGTTGTAGATGAGTCCATTTTTCTTCTTGTGCAGTGATAGTTAAGCTGCGTGGTCTCTCACACCAATGGGTCCGGGTAAATGTTTCAACGTGCTGACTCAGCGAAGCACCCAGTGACAGGGCTCTGACTAATGTAAAAACTCAGCTGGCCACTCTGGTCATTGGCTGACTGTCAGCTCAGAGTCTTTTTATTACTGTTATTCTTCTTTTGCATTTGTGTCCAGTTGATAAAGTGAGATTTCCCTCAGTTCGGCCTTTCTTAGCTGGCGAACTCTCACGGCCGTGCGAGTTCCAGCAGATTCTGCCGGCTCAGTGACGCGGCAACCTCAAATATAGGATCTCGCCCTGTTTGATGTATCAAACCGCGGTTGAATAGTGTCTAGAAAGCACAAATACTACAAAGAATCTCTCTGAAAGCAACGGTGGCTTTAGCGCTTGGATTTGGCTCTCGTAATTAGAAATGCATTTAGGCCTTTAAACGCCGGCTGCAGATGGAGATCAGAGGCCTTTCTTAGCCGTTTAAAGCCCTGTGAAGAAATGTCATGAGAGCTGAGATCCCCCCCCCCCCAGTCTTTTCACCTGCTTTCTCCTTGGAGCATTTATAAAAAACGCTGCTGTAATGATTGTGAATGATATACCTGTGCACTGTGCTTCTTCAACGCTGCTATTCTTTTAAGGGGAAAGAGAAGGAGGTGAGGATCCTGCTTTCAGGCTTTTCCTTTGATCGAGCTGTGCAGCGTGCGGCTGTGGTGCATGTCTTCGTGTAAAGAGTAAACAAAAACACCACAATCCCGAGCGCCAGTGACGTGTGATCAAACACGGAAGAGATTCGCAAGCACGCGTGTGCACTAGAGTACGTATGTAGAAAAGGGCGAGTCAGTTGTTCCCAGCTAGAGAAGAGGAGCCGCGAGGTTGGAGGCAGATGAGAAACACAAAAGCGTCGCCGCTGTCGCAGTCACCCAGAGTTTCCCTGCACCGTCGCTCGAAGAAACGCAATACATCACCTCTGCGCTATAACGCGTCCCCAAAAATCACTCATGTGAATGTGTAATTATGTGGGGGAGACATTTTCCTGTTCATTCCCCGAGAACAGTAATCATATTCAGACTCCGCTTTCTGCAGCTGTCCACAGTAAGGAAGCACATCCCCGTGACATTTGGCTCAGTCCCCAGACATTTACCTTTTAGCTTTGTCTTTGGACCACAGCCACGGAACGTTCTGTTTATCTTTCCACTGCTGCCTGGCGAAGCTAAAGCTGTGTATGTTAACAGCGCGTCTAATGTGAACGCTCCGTTTTGCATTCAGCACCAACACCGGAGCGGGAAATCATGTCACACCTGTTAATTTAAAGCACAATGTTTTTGTTTCTCTCCTCACTGCTCGGCTCACCAGGCCATGAATAAACAGAATCATATGAATGCGCGTTTTGGATGAGGCAACAGAGCGGCCATCAATCAAAGCCCTTAGGAAGTGTTGTTGTCTTTACACATATGAGGAACGACCTCGTTCCAGTCGTTTTGGACAATCCCGCTGTTTGGCAGGCTTGACCTCCTCTTCCCACTGAGGTTACAGGGGCCTCCTTGAGTGTCGAGTCACATTTGTCTGATTTGGCCTTTAGTAGAAGCACACGCACAAACAACACACCACGTGCCTGAAAGAAACACATACACACTCGCTGAGGGTGAGGCCTCGCGACTCAGACAACACCTGGATCCAGACAGCTGGACTGATGAGGTCTGATGTGGCCTTGGGCTTCTGAAATTCTGCATTCTCAATGGAAGCTACCTCCAGTGTAAAGTAGCAAGAGACCATCATCATCATCCAACAACCTGAATAGCCGAAAACAGAACACTGGCTCATCGCAGTGCGATTCATCCAAAGGCAGCTGACATTTCAAACGTCTTCTAGTTTTCAATAGCTAATGCAGGTGTACCAGGATTGAACTGGTTCATTAGTATTGGGACAGTGCGGTTCAGCGGTTCCTGGCGCAGAGCTTGGTAAATGCAAAGGATCATGAACGGTGCAGGAAAGTAGAAAACCTTTACATCCATCTGACAAAAACAGCAATGACTGATTACTCCCCCCAGAACTGACAACACACGCACATATATATATATATACACGTATATGTGTATATATACTATATATATATATATATGCTGATGTATTGCACATCCACTAGAAAACACACCTGACAGCAAAAAAACGGCGTCTGTTTGTTCTGTGTAAGTAGGAGGTGTCATTATTTATCTGTTGTGATGTATTAGTGCTTTCCAAACAGGCTTCCTTCTGTAGCTTTACTGCATGAAACAAAAGATCTGCTTTGGCCTCACTTACAGCTGAGACATGGCTGCCGCCTACACTTCTCTATACCCAATTGACCTCCATGCATAATGTCCAGAAACACAGTAAACCCAATCAAACGATTCAGTGATTCAGTTACCTCTAAGTACTTCTTTCCCTTCTTCCATCAGGTTCAACCCTGCAGGTTATAGCTGTGTGAATTCCATTAAGATATTCCACCCCCTCCACTCTCTCCCTGTGGTTTTGATTATGATATGAGCTGAGGAGTTAATAAGCGTATTAATTACCTGTGTAGGAGACAAACCAGCTCCCAGAGCGAGTCCACTCCCCACCTCCATTCCTCCCACAAACCGACCAAGGACCGTCGCCGCTGCGTTTAAATGAGCCATCATTGTCTCGCCGTCTCCAAGGTCAGTCGGAGGCTCTGCTGTTAGAACAGTTCCTGCTGAGAGGAGCCTCAAAAGCGGCACAGTAATGAGAATAATTAGAATAATACAAGGTCAAGCAGGACTACAGAGGAACATCGAAAGAGAGCGGGAATGGAGAACAGATTGAAGGAGCGAGGAAACGGTTGTTATCCTCCTGGAAAGTGGATGTGATCCTGGCTCGATACTTAGTATCTAATTATCTCTCTCTGTCACAATGTGAGGGGAGTGCATGGTCCTGTAGAGCACACACACACACACACACACACATGCATCACCAGTGAGTACAGCATTGCGACGTTACAAGTCGTCGACCTGCCTGGGCCTCTCTGATAAAAAAAAAAAAAGTTTCAAACCTCACAGATTTACTTGATGTGACTACATCTCTGCTCTGCCACTCACACCCACGCGCTGAGCATTAATGCGATATTGAATTTCGGCGCAGATGCATGTTGCGCTCTGGGCACGCCAGGGCACGGACGGCTCCTCGCAGTAAACTCTGGAGGAGGAAGCCAAAAGCACAGCCAGGAAAAAGGGAGCATCATCTCAGCGTGTGGATCGCATTCAGCCAGAGGTCAGCACAGGTCGGCACACAGGAGTAGCCCACGGCCAAAATAACAAGCAGAACAAACAGCAGGATTTCACTCCTCAGCCGCAGACTTTCTGCTCTGAATGCTTATGGCAGCCAGTCTACATGACTGCTGTCCTGGTAGCACAATTGTAACTTTCGCAGAGTTACAAAAGTACGTAAGTGAGAAAAGACATGCTAACAAACTAATAAACTGCCAAATAAAATAAATAAATAAAATAAAAATAAAAAGTCAGAAATCATCAGAGTTGGAAAGATGGCTTCAGATATTCTTCAAACGGTGTTTGTGTCTCTGACATAATAACAAAAATAATGACCTCAACAATGCTTGTGCCCTGTAAGCAAAACACTCCTGGCTCCAGTTTTGTCCACTGGTCTATGTGGACTGGGATTCAACACGCTGGACCGTTTGATCCCGAGGTCACGGGTTTTAGCCGTTTGACCCCGTCTGATAACGGCCTCCATCACCAGCCAGAAAGAAGCTCCGTGCCTTCCAAACAACGCGTTCAAAGCGTCAAACAGTAACGTGACCGAGGAATAAGACGCAGGAAGAAGGATCAGCTCCTGCACACTGGCAGCTACGAGCTTTAATCTCCAAGAGGTTGGTTTCGCATCCTCCATGTCCCTGGAAGTTCACTGTCTCATTTGCATTCATGCAGCAGCAGTGGTTATAAAAGTGACAAAGGTGGAGCGTAGTGTAATGGCCTTTTTTAAAGTAATAATACACTGAGTGGGTATATTTATATCAATGTCACAAAGTGTGTGGTGATAAAAGGGCAAGACTTACAATGTGTGTGTGTGTGTGTGTGTGTGTGTGTGTGTGTGTGGATTGGAGGGGAGGTTTACTTTCTTCCTTCGTGTGGCTGCTGCACATCGTCAGTGAAGTGAAAGACAGCATTCTGCCATCTTTTACACTTCAACACACAGGAGAATAAACTCGCTCACACGTGCACTGTCACACACACACACAGTTCAAAAAATAATAATAAAAAGGATAAACATTAGGCATGAGGAAGTTGCTGAGAAGTAAAAAGGCGCCTAAGCTGTTGATCCCATTTGCTGCCTTGAAAAATGTCCAGGAAATCTGTCTTTTCAATCGTTTTTCACTGAGGGATGAGCACGTGGGGAAAGGAGGATGCCGGAGACGCGGTCTTATCTGTCGTAGGGCAGAAAAGCACTCTCTGAAGCTCAGCACACTTCATCTCACATGTGTCCTCTGCTGGGGGAGCTCAAACCTAAGCTAGTCTCTATGGCTGACCCACTGAGTGTTGAGGTATCTACAGATAAGGCAGATTGTTGTCCAGACAGTTCTTCAACCTGGGAGAACCAGTTGTGTGTCATGACCTTCCAAAAGCTCCCATGTTCATGTATCCATGATATAATCCGCTGTATTAACGAGCAAACGTAGCATTTACGCTTTGTGCGTTCTCCAGTGATCAACTTTAATTAATTAAATGTAACTGCATGTAAATTTAAGGTCAGTCTGCAGGACCGTGTCACAGGTACATGAGAGACATCTTTTTGTCTGAAACCCTTCTGGGGAGAAACGATGACTGAAGGAGCAAACTGAAGAGAACCGCGGGCGCGAGAGGGAGAGAATTGACTCGTCTCTCCTCCGAGGAGAAGCCTGTGTTGAAGTGTTTTATTTCAACCTGCCTGTGCTCATTTGATAAGTTGCAAGGTGCAACTGAGAGACGCTATGAATTATGGGAAAAATAAATCAGCAAAGGGAATAAAAAGCACGGCGAGACCACTACAAGGCCTCTGTGGAAATTCTTATCTGAATAGAGGAACGGGCACTGAGGCCCTGACAGAATCAGGACACAGTGTCACTGTGTGTGTGTGTGTGTGTGTGTGTTAGTGCGCGTTGGCTTCCTTCTTTATCCAGCAAAACAGGACAAGGTAAAAAGTTTCCAGCTCATCTACTGTTTGTGTCATTCTTTCAAGGGCAAATGACCTATTTGGCTGCATACACACATGCTGTAAGAGAAATCAGAGAAGAAGAGCACTGGTGGAGATGGAGTTGTCGCTCACATCCACCCAATCTCTCCAGTCGGCTGCCAGTCTGAAGGTAACCTTTCCCTCCGTTCCTTTATCTCCCTCTCTGTAACACCCTCTCCTCACTCCGCTTCTCACCTGCTTCCTCTCACAAAAGAACACCTCGCAAAAGGGTGCTCTTTGCAAGGAGATGAAATTTAATCAGACAAGAGGGAGAAATTCAATAGATCGCCAAGGGAAGAAATAAACAATTTTCCTCTGCCTCTAGAAGTCCCAGTGACATCCAGCTCTACAGAAAATGCCTGTAATCACAACACAACTGTAACTGTCTGTGCTACAAAGTAATAACCACTGACAAATTGAATTGCATACTTTTCATGCCACTTGTGTCATCAAGTGTTTTGTGAGGCAACTGAAATAGCGAGGAAATCGTTTAGCAAGGCAGCGGATGGCCTGTGCAGTCAGCAAAAAAAGGTGACAGGTCATGAATTCTCTTTTCCACAGTGGGGGAAAAAAAAAAAAGAGGATGGAAAAACACTTCTGAGGGAATGAATGATAGAAGAGCCACGTCAGTCTCAAAGCCTGACGCTGCCAAAACACACCGGTGTGTGTCTGTGTTTGTAAAGAGGGGCTTACAGCGCCTCTGTGGTGTGCCTGAACTCAGTTTGTGTATATGAGCAGGCACCTAGGTGAATTAATTCTCATTTTGTGGTGGGAGTGTTTGTCACTACATCCTTCCAAGCAAGCACAGAGTTTTGTTTACGTCTTCTTGATTAGTGTGTCTGTGAGTATTATTCTTTATTTTCACGTCAGGACAATAATACCATTATCTATTATCTGAGTAGTTTAGTTTAGTTCCAGCAAAGCTATTTATTAATATTGTAGCTTTAAATTAAATATGCCTACCAGCACATCTAACACTCATTAACACACTGTATTTAATCCATACACAAATTGTCCAGTTTCTCCACATTCCAGACTTTTTTTATGTAAAACAACTATTTTTTTTTTCCTCTAGCTTCCTAGCAGGATTCAAATAAAAAAAAAAATACATCAACAACATCAGAGGAGCTTGTGCATGACCCAAAGCAACACCAAGGACAACAAAGGCGTGGCTCAAGAAGCAGCACATTAAGGTCAGGAAGTGGCCTAGCAGGTCTCCATACCATAATCCTCTATGAAGGGAGTGGAGACTCCAAGTTGCCAAGCAACAGCCAAGAATCTTTAAGGATTTAGAGAAGATCTGTAAAGAAGAGTGGACCAAAATACCTACTGAGATGCTGCAAACCTTGAAACCAGCTAACAGGAAATATCTCACTGCTGTGTTCGATAACGAGGGTTTCTCCTCCTAGTACTAAATGTCATGTTCTGTGTGGGGACCAAATACTTTTTTTTTTACTCACTGAAATGCAAGTCGTTCAAAATGTTGTGTGCTTTTTCTGGATTTTTGTTGCTAATTTGTCTCTGTCCTTTAGAATAAACCTACTGTATGACTGAAATCTTAGATCCTTCATTTAATTCTTTTCCCAGATGCATAAACGCTCTCAAACAACACAGAACAAGTCTAAACAATATGTCTTTACCCGTCAACCGATGTATAACACAAACAGGCTCAACAACGATGAGCCAGGTCAGATCATAAATGCTACTAAAACAGATTCGTAGCAGCAATGTGAGAACTAAACTCATAATAACTTTATAATTACTGCACTGCAGAAACCCAACAAACTCACATGCAGGAGACCGACTTTGCGTCAGGCTGTTAAATGCAGCAGATGGTCGTGGTTTTACTGCAACACGACTGTTCTCAGAGTGCCAGACAACAAGAAATAGACAGAGCTGTGCTAATTTGACTTGCAAATACGTCACCGTGATTGCTGACACTCCTCATATTGTCTTCCTCTGCAAACCAGTTTGAGTAGGCGAAAACAAAACGCAAGGACTCAGGAGGAACCTTTTCACTTGACTTCTCAAGTCTTTGCAAAAGTCACTTGTGAACAAAAACTAACCGCAGAAGTTCATGAATATTTCCAAAATATTTTGAATTTTAAATGATGTGAACAAGAGGAGGTCGTAGCATCTTGACTCACCTGCTCAGACATCGACAGTGGACAATGTCTCCCTCGTGTGGTTTAAGTAAGGAATGACACACGTGTCTAGTTTGCATTGAAACGGAATCCAGCATGGAGAGGGCATGATCATACCTGCAAGTAAGCAATATGAATATGAATACACACACACTCTAAATTCATAAGCTTGCTTAAGAAAGGCCAGAGTTTAGACTCAGAGGCAACCTTTCAGCAGGTGGCAGCTGTTTGAAGAATATCAGGCAGATTTGAACATGTTACTATTGTGTCACGCAGTCAGTCCACAGGCAGTAAAACACTCTATAAACTACCAATGTCCTCATGCAAGTGAATTCCCCTCCGTGCAGTCGGCCAAAGCCTCTGCTCCGCACGCAGCTTGTTAGAATCTATCAACATAAACATGAGAGGATAAAAGGATTTTCAATGAACATTTAGATAAAACCTTTTGAAATGCTTATGCTAGATGATGATGAATAGGCTGGAGTCTTGGAAGAACTACAGCAATCAACTAGTCTATCACTGCAGTCTGTGGTTGTCAATTCTGTCCAGCAGCTACAGACGTTTTCATCCTCACCAGACATACATACACATATTCCACATGCAAAGCTTGGACCAAGATAAGCGTGACGAAGTGTGGACATACACTCTCATCTGATTCAAAGCCGTTTCGATCACGGCTCTGAGCTTTGCTGCAGTCGTGTTTATCTGGTAGTTATTTATTCTAGTTTATGACACGGCTTTTGTTAAGTCCAAATATCCAGCGTCTTAGTAGTCAGCAGCCACAATGATTTACAGTCAGGTGTATATACACTTTGTATGACCACAGCACATTTGCTTCTTATACTGATGCTTATTGATCCGTCATCTGTCCAAAAGATGCTGTTTCAAAACTTCATTTCTTTTCTTTTTCATTTCAAATGTAACCTTGGGGACTTCGACTATGATATGTCCAGGTCCAGGGACTTTAACTCCTTTTTTTCCCTTGGTGTGCCAAATACTGTAGTTCATTTAGGCACAGCTAATATCACCTTAATATATCGACTCTAAAACTTTTATCTGCTTAGAAAAACTAAAAAGCCAATAATACAAAAAACAGCAGAGAGGCCAAATGTCAAAATATTTTCTTAAGTGAAAACTATTCAGCTTCTAGTCATTATAAATAAGGCTTCATCACACCGATGACCGTTTGCAGGTTTATTATTATTTTGTTCTCATTGTCAGATAAAAGCAGACAGAGAGGAGCAGAATAATCAGTCCATAGCCGGGTGACAGGACGGTCTGAGGTGAGTATACATTAACAACACAGGGGAAGACCCACTGTTAGAAATGCTACATAACACTGTCTGCGTCATACGCAGTCACGGCTTTATGCCGCAGTGACTTGATGACGCAGTCATTCTGAGGTAAGCTAGAGTTGGCTAGTGTTTAACTGAGCAAACAAACGTCTCAGGTGAACGGTGTCTATACTGTGGTGACCGTGTTGTGTCCCGTTACTGGAAGCACAGTTTATTGCAGCTCATCTCTACCTTGGCATAGCTTTGGCATTAGGAGGTAACACGGTGGCTCCCTGTCGGGGGCCACTTGAGAACAAGCATCTTTGTCCATTTCATGAACATACAGGAACTAACTCCCAAGGCCTTGGGCCTGCTTATATAAGGGACTACATAATGCAGAGTGTAATTCAGCGAGTCATAATTTCAAGTTCAACTAAAACAGTTGTATATAGTGCGAATGTAAATAAAGGTAAGCACCCATGAACGCGTATTTCTGGGTTATGTACAGTACATGTCCAGGCCCAACAGTCTGTGACGCTCCCCTCTTTCAGTTCTAGTGAGCTCTACTGTGAACAGCAGCTTTGCGGTTCTTCAAGCTTACATTTGCCTAAGCTTCAATGTGTCCAGTAAGAGGGAAGGTGCTCGTAGCATGTGGCCTTTGATCATATTTGTAGTAGCGTTTTGTCACATAGTAAGGAAGTATGTGAGTAGGCCTGTGTCTAGCTTCACTGGCTGAACTGATGAGGGCAGAGTGCAAACACGACCAAACGGCTGGGTTCAGTTTAACACTGATTATGAAATAGCATCATCTTATTTAGCTAATATAAAAAGGTATAAATAACACGTCCTGATCTGGTTAAGATGAAGAAAACAAAGCACATGTTAAGACACAAAGCAATCTGGTGCACATCTTCTGTCTTTATCCACTGTTTTTTGGGGGATTACCTGAGATTCCAGTTGTCCCTCAGGGCTTCTACGGTTTTCATGGCAACGGCAGCCGTTGAACGACCGACTGATTTAACCAGTCGTCGTGTTGAAGTTAGAGTCTTGTGAACCGGGCGGGGGGGGGACTGAAGACTTTAATGTGAGCAGAGGGCATCCGTGCCACCAGAAACGACATCCTTGAGGGGACACGTTATCCCTGAACCCAACACACAACCTGACCTGCAGGCTCAGCACATCAAACAGCCACTCTGAGAAAGCTAAACCAAGGTATGTAGCGAAGACAACAGAACAGGCTTAGCTTAAAATAGGCAAGGTATCCTTTACATGATACTCCCTCTGAGGGATTTAGGCTTTTTAATACCATCTTGGAATGCACTATATATTTATATACTGTATATTGCCATTAATATAAGCTGGATTACTGTTGATAAATACAGTGACCTCCTTGCCATCAGAGACACCTCAGCGAACTTCAGCATCCCCTCCCTTTGATTTTTCTCGGTGTCAGTGGCCCCACAGGCCTTACATGTGTGGAGGAGACACTTCTTGTTTTGCCATTTCAGTTGTTTAAAACTCAAATCTGCTGACTCAGACTCCGCTGCTTGGTCACTCTTCATCCATGGGCTCCCTTTTTGAACTCTGCTCTTTCTGTTCCAGGACCTGAGGGCTGGGGCTTGGCAGGGCCGCTACCTCTGTAGCAGCCAACGAGGAGGGGTCCTGCTGGTCAACATTCCTCTGGGAGGGCGTGTCTTCCTGTTGGAGGTCATACACGGTGTGTGAGGAAAGTATACATATATTTTATTTAACAGTCATGTCCCGATACTAAAAAGCTGATTCCTGAGTGTGCGTACAGTACAGCAGTTTGTTTGAGGTCTCACAGGGCTCCAAGCAGCCGCAGCTTCCTGCTTGGTCAGCTTGTTAAGGATACTGAAGCAGCTAGTGAAGCTTCACAGACTGTTTATGTTTGGCTGCATGGTGTGAAGCAGCTGAACAGCAGGCAGGGTGTTCTGCAGCGAGCCTCTCTATACTTGATTCTTTGCATGCTTCTCACACCTGGATTTAAGCGGTTTATTCCGCTCAGTCATAATGGAGGGGCTGAAGCGAACAGCCTTTCTGAAGCAGCTGTGCATAATCATCCACCTGAATTATCCAAAACTGCTGAAGTGACAGTTTATTGAGACTGCAGTGCCAAACGTGAAGGACTATGATCAGGTGCAGCTCTTACTGCTAGTTTTTATTGCCGATGTGGCTGGCCATCACTTACTTGCTCTGAGAATCGATGGTTCATCTGATCAGAAAACTCTTGCATCTCCCCCTCCTCACTGTTCGACTGGCAGCTTGGACTTGGCACCTCAATTCCATGGCTTTCCAAAATGGCAGCTTCTAGTTGTGTTAGACAGGTAAGTGGAAACTGGTCAAATGCGTCTGGGACAACAAAGATAAATAACGGTACAGCGCATGTGATCCACAGTGGATATATTCAGAAGTAAATGAAAATATATTTTACAGGGATGTGGAGATCAGTGAGAATAGTAAAAAATATCCTGTACACAGATTGTGGGTGCAGAAAGCTCAGGTATAGTAGAAAAGAGCAGTGAGATGATAGATTTGTCCATTTAATAAAGATCCACTGGGTGGCGCTAAGGTTGTGGCTGATGTGTCAGACACTGCCTTCAAACTATCATATCAGTATAAAACACACACATTTTCACATTATCAACAAAACCTGAAATTGCATAAGAGATTTCATGGTAACGTATTAAACTGTGACTAACTTCACGGGCATGCACTCTGTAAACAACCAGGTCTCACCGATATTGGCTCTTCTCTTCATCTCTTTTCGACGGTTGGCAAACCAGTTGTACACCTTCAAAGCAGTCACACGCTCGAACTCTGACAGCTTACAACCTGAGAGATCAAACAAAAAAAAAAACAGTTGGAAAACCATGCAGGGGCTCTAATGATGGCTGGGTTCGCAAATAATGTACAGATCAATCAAATAGAGTTGCATTAAATGCAGTTATTAATTTATTTCAGGGTTTACAAAAACGCAAAAATGACATACAGTATGTAAACAGGTTCTTATGTTAGCTCTAAAATGCTGAGAGACTTGTAGGTGAGTTTAAAAAGGATATTACATATATGGTGTAAGGACAGAACACTGGAGTACCTGGTTTCTGAATGACAGAGTTACAGGCGTTGGCGATCTCCTCTCGCTTGGCTTCATCTGGATATTGGTTCTCCACAAAGAAACTGTAAGAATTGAACATCCTCAGTATTGAAAACAGTTAAATCTTCCTGCATCACAGGCTCCACATTCATTAGAGGATGGCACCGGTCTGAGCAGCAACAGTTACGCCCTTGTTTTACACCTCATTAACTTTTAGTCATTGTATTGAACCAGAGGACAGAAAGGACACTATTTAAACAGTCAGGCAGCTTCAGCAGAGACTGTGCTGTAAACCAATACACTACTGCATGTATTAGGTGAATTTATTTCTGTAAATCAAGCATTGTACAAATAAACCTTATCATAAGCCTATAAAAATAAGTAGTCCCCAGTAAAAGATTTAATTTATTTACTTATATCCAGGATTTGTTTCACCCCTTGTTATCCTCCATGTTTCCTTTCTTAGGTCTTATCTGAGAAATATTCATTTTCTCACGTTACAAAAGAACGCAGCTGCCCACTCATCCTCTCACCTTCTGAGCTGCCCTATCCTGTCCACCATCTCTCTCAAACACACACAAACACACACCTCATCTTCACCTCTACTGTAATGTCCTTGGGTCTAAACTAGTTCATAAGGATCAGCACTGCAGCAGAATTGCGTAATGTGGGGGCACTGCCGGCGAGTGTTGTCTGAGGGCCTTTGTGGTCTTATTACTGTGAGTGGCCAGACTGCACTCTATACTTACAGCCAACCATGTAATAGAGAAATCAATTGCACACAGCGGGTAGAGAAATGCCTGCTCTTCTCTCTCAGCGTGCTTGGGAGAAGACCGTCTGGCACAAATGTAGAGAGGCAGCGGTGCGACACAGATAATGACGACAAAACTAGACAATAAACTGAGTAAGACGGTTCTGACAGGAAGCTACACACCGTCACCATGGGAGGGCTATTAATATTCACTCTCACCTCCTCAAACAGTGCCGCATTCCTGTCAAGTGGAAATAACAATCCACAGGGTCTGATGATTAACTTTCAAGTACTGACGTGTTCAAACTCACCTGAAGACATTAAAGGTTTACTGCAGAGCTTGGTTGCTCTTGATCAGCTCGTTTTTAATAGCTTAGAGCAGAACACTGTGTGAGTGACACATCTGAGGTTTTCTTTTACTGCAAACACCGAAATGTAAACATAACAACCTGCCACTGGAATCTGATCACAAACGTACAAAAAATAAATATATATAAAATATTAAAAAAGGAAGACTCATGACTATATCAGTGAAGGGCTATTGACTGCTAAAGTCCAACCTGGCCTGAACGCAGCACGGTCCAGTGGTGCTCACCTTTCCATGATTGATTGACACTCCTTCCTCCAAGTGAACCTGCTTCCTCTGCGCAGCCTCAGGGGGCCACCCACCATGGCTGCTCTGTCCCCAGCCATGATCCCTGTCCTCCAGTCAGGTTCCTCCTTCACCAAAGACCGCATTGATAAGGTGGCACCTGAAAAACAGAGCATGCGCATCAGTTTAACCAGCTGATTATGTTTAGACTGGAGCTGCCTTGTTGCACCAGCTGAACTAAAGACTGACATGGGAATGTGAACACCAGCTGCTATGCTGATATCAGTTAACTCACCACTTATTTTGTAAATAATATCATTATTGACATTGTTTAGTATATTCACAAATGATGAGATAGACAACAGCAAAAACAAGCAACAAAAAGAGTGTAACCGCATGTGAACTAGCTGTTGGACTGGGTGTTATTTATACATGCTATAATCATGATCATGGAAAATGACAAAAATTAACCTGTACTATAATTACATATTACAGGTACAAGCTACTAGTTGTATCCCAAGATGACCATGTGACTCTGGGTTTAATGGCATGCAGGACAGCTGATGTGCAGGCGTTTGTCCTGTGGCAAGCTGCTGAGGCCAGGGCAGGAGGGAGGGGCGTGGTTACCTGGCTGGGCCTGTGCGGCCGCGGCGGCAGCAGTGTACCATGGCAGCAAGTGCATCAGCAGCTCTCTCTGCCTGCTCCACACTGGGTTGGGGTTGGGGTTGAGGTTGGTGTTGGGGTTGGGGAGGCTCCCACTTGCCCCTGCTACCGTCCCGTCTCTGTCCCCTCCCCTGGCCCTGGACAGGGGACTCACGCTGTGCTGGCTTTCAGTCCACCTCAGCCCTTCAGTCGGGACAAAACCATGGGTCAGGCAGGCCACAGGCACGGATTAGGTTAGAAACACCAGGTTGGGCTAATGTTATTGGAGGCTGAGGGTAAACTGATACACTCCTGTAGACCTGCCTTGCAATTTCTGAATCATCAACTCGTACATACAGTGATTATAGTACTTCTGCCAATTTCAAATCACTTTGATTAATAGTATGGCTCTTTCTGCCATACTGAGCAGGTCAGTAGGAGTCTATATCAGAAGCAAAGCACTGTGGCCAGTCAGAAGAGTGGTTCTTGTTAGTATCACTGTTAATAGCCCATTTGTTAGCCATGTAGGAATGAAAACCAGCACCAGAGTACCTCCAGCATCAGGGCTGAGAAACTACATGGGAGCAAGGGCCAAGCTTAGGTGGTTGGGGGAAATGTATAAAGGATTGAAATGCAGAGAGGCAGCAGATGCTCCATCAGTGGTTTTATTTGGTGAAAGTGGAGCTGTAGAAATGGGATTTCTTCATAGGATTTACCCTGAACGAGGAGACGTCTTTAGCAACTACGTAGGTTGAACCCCACGTCCTAGGTCGTGGAGAAGTCAACATTCACCTGAGCTGTTACTCTACCCTGTCCAAACAAACCGCAGTCACCCACTAAAATTTCATTTCCAACCCAGAAGCCTTAACGTTATTGATTAGCATCTCCTGTGACAGGACTACCTTTATCGTTCGTCTTTCCTCTCAAATTATAGATTTGTGCCGTGTCCTTCCTTGACCTCACACACAGACGACGACCGGGATGGAGTTAGAGTGAGGGAAAAAAAAAGGTGTGTAGATTTACAGTGCAGGAGGATGGTGATAAAACAGCGAGCAGGTGGAAAGGGAAGGTTAGCAAGCAGGGTTTCACATTCACTAAACACGAGAAATACCATGCCCACATCTCAACACAAGGTTTCTTTCCTACATTATCTTATCTGTAATCTGTTATCATTAACCTAACATTCAACCTTGGGGCCCTCATCTGCACCTTTTTCATAATTAATCTTCCTGTTCCTAACATCCATCATCGTCCCGTGATGAAATCTAGCCTCACTCTGCTGCTTCACAGCACATCATGCTCCTGCACTCTAAGCAGCTGCCGCCTGGGTCTCACCTGGGTTATTCCTCTCCAGCAGGTACCAGCGGTAGAAAGCCCTGCGTTTGGAGTCGCTCATCTCCAGGCCCTGCTGCAGCAACCACTGGGAGATGTAGCTCTGGCTTATGCCTACATGTGAAAGGCAAGACATGGTATCTTAACATGTCAAATACATCGATTTATTTGTTGCTTACGCATCTGTACTATTGATGCTAGACATGCCTGCTAAAACACGCCTGTTAAACTAATGAATACATTTCCAGGATAAAATAAAAACATTTATTAGCATGGTTTCAACTATTTATTAGGGAATATTTAGCAGTCATTCTGTTTACCGCTTTCCCAATAATTATACTAAATATTTCTGCAGGTGGTTTGTTATTACTTCTTTAAGGAAATTGTCATAGTTTAGTTGCAGGAAATTCAGACATATCTAGAAAAGTTTCAAGTGACTACAGCTGAATAACTAAATCTTTACAAGAGGACAGTGAAGTATACTGCCAACCCAACATAAAGTGGAATAGTACTACTCATCAGTCTAGTTTAATAAGGTAAAACATCAGAGATAAAGCACAGAGGAACCTGTAACTTGACCGACGATTGCCTGAGAAATCCTGCGATTATTGAGGAAGGTTTTGATCTCTTCTTTCACCAGGTTGCTGTCTCTTCTGTAAAAGTAACAGAAATCAACTGTAGCGTTAGAACCATCACACTGTGGTTAAAACACCAGCGCCTTTGCTCTGACTAACCTTATTCACTGATGTTTCTCTTTTTTCAGCCATCCCTAAACGCCTGACCTAAATTAACTCCACTCAAATTCTGGAGAACAAGCCTGCACCTCTGGGGAAAGGAGCTGTCATTATCTGATGTTATAATAGTCTTTTTGTCTCGACCATTCTTTTAGTCTTGCTTTTCAACCGATTCTCACTCAGCACTAATTCACCTCCCTTCTCACCTCATGTATTCTTCCACCTTCTCCTCCAGGTCCCACTCCTCTTCTCCCATCATATCATAGCTGAATGACCGCTGGACTGCCACGTTAAGAGGGTAGAGGGGAGGAGGCGAGGCCTCGTAGCTATTGCTGGGGGAGAGTGCGGCGCCATCCAGGCCGGACGTCTGCGTGGTGGCAGAGGCAAGGGAGAGTGAGGAGGACGAAGACGAAGATGAGGAAGGGGCTGGAGCAGCTGTGGTCGGGGTGTTGTTGGATGAGGCTGGCCGAGAGTCACAGTGCGAAGGGCGATGATCGGGGTCAAGCCTCTCCAGGGACTCCAGGGCATGGATGATCTGAGGTTTGGTCATGCCAGAGAGACGCAGGCGCTGCAGAAGGTCAATCTGCTCGATGGTATATCGCGGCTCCACTCCGCAGCACTCCATCCTGGCATCTACATACAGAATAAGAGGGTGCACAAATTGACAAAGTCAATTTTGTCAGTGAATAAAAACCAGCAGAAGCCCTATTAATATACCAAGCATGGCTGGGTTGAGTTACACATCCACCCAAGATTTCACACTGTGTTACAGAGTGATCCACTGCTATATTTATCTCCAAGCAGCACTTCTGATAGACCTTAAATTTAGCCAAACTGATAAATGATGAAAGGATTATTAATAGATGAAAACGCTAATAAAAAAAGATGCAAAGCAATGTTCAAACATTACATCGTCTTTGTTAGTATTCATTTATATTTAACCCAAACAGATTCAATGATTTTACTTTGGTTATAGCTTCACAATAACGAATCAGCACTAAACTGATCTGCAAAAGTTTAAAACCACGCTGCATTCTCTTCTGAAATACCCTCAGGTCATTGGAACGCTCGGCACACGCACCTGGGTCTCACCTTGCTCCGCTTGTCCAGGGTAGATTTTAAGACACATCGCCCCTGGCATACATCACCTACCACCAGGTCCCTTCGGTCCAGTCTTGACTTCACCTCGTTTACCTGCCCATCCTGTACAGGCTTGTACAGGCGTAGCCTTAACATTCTCCATTTATTGAACCGAGCCAGTAAATCACGAACTGCTATGATTTTGACATGAACCCGAGTCACCTGCAAAGGGTTCACTCACTGAATGTATGCTTCAAAATAGGTTTAAATTCTGCCACTAGAAACGTGCTTTACATGCACTTCAGTCAAGTGATAAGCTGGACTAACAACATGAGTATGTTGTTGTTTTATTGTACCGATATTAATATTATATTAATGACAGAAGTAGAGCCGTGTCCCGTTAGAAACGTTCTCTTACCCGGTGGAGAGGGTGACACAGACAGGCGCCCCGGGAGTGGCTCGGTGCGTGGGGTCGCAGCGGGGACACACCACTGTCGCATGGCTCAGCCTTCGGCTGGACCTCTACGGAGTCACACAGGAGACTTGCTGCAGTGTGTTGCGGTTAAGCTGCGTCCATTAGCATGCTGGCTAGCCGACAGCAGCCGATGACTCGCTAGCGGGGTGTGTGAGGGCTAAGCTAACACGCTCAACTCTGCTTGCCCCCCCCTCCTCCCCACCCCCGAGCCCCCAGCGTCCCATCGATAGCCGCTCGCTAGCGCGCGTTAAGTTACACCGCAGGAGGCGAGTACGAGAGCGGAAGTCGTGTAACATGGCCTTCAAACTAAGGTTTGTGTAAGCCCCAAAAGCATGACCTTGTTGTTTCTTAATTCAATCGGCTTGTGCTTATACTACTGCCACTACTACTATTATCAATAATAAAATACTTCAAAATCAAAATGTGGACACAGACTGTATTTGTCCCTACTACACAGTTGTTTTAATGTACAGGGATTGTTTGTTCGATGAACTCAACAAAACAAACAAATATTTCAACTATTCATTATTAATTCCAGTGAACTGTGATTACATTCAGTGTGAAGCGTCTATAAGCGGTAAGAAACAGACCTATTTTATGCATATTTGTATTTATTTATTTTTTTTGACAAACTAATAGTTTTTGTAGCGTCAACAATGCCGTTATTTTGAATGGCACCGGAAGTAAAACAATCAATTGTAGCCAACTTTACCTTGAAGTCTGTCTTGTTTCTTGGCTAACTTGGCTAAAACTTCTAGCTCGGAGGTTCCACTGACATTGCGTCTGAGGCGCTGCTGTGCACGACACGTTTACGTGGCTGCAGGCAGAAATAAAACGTTGTGTGCGTTCCGTCGAAGGACACCGTCGCACTCCTCCGCACACCAGTCTGCTGCTAAGGCTAACGACTTAGCTCCCTAGCTACAGTAGCTAAGTTAGCTCCTAGCTGGCAGCGGGCGGTCCCAGCGCGGAGCATCCGTCTTACCTCCCGCGCTGTGGAGAGAAAGCTGCAGCCGGACGCCGAAGACTCCGGAGAAAGTAAAAAAGGAGAAAGTACCTCCTCAGCGTGACGCTCACGGCTAAATCTAAGAAGCAGCGGGTGGACGGTGTCTCATATTGTCTCCCAGCTATGCTGTGGGGAAAATACTCAATGTTAATATGGGGAGTCTGAATTTATGACCCTTCACCCGACACCGCTGTCAAGCCAGCGACAATGATAAATATGATTTCCGGCTATACTGTATTTCTTAAATCATATCACACCTCCGTTCGAACAGCGAACTGTGCCGAAATAAAAGTAAATCCCACAGTTTAGAGCAGTCATTTTAAAAAGGCATCTTAAAAGCTCATACGCGTATATAGATTATTTGTGTTATTATTTCCATTTAAATGTTTTGGTCTTTTATTTTGGCACACTAAAGAAAAACATGTCACTAAATGTGTGCGTATTGACACAGTACCGCCCACCGCAAAGCTTCAATAACTGGCTCTAAAATATATTTCATGTTTTAACTGCCAGAAATATTTGGAGAAAGTGCAATAACATTTCTTATAATATTGACTAATTATAGTAATTGTTACACTAAAACTAAAAATACTATTGTTGATTGTCCAAATGAATCAAATTATTCTTCCCGTAGCATTTGCCAGCCAGCGTTCGCAGGCCTGTCTTTCTATTAAAGTGATGTGGAAATTTTCCAGTGTCTGAAAAGTATCATTAATACCTTGTAGGCAGCATGTTTGCTGAACGGAGTGAATATCCACTGCTATGAAATCTAATATTTCTATTTGATCTACCAGCTTCACACAGACAGCCACAGACAAGGTCTAAACCATATTATAGCGTCTGGTTGGAACCCATGGGATGTTTGCATCCAGCTGATGGGGATTGTATAGATTCTCTCACAGGACGTCATCTGCTTCTGAGGTGAACGTCTTTCTTTATGGCGGACACAAGATATTTTATCATCAAACAATCTGCGAAAGTGACACATTATTCCACATCGAAATGAAATTTGTTTAAAATACACAGATAAAGCCTGTTAAAATATGACTGAAAGGTCTATAAAATATTTAAGTAACAGTGTTCTCAGTGATTCCCAAATGAGAAGGTTAATAGCAGACAAGGGAAAGGTCAGTCTTTAGAAGCGGAGATCGCTTAGTGCCTGTCTTTGGGAATGAATATTCTGTCCGTTAGAATAAAGAATGCAACACTGCAGAGATTTTAGTCCTTTAGTCTATGCTACATAACACCACATAAAGATTCAGGGCCTCCAGGGAAATCTCAGTGAGTAAAGGCCAAGTGCAGGGACGACTATCGAACGTGTGTGACCTTCACGCACTTAGGAAGCATTGCTAATTTTTTTTCACATGCAATGAGTAAAAGAGGAGAACAGTTACAAATGACTGGTGAGCAGTTAAAGTTTTCCTAGATGATTCAAAAGTTTAATAAAAAATAAACTTAAGGAACTTTTTAAAATAGCAAAAACCTCTCTGCCTGTTAGTGCAGGTGTTGCCAGTTCTGCTGTGACTTAGGTGACAGTATGTTTGCTTTGTTCCCTCCTCCAACCTGTGACACGAAGGCAGCAGTAATCAGTACAGGCACAAAGAGTCCTTGTGCCTGACAAGCACAGTTCAGTCGATGTCCAGACTATCGGTATTTGAGAGCTCAACAGGCAGTGTCCAGGGTGTCTGGTTGTTTTTCTTATAGAGTCTGACCTAACTTGTGGATTCAACAAAATGAACTGGGCCTTCCTCGAGGGTCTCCTCAGTGGAGTTAACAAGTACTCCACGGCGTTTGGTCGCATCTGGCTCGCCATCGTTTTCATCTTCAGGCTTCTGGTTTTCCTGGTGGCCTGCGAGAAGGTCTGGGGTGACGAGCAGAAGGACTTTGACTGCAACACCCGCCAGCCTGGTTGCCACAACGTCTGCTACGACCACTATTTCCCCATCTCTTACACCAGACTCTGGGCTCTCCAGCTGATCTTCGTCACCTGCCCGTCCTTTCTTGTGACTCTCCACGTAGCCTACAGAAAAGACCGGGAGCGCAAACACCAGCTGAAGTATGGAGACGACTGCACGCCCCTGTATGATGACACAGGGAAGAAGCGAGGGGGTCTCTGGTGGACCTACTTCTTCAGCCTGCTGTTCAAAATAATAGTGGATGCCGTGTTTGTCTTCCTGCTGTTCTACATCTACGAGGCCACTTTCTTCCCCCCACTAGTCAAATGCAATGAAGAGCCATGTCCAAATGTGGTGGACTGCTACATTGCCAGGTAAGAGCACCTCTATGTAAATGAACTTGGTCTCTGAGCTCCATCTAAGCTTAATTCTCTGTGCCTCATCTTTGATCGTGTGTTCCTTAGGCCCACAGAGAAGAAACTATTCACTATCTTCATGGTGGTAACCAGCTTTGTGTGTATCATCCTCACTCTTTGTGAGGTCTTCTACCTGTGCGCGAAGAGGTTGAGGAAATGTTGCAGAGGAGGACCTCGCTCCGTGAGTGACAACTCCTTCATGATGACCAGAACTCCTCTGAACGGGAAGGAAGACTCTGCAGGCAAAGAGCCTGCCCTGGAAAAGGCCAAGGTGGTCGACAGCGTCAACGGAGATGCCAACAAAGAGAGTTCAGCCCCACCGTACAGCACAACTGTCTCCCAGGACACATGATGACTTTGACTTGAGCATTGTTGAGCAAACATTGTCTATAAAAGTTGCTATCAAATTGTGTGTAATGTTTTATTTTCCATTAACTTTGAATCGTGTAATAGTGTTTGCACTAGTACGTTTTTATACAGTATTGATCTGAAATGAATAGCATACAGTGGACATGATTTATTGTGTGGTATGATTATGTTCTTAGTCTGTATGTCAGTAATGTTTGTTTTTTTCTTGAATACAGTAAACGCTCAACCTGTGAACGTTTGCTTGCTAATCATTTATTTTTATCCATGTAGAGGATGCTCTGAAAATGTTGCGCAATAAACAGATGACATGTGAATCCAATGTTTTGATGAAACCAAATGTGGAACAATATACAGTTTAAAAAAAAAAAAAACAACAGAAATCCAGGTCTTGGCACAAGCATTGGTAAAAATGCAACCTACAGCATCACACTCGCTTATGCAATTTTCCACACGTGGGTAGCAAAGGCAGTATTATTATTGAGAAAGCTGAAAACAGTCACCACTCCCACAGCATATTGCAGATCGCCTCTATGACTATTAACCACATCCTGCATTGCTTTAAGCCAGAACATTAGGCTGAGATTAGATTTTGTAAAAGACAATATCATAAAGCTGAGTGTGCTATTAAGGCAGTGGCTGCTGGACATTCCCACCTGAGAAAGTCATTAAGCACATGTGTGTTGTATTATGTGATATTGGCGATATTGATATTGTATCTCAGCGGTATACCGGAGAGCTTATGCAAACAAATGGTAGGCGGTGGCCATGTTTAATCGTGAGTAATCAAAAAGCCACAAAGCGCACGTATCTCCATCTACCAGTTGTCTAAAAGCACTGATACCAAGTCACGTGTTAAGTAATGGTGATCAGGGTGGACACACCTGATTAGCATCTACTGAGAGTCGATCCATATATGGTTTCATCTTTTTTTAATGAAGACAAAGTTACATTCTGCTGCCAGAGTAAAACTGCTGATGTGTGTTTTGTTGTTGTTTGTATATAGTCACCAATTTCAGTACATTTCCCCAATTAAGGTATGTCGTTACAGTACAACAATCGTGTTTAAGGGTTATTTAACAAGATATGAATACATGCTTACAGGTATAGGCTGGGCGTTTGTCAAGAGTAGTTGGAGTTGGAGAAAAACATGGGTGGATGCCAAAGTTCGCCACACCTCCAGATTATGGCCAAAAGCTAATTTCTCAGTGCAGTCAATATCAAACACGCTGTGGGAGAGCGGTTGGTCAAAGTTGTTACAAACTATAAGCCCGGTCACCAAACCGGGAACAGGATGCACTGAGATTCACTGAGACCTGGAGGATTAAGGTAAAGTGGAGATTTTACTCTCTGTTATTGTAGAATCTGGGTCAAACATATCGGATGCAAACGATCTCTTTTTTTTGTAATTTTGCCACTTTCTCTGGAAAATTGCACGACTTTGTTTTTGTGTTTTTGTTGTGTTCCATCTCTGCAGATTACAAGGTTCACGTTGTACAACATTTAAAGACAGGCTTCTAAAGCTGAGCTGATGGATTGGAAGTTTCTCGAGGGTCTTCTAAGTGGAGTCAACAAATACTCCACTGGCTTCGGACGCATATGGCTCTCGGTGGTCTTTGTCTTCCGCGTGCTGGTCTTCGTGGTGGCGGCTGAGCGGGTGTGGAGCGACGACCAGGGACACTTTGACTGCAACACTCGCCAACCGGGTTGCACCAACATCTGCTACGATTACTTCTTCCCCATCTCCCACATTCGCCTATGGGCCCTCCAGCTCATCTTCATCACGTGCCCTTCTTTCATGGTGGTGCTGCACGTGGCCTACCGAGCAGAGCGGGAACGCAAGTACAGGGCCAAGCACGGAGAGAACACGTGTCTGTACGACAACCCGGGCCAGAAGCACGGCGGTCTGTGGTGGACTTACCTGATCAGCCTCTTCCTGAAGACCGTCTTTGAGCTCTCATTTCTCTACCTGCTCCACTACATCTACGACAGCTTCAAGCTGCCCAGAAAGGTCCAGTGCGACATCTCGCCCTGTCCGAATGTGGTAGACTGCTACATAGCACGGCCCACTGAGAAGACCGTTTTCACCTACTTCATGGTGGGGACGTCTCTCGTGTGCGTGGTGCTCAACATCTGTGAGATTCTGTATCTGATTGCATCCCGGATAGTGAACCTTAAACATGGAGGCAGCAGGTACACTTCATCCAGAAAGATCCGCCCTGACGTGAAGTGTGATACTTGTAAACCCTCTTTTGCATCGTAACCGGAAACACATCACAAATCATGCCACTTGTTAATTACCTTTAGTGTTTCCTTCCATAAGAAGATCGATTACCCTTTACTAAGCCTGACTTACAGTACAATGCTCACATGCCTTTATGTAATTAAAAAGAGTTATCTTCTATCTTTTAACTATACTGTCCACATGGGCACGTCAGAATCACTTTAACCCCCACTGTAAAACAGGGGGCGCTCAAAGCTTAAAAACACACAGGATAAAACAGCCTTGGTGGGTGTTACATCCAAGCTATGAACACGTGTGGGTGTATGATGAACAATTTCATCCAATGCATTTATATTATTTTTACATAAATATGTGTTTTGAACATTGGTACTTTTGAATCAAAGAATTATGTGATACATCATGTGCTAATTCATCAAATCAGTCATTGCTCAAAGATTTGAGACCATTGTCCCAATAACAACGAGCAAAGTTTCACTCTATGTTTTTCTGCATTGTTAAAACACTCATCACGTATTAATTGCAAAGATATTTCCTTATTCTTACAGTACTGTAATGACGCCTTTCCTCCACCTGGTGGCATCACAGACACACACATTATAACCTGATGGCGGCGAAACCTTCAGAATGCGAAACGTCAGCAAAGACAGATGTTCAGATTATGTTTTCTTTTTAAGAGGCTCCTTTTCCTTTGACTCTCATGATGTGAATGTAATAAAACATGTTAAAAGCATAATTATATTTCACATGTTTATTTTGTAAAGTTACATATCAAGTATCATCAAGATATTGGAAATAAAATCTTTGTTCAGGCTTTCCTTGAAGTGTTGACGCAGGTAATTAAAATGTTAACAACAGAAAAGTGTACAGATAAAGATGAATAGTAAAGACAACAGGTGATTAACTACTTTAGTTTCAAAATAAAAGCATCAAAAGCAACACCTTGTGAAAAATAAATCTGCTGGACTTCTGGAGTTTGTGTAGAATCAGTTCAGACACACAAACACGTATTTATAGTACTGACTAAATCCATTATTTCAAAACCTTTACTTTGGTACTTTTAATGAAGTTTGACCAATTACATATTTCTGTTTTCCCGAGACTCCGACTAACGTTGTTTTTTTTTACACTGCTACATCATTTCAAGAAATGTATTATGTGAATTTCTAACAAGCTCTTTCTGGTAAAACAGCACGATCACCAAACAAAATGCTGCGCAACAACGAAACACTTTATTTTGAAAAAGCCTCAGCAGACGCGTCACTGTACCTGTCTCGTTTATTCATTGGATTGAGGAGGTTGAAGGAGCGTGAGGGGACAAGCGCTGATCAAACAAACGAGCTTCTCCGCCGGTTTGAGCGAATGGGGACGTGACGGGAATGGTTGGCGCAGGTAATAAACACCCATCGACGCATGTAAATGGCAAAAAAACAAGCGTGTTCATCTGGGATGTGGTTGTGCGTCACACAGGTCTGGAGGTGACGAACTGAAAGAAAGTTTGAGGCTATAAAAGAAATGAACGTCTTTATGAACACCGATATTTAACTTTCATCCAAATGTATGACACTAAAGTCATCTTGACTTATTCTGTATCAATCTTTGAAAGTCTGAGTGGAGTTAATGATGTGGTGGTTGGGGGGTGTTACAAAATGTTTTGTTTCCTTTTATATTTGCTTTTATGCAAATTCCAATGTCCTGATTGTTGTTGATTTGTTGTTGCAAGCACAGTGTTTTCCATTAATAGATTGAATGTGTATCCTCTTCTCCACGTTGTATTGTGTTGACAGTGTAGTTTCCCCTCCTTCTTCTGCTCAGTGTTGGAGTTATGTGCTGAGCAGCTAATCATTAATACATGTGCCATCTCTGCTGTGTCTTTGACCTGACCCCTGCGTGTACACGGTGTAACCTCACCCAGACTCCCCTGCGGCTCTCTCTGTACTGTGCTGTGCGTCAGGGCTGTGCTGTGGCGGCCTGGAGGAGCCGAAGGCCCTGATGAAGATGGGCCTGAGCATGGTCTGCGTCGGCCATGTCAACTTCCTGCTGGGCGCGCTGGTGCACGGCGTCGTGCTCAGGCACATCACCCTGGACAAGCAAGCGGCCGTCACGGAGACGGTAGTCTCCAATGTGCTGGCGCTCGCCACGGGCCTCATCGTGAGTGCACATACGGCTTATCACTGTGGTGTTTGCCGAATATCAACAACAAACGACTCATGAAATAAGTAGATTTACTGCTTATCAAAGTTTTAAAGCTGCATGGATTGATGCTGGGTCGCACCGGTCGTACATAATGTGCGACAATGTGTGAAAATCTGTTGTTAACATACATTCAGCTCTTTTATTTTTCGTTTTCTTATTGTTGTTGTTGTTTTGTTTTATATTTTACCTGCTGTGACATCTCGTCTGTCTTCATTCTACAGGGAATTGTCGTTGGCGTTCTTGCTATCGTCCTGTCTAAAAACAAGAAGAACAGGGGGCTGGTTGGTATCAATCTTTATATATATATATATATATATATATATATATATATATATATGGGTGCTTTTTAAAAATAGAGGTTTTTTTTTTGGAGAATGGCTAGAAAACATTAAAGCAGAGACGTGACCGCGCCGTCGCTCGTGTTTCTGTATGCTCTCACTTTCCTCTTCTGCTGCCTTCACTTGTCCTTCCCTGCTGTGCCACATCTGTGTTTTCATGGCACTCTCTGCTGCTTCTGACCCGACCTGCGCTGTATGTACAGTACACCTGCAAACCCTTTGATATTTCTCTGCCTCTCTCCCATTTTTTGCTCCGTCTGTCTAGTCAGTAGGACACAAAAAAGAAAAGAAAATCCCTCTGAGCTGCTCTCTCCCTCCTGTCAGGCAGCTCGGCTTCTCCTCTCTGTTTATTCAGTCGGCTGTCAGGCCGCTCAGACAGGACTGATGAGGCAGCGAGCTGAATGAAATGAGTAAGCCTGGGCGGACCTGCCGTGATAAACCTGTCCTTGCTCTTTTTGTTAGTCAGAGTGAGCATGACCTAAGCAGGGCCGAGCAGTTTAACTCCTCTTCCATCTTGCTATCTTATTTAGTCACCCATGCACGGATAACTAATTCCATCACACCCTTTACATTTGAATACACTTCTTATCACATGTGCTGGCTACTACAGTTTCTAATCTTCTAGACTCATTTTTCTTATCACGTTTTAGTTTAACGGCGCTGTTGTCTTCATAAAGTCATTTAAAACCCTCCAGACATTCTGCACCTCTGTCTGGACTTATCAAAGGATTGGTTTCCGTATCATTTAATGATCAGATGTTAGCTAATGACTTTAGTTATGTAATATTAGGAGTTTTGATAAAGCTAGAATTAATATATATATTTGTAAGAACAAACACACTTCCTCTACAGGTTCGTGTGAAGTCTCTAGAAACTTGTTTAGAAAAGATCAAAAAATTCTGAATTGCTTTTTGCATAACTTTTGTAATGTTCAGACAAGGGCAGTAACTGTACAAATGTTGGGCAATGCCTGGATCTGCATCAACATAATACTGGTGCAACACTGTTTTAAGTTATATAAAAGACAGGGTTTATGTTGAATTTCAGCCAATATGTAGCAGTAGTGCCCATTAAATATTATTCTTGTGAAATATCAGCGTGTCAGTGGCTTTTAATATTTATTCATCATTTAAGATGAATCGCTTCTTTTCATCGGACTTGTGTCCCTTAGGTACCTGAGGAGCTGTGATAAATATTAATAAGAAAGCATGTTATGCATAGAATCGGATTCTGTATGTTATCAAGCGCTTCTAAATCTTTCAAATGTCTTTTAACTTTCATGTTCTGCATTAGCTCTGTTTGTCATTCTGTTATTCCTTAGCTTTTATTATTTCTTGATATTAATTAGCTGCAGCCGATTCCTGTTTCCCAACTGGGATCATCATCTTCGTCAGTCCTGGCGTTTATCCTTCCTGACTGCTTTTCCTCCTCAGACCTGGTCACTTTTCACCGTCAGTTTGGCTGCAGCAGCCGTGGCAGCCGCTTCAACCATCGGGCTCCTGGTTTCCGTGGTGTTGGCCGTCACTCAGAGTGGGCGGAGCCTCCTGACTTCCTGCGACGTCTCTGACTCCGGTTGTCCATTTGACCCCACGCGTATAAATGTGAGTGCGTGATTGTGTGCGGCAGACACTGAGATTAAAGCGGGAACTGTGGCCTTTTCTATTGCAGCTGGCTCCTGGAACAGCCAACCGTTGTTACTTCGATAAAACCCAACAACGCCGCACAACCCTGTAGTGCTGCTGCTTTGTGTGTACTGTACGTGTGTAACTAAAGGGGGGAGCGGAGGCGAGGTGAGGGAGGTTGAACGCCGGCCTTTCCTGTCACTCAGCCGGATGGTGGCAGGAATGCTGACCCGACCCGGTCTGTCCACTTCAGGCTCCGTTCTGTCACAGTGTGCTACAGATGGACTGTCAGACCCGCTCAGCCTCACGGCCGCGGCCACACATCAGCGCCACTTTGGCAGTTTAGTCGAGCTTGTAGTCTACAATTTGTCAGCTAAGTGACCTTTGTATTACGCTGGAATTGCACTTGGCACAAGGGGTTAACGCGGGTCCAGCTGTAGCACAGTGTAGCTTTTAAATTATCCTCAGTGTCAGCTGCTTACAGTCACATTTGTGACGCAGAGTAAATGTGGGAAGTCTGTGAGTAGCTTGGACTTAATGAGAATGAGCAGGTAGCTGGGACTCGGGTCTGTACAGTGTTATTCAAACCTATAGAAACAACAAGCTGGCTTTACTCTTTAATCATAAACTAATGTTCCAGCAAGGAAGTAACTGAATTAGTTTTAGTCTGTGGAGACGGCAGAGCGGGCTGTTAACTCCCATTTCGTATTCGCAGGGGACCTCCAGAATGGTTGCCGGGAGCAACATTACATCACTTCAAAACGTGTTTCTGCCTCCTGCTTCTGATGTTTGTAGTTTCTGAGAGCCAGTAATGATGCAAGGTTTATTTTTTGTGCTTCCTGCATATTTCATTAAATATTCCAAAGAAAGCTCCAAACTTCAGACTATAAACGTTACTTCTCTTCGTGTTCTGCAAGTCAGCATGGCCCAACAAAAGGCAGCTCTTTATCTCTGTATTCCCCTCCCGTACGCTTTTACTTTGATACATTCTGCTCTGCATGTGTTATTCACGACGCTGACTCTCCTGTGCGAGTCCAAATTCCCAGACTTGCTGTGTTTTTTGCAAGCGCTCCCCGGTCACCTAAGGGAAACAGGTTTCTGCTGCAGAAACTACTCTTGCTTCAGATCGTGAGCTGCGTGATCCAGCTTGTGGCTGCTGCTAACTCCGCTCCTCTGTTCTTCCCCAGAGTACCACCCTGATCCTGTGGGTGCCCCTAGTTGTGACTTGTGTCATCCAGGTGGTGTTTTCCAGCCGATGCTTTGCTGTCTGCCTTTCGTTTCTGGGTCTCCCTTGCTGCCCTAACAGGAATAGGCACAAAAACTATGGCAGAGCAGTGAGAAAACTATATATTTCTTTAAAGTTGTTACCTTTTAGATGTAGAACAGTATAAGAGTTTTTATAATCAAATAAGACTAGTCTCTGTTTGTGCAGATCAATGTGGTGAGGCCTTTGGAGGCAGTTACATCCAATATTGAACCTTCAAGAAGCCACGCTGAGCCTCCGGCACGTTCTGCTGAGCCTTCTAAAAGCGATCACGGTGTTCAAAGGTGGAAATCTGCTCCTTCAAGGCAGCAGCATCAGCCCCCTGCGCTTCCACAGCATCCTCCCCGTCAGCACCGGAGTCTTCCTCCCTCTGAGAGACAGTCGTACAGAGAGCGGTCACGCAGGCAAAGTCACGACGCGAACACCGGCAGCCACCAAAGGGCACCGGAGCGACACCATCTGCTAGAAAGGGGTGCGATGGAAAGGTCCAGCCTTTGGATTTAGGCCGTGGCTTATTGAAGCACAGAGGCTGTAAGGGTATATGGAATCAGATGTTCTAATCGTACTGCTCTCCAAGCTGTGGACTCCGCGAGTCTCAACTCACACGTATGAAACTGGGAGTTAGGACATGGTTGATGCATTGTTGCACTTTTCTTGGCCTGAGAACCTTGTAGTCACACGTTAGCAGCTGTAGACACTGTTCAAATATGTTCACCAGTCTCAACAAGTTTGGTTTTGCTTTTTATACAATGTGCTTTGTTTGTTTACATGTTAGTTGTCTTTCTTGAACCTAGCCAGACTAAGTGTTTTTCACTGTTTCCAGTATTTTTACGGAGGTAAGCGAATCATCTACGTATACAGGCTGGCGGATGAAAGTGTAAGTGCAATTTCTTGTGTTTGTGTTTATTGTCTATGTAAATAAAGGTCTTTTGAAAACGCTGTGTTACGTTTGCGAACTTTAACAGACGTTGTGATTTAAACATAACGCGGCGTCGGCAGCCGGTCACCTGACAGGTGTGACTGGTTGAACTCAAGACACACGCCTTCACGACCTATGTACAAACAAGTTCACTCTCACCCTTTTCAGGTGGATGCGTGAAACGACCTGAAATGCACCTCGGCAGGTTTCGGCTGAAGTGTCATCCTCAGCTGTCAGGCCACATTATTTCCACAGGAGTAACAAAGACGATCCACACGCGCAGCTTTGAAACACATAGGTATATTTTGATTTCAGGTCCAACGGAACAAACATGACATCCTCTCGTGAGGTTTTCATGCAACAGAAAAGTAGGGGAGGGAGGAAAGGGAAGTTAGGGAGGAGAGGTCGGGTGTATTTATCCAACACAAGGTACCAGTTCATTAGAGGCAGTGAGAATATAAAAGGGTTCAACTGTAGTAGATTGGGGGTAGCAACTGTTGTCCCTTATCCTACCAGCAGAAGGCAGTGACAGTATAAGTTCCCCAAAGCAGGTGTGGCTGGTTAGGAAGCTCCTGTGCAAAATGTTTGGTAGAGGTTAACCTTCGATCGGCGCTAGTGTCGAAGTTGCACCGGCACAGCAAACAGGATCTCGCTGCTAGTTCACTCTGCCACCATCACACACTTTGATTCGGTTGCTGAAGTAGCGAAGCTGGACGCAAACCAACTTTTATCCAATATGGACCATTTTGAAAGTCTGAGTTTATTTTGCGTTTTAATCTTACGTGAAAGATTGGAAAAGTCATCCAGGCGTTTTGTAAATGGATGTTGTTTCTTCCAAAAATATTTAAAAAAATCTGCAGTGCAGTAAACTGTTACTGCTATTTTCTTCTGTAGTGCGTCGAAGCGGAAAGACACAGCTGCAACGCAATGCAAACAATTAATGTACTTGTAACGATTAAGCATTTTTCTTTCAATTTGCCCAATGGTTTACTACGTCACAGACTTTGTCTTTAACATCCAAAACAGGAGGTGGCAACAGTGATCTAGCAGTGAGCCTGACACTCATGCATGGGAACGGTGTCTAAACTAAACTACTGCAGTGGCTCTGGTTTCATACACACTGTATGTCAGACGAAGGCTTCTAATGGGAAAAGCTTTAAAACTCTTTAGCAGCACATATAAATGTTTAATAATCGTACGTTTAATTTGATTTGAGTTGCTGCGCATCAGAGTGCCTCAGCTTCTTGGTGCTACATTCATAAATGAAATATGTGAGGGTTCGTGTCCCGAATATTAATGGTGTAGTGCTAATGTAAACACAGCCACTGATTGCTGTCACATCGCTTCGTACTGTGTGTCGGGAAACCCTACCGTCCCAAACCAGGACAAGAATCTGAACTTGCTGCTGTCTCGTGAAACGTGTCCCTTCATCTAACTGCTCCGCAAGCAGACTAATCCGGGAAGGTTATAAAAGCGTTCGGCTAGAGAGTGATGAACGAGCCCTTAGTGAGTTCTCTATCCGTCGTGGAAAGGAGAATGGGGTCAGGTTGTGTTCTAGAACAAGTGTTTGATCTTTTCTGCCCGATACGCTGCCGAGGAGGCTGTAGAGCTACAAAACTTACTGCTGTGCGTTAACTGCTGCTGCGGGTTTTGTTGTGGTCTGGTTCAGAGGATCATGCAGTTATAGTGACAGGTTACGACTATTTTAGGTTTACTCCTCATCGATAAAGAACTTTAAAATACTTATAAATTAAGAAACAACACAACATGGTAATACTGTAAAAGTTAGCCTCGAGCATACATTGCATATTCACGTGCACACACACACACGCACACACACACGCACACGCACGCACACCCGCGTTCACACCAAATGCACAGCCATGGTTGATAAACACATGGCGGCTCAAACGATATGTGCTACTGTGTCACGGATCGAAGCAATATGGAATCTCCTTATTTCGCTAAAGTCACATTCTTTCTCCTTCACGAACCCCCCGCGGATCCAAAACAGATCAGCCTTAACGCGCATCGTTCGCCACTGTAAACTGGAACGTCGTCGTCAAAGTTAAAGCATGAGCATGTGTGTGTAAAAATCAATAAATAAAAGAACACGAGGAAAACGATATATATACAAACGAAGACATCAACAAAAATGCTTGGAGATGTCAGTAAAAACCTAATGGGATCTTAGGCCTTCTTTGTCTCAGCGAAAGATCATATAGCAGTAAAATCCCCGTCACCCCACCCACCGATCGCCCACACACACCCCACCGCTAAGCTACGCTACATAATACTGCCTTTCAATGCCAGAGAGTGTGTGTACATGAAGACTTCATCTCATGATATACATAGACGTACATTATATACATGATGTACACGAGTGAGGAGAAACCCCCAGAACAACAGCAAATGCCTGCATTGACCAACTCATCATGAAACGTATGCATGTCCCTCCGTTTTTTTTTCAAATGTATAAAAAGAAAAGTAAAATGACTGCAAAGCCGTTCCTTGGTCTCTTCGCTTTCCCCCTCCATCCTTGCACAAAACAACAACAACAAAAAATCAGATAATATGAGAGACGAGAACCATCATGCATTGATTTGAGTGACTGGTTCGATAGCGACTGAGAGGTTGAGGAAGAAAGGGTCGCAACCGGGCAGTGGTTCAGAACTGGGAGGCCGAACTGGGGTCGCACTGGAGTAGCCGAACGATGGAAGGGTCGCTTTTGGCACCTTTGATAAACTCCTCCAGGGATAATTTGCCTGCAGGACAGACGCAGAGAGAAAAAAGAACAGGAAACAGGGAGTATTATAGTGAGACGTGCACATTAACTTAAATTTTTAAATCAGCTCAAAGTCAATTCAAGTTTCTGGAATGAACTTCTTCTTCAGACTTCAACGTTCATGGTTTCCAGGGAATAAACTGACTAGAGCTTATACAAGGCTGACAAATTCTATATGTTAAATAAAACTGGGAAAAAGTAAATATAAACTTTTTATAGTCTTCTCCTCTCTGGATAACATTCAATTCCATGCTGCCATTTCCTCCTCTCACCATCGTTATTGAGGTCCATTTGTCTGAAGATCTTGTCTGTCCTCTTCTCTGGCGTAGATTCATCCTCTGGCATCTTCATCACAGATGACACCATCTTGTAGATGGCCTAAGTGGAGCGGGCGAGAGACAGAGAGAAAGCAGGAGAGAGACAGGGTGGGTGGGTGTTCGGCCGAGGACGAGAAGCGAATTTGAGGCAGCAGGGGCCGTCTAATGAGACTGACGAGCAGAAAACTGCAGCACAAATGAAGTGAGGAGTCAAGTCACTGCAGCTTTGGAGATGCTGTGGGAGTCCACATCATTACTTCTGGACCTGAGAGCAGTTTCCCTCCACAGCCTCTGTGCTGACACTCCAACTAAGCATGTATGCCTGTAAAGCACACTCATATGTGGCAGCACAGCTCGCAGTATTGATCTGATACATACTGTTTTTATCTGTTTACTGATTTGAGCACCTCCCAGCCCCCCGATAGCAGTAAATTGACATCTGCAAACAGGCGCGGAGCAGCGGCCGGTATCACTTGGCCTCGGACACGGATCTACAATCAGCTTAGCTGCCCATTAAATCGCCTCCATTGGGAGAGTAGAGTGTAAAACTGACAGCAGATCAGTCTCGCAACAGAACCCTCCTAGGGGGAAGGGATAAGCTCTCACTGAGTTTTGGTAAGACGTGCCAGCTTTAAGATTTCATGTCTTGAATTATAAGGCGAGAGTTCATATTTTTCCTCCAAGAATTGGGGGGGGGGGGGGGGGGGGGGTGAAAATAATAAGTGAATATACAGCGAAAAAAAGATGATGAAGCTGCCTTTTGCGTTTTTATTTAATTTATCTATGTGTGTGTTTTTTTATTTAAATGAAAACAGATCAAGTAAAACCTGAACAAATAATAATTCTGTGATATGGTTATGATGTGGTTTACTGCAGCTTGGCTTGTAATCCTCCCAAAGGGCAATAAGTGACATCATACCTATGGTGCTGGCCGGAACTGAAGGAATAGCATTGGGTGCATTTTGTTCAGAGTGTTCAGTTGTGTTCAGTTGTGTTAAGCTAATGGCTTCTAACACAACTGGTATCAAGTTCAACATCAATTAAACGTACGGGTCTATGGGTAAAACTAATCTGACTTTCCTCTATTTTAACAATCTCTCCGTGTGCTGTATAATGACACAATGGGCCCCGCCTCTCTCATCCAGCGGTGCGTAACCTCAGTGAGCTTGAGGATAATCCCAGTATTCTGCACACTCAGGGATAAACTCTGGTTAAATTTAACTCGCTAATCCATGAGAACCCAGACGTGCACACACACACACACACGCCGCAAAAACACATACAGCAAGATCTGCAGTCCTGTATCTCACAGTGTTTCTGCTCTTCAGAAGTGAAATGCTTACATGCAGCACTAATGTAGTTCTGTACTTAACAGTCGTCTAAATCCAAAGTGTTGCCTGTGCCAGTCACTGCCGGGAGCACTTTATATCTGCTTCTGAGAGTGTTTGCATATCGGTACTCAAATCTCCATAGAGAATGCTCCTAACTAACTTACAGTAAGTAATAATTCACCATAAGCATATTCTCTCTGTCTGTCTGCTAACGTCCATGTGACTGGCTGGTTCAAATAAAATGTACAATATTGGGATTCTGGGAAATGTTTCAGCAAGAAAATGAAGCAATAACCTTACATCAGGGTCTATAGTTACAGTATTAGTACAGAGTATTATTATGGTTTTAACTGTACCACACATTTTATTCAAGGCAAAATTAGATTTGGTGGCTTGTATAAGGATGTTTATGAGAGTGTTGCATTTCCTTTCACTATGCATACTGTGTTGCACTTAAAATCCTGATGTGACTAATATTGTGGCACCTTGTATGTGACCAGATACTAATGCTAAAAAAAGAAATCTGTATTTAACTGGTTGAAATTAGTTTTTTTTTAATATTCTGCTCTGATTTTGGACATTTGCTGATTGAATCTCAGCTGTTTTGTTTTTTACTGCTGTTTCCTAAAAGCTTTTAACAGCTGCTCATGTGTGAGACGCAGCGAATCTTACGGCGTCACATTGCCCTGTAGTTCACACATGTGACAGCTGAGATCAGAGGATAAAGAACAACAGTGGCAAAAACAAACGCAGAATAACACCAATAGAGTAAGAATAATGTCTTGCGCCCTATCGCCAGACTCTCACCTGTACAATCTCCAGCATCTCCTCACGGCTGATGTAGCCATTCCCATCCAGGTCGTACATGCTGAAAGCCCATTTCAGCTTCTGCTCCAGCTTTCCCCGTGACGTCACGCTCAACGCGATGATGAACTCCCGGAAATCTATCGTGCCGTCCGCGTTGGTGTCAAAAGTTCGGAAGACGTGCTCAGCGAACTTGGAGGCGTCGCCGTAGGGGAAGAAATTGGCGTAGATCTTTTTGAACTCCTCCACATTGAGGGTTCCGCTGGGGCAATCCTTCAAGAATCCCTGAGACGAAAACACGGGAGAGCGAGGTAACAAGTTATTATAACAGATCGCCACAAAAAAGAACCAAAACAAAAAAACATACGGTATCACATCTCAGTCACTAGACTTTTGCTAGTAAATGTTTAATGTTTCATTCATTCATTGACTCTGAACAGACTGGGGAAACACTTAAAGTTGAAAGCAGAGTCACATTTAATAAAGCAGCTGTGTGCTTAGGATGAAAAGAGAGGCACAAGTCATGTCGGCCTCAGTTTTTGTTCAGAGAGAGATGTGTTTTAATAAAGCCTTTCAAGATAGAGGTAGTGAGGTGACACAATCTTTGTCCGTATTGAAGGGTGGAATTACTTCATAATCATTATATCAAATACTCTCAAGAGGTGAAACGTCAGGCCTGCTCTCCTAATAAAATGTTATCAGTGCCAGAGTCTGACATTTTTAGCTGGAGAAGGTCGCAGCTTTGTGACTCAAAACAGACAAGCTGATAAATTCTCCCAGACCTCAACACACTTTGGAATACAGACAAACCATTATGACCATCATCATGTTATCTGAACAGACCCCGAGTCACAGGTCAGAGAGGAAACCATTGGTTTACCGTTGTTCCGTTCTTATTGAGCTCACACAGCTGTTACATAGGTCTAATCCACGTATAAAGATATGCAGCCTTTACACAAAGACACATCTGTCCACACACGATGAGATAATTCATGCAGTACTGTCATACTTCATGCCCGGGTCTAATCCGGTCTCCCCAGTGCATTAACAAACACTGGGAGGACTCAAACGCTGACATTTTCTAGGCTACAGTAGAAGATTACTGATGAAATGTGATATTACAGTAATGACAGATTAATTTTTTATATAGATGCAATGAAATATGTCACTAAGAAGACAAAACAACTATTTCAAGCCTGGATAAGTTGTGAAATATGATATACAGACCAGAGCAGAATAGAAATATGACTATAAATATAAATTACAATATATTTATTAGGATTATATTAATGCATAACCAAGATTTGAACCTGACTGACATGAGGATATAAATGAATGTGATGAAATAACAATAAATTCATGTGAAAGCATATATAAGGTGCTGAAAATGCTGAAATTCAAGTTTTGCTATTACTACTCTGTGTCTAGGTTCTGCGTATAGTTAGTGTTTACATACTTTGTACCACTCCTGCAGTTCGTGATCAGAGAACTCTGTATTCTCTCGGAGGTCCTGCAGCACCTCGGGTCGCAGCTTGCTGTTCTGTTTCCCCATGGCAACGGGACGGGACTCTTGGTTTCCTTGACAACAGTGACCACAGCACTAGCCAAGCAGTGTCTCACACCTGTCAATCAGACATCACGACACGGGGTCAGTAACAACTAACAAAAAAGTAGATCAACTGATCACAAAAGAAAATAAAATCAGTTTAGCATATTGAATAAGTGAATACGGTGGTTTTGTCAATTAGCAGTCAGTTGTTATAGATGATTGATTTTGTACAACATAAACCATGTTTCCCCACAAGACCTTCACACACAACATGACTTTGTCCCCTTACACAATAAAGTTCAAGCCTTGTGACGTTATTGTGTCCCAATCCCCTTGACACGGGGCGTTACGCAACTCAGCAAGTCTTAAAACTGCTGCATCACATTTGCAAACATTAAATAATCCCGAACGCACCACTGTGACGTCAAGCGTTAGCCCACTGCTCAAATTTATGGGTTTATCTGGCCAGCTGTGTGTCTGTGTGTCAAATCAGCTGTGTGTGTGCCCAGATCTCCTAATCTGCATCTCAGCCCAACCTGACTGACGACACACAGTGTGCTTCACTTCTCTAGCTTGTACTGGCTGCTTAATTAGCCCGTGTTCTACCAACAGTGGGTTGTGTGTGCGTGGCATCACTTGTCCGACCTTTTCTGACCTCCAGTCTCTCCTCAGTCACGGTGGGTAACTGCGCCAACAACTTGTGTGTGTTTGTTAATTCCTGTGTTGCATATAAAGTGGGTGGAGTGAATTCACATACACAGTTAAGAAAACCCAGATGTCCCATCAGCTCTCTACTCAGATAATAAAATTAGACGCATATGATGAAGCACCTAATGCTGAAGGCATTTGAGTACATGCTTGTGCACTGAGAGTGATGCTTGCAGCTAATTCCCGGGCTACAGAATGAAGAGCTATAGCCATCAATTAAGATTTCATCCTCTGTGCTTGGGGACTTGATGCACACAGAGAGGATTAGGAAACCATATTATGGCTTTTTGCCACCTGTCATAAAAACACTAACTGCTCAGCTTCCAGATATTATGACTGTATTTCCACAAGGCATTAAAAGCCTTAAATTTATATCCTTTACACAAACATGCAGAAAAACGTGCTTTTCTTTTCCCTTTTATGTCACTAAGGATGTCAAAGTTCCTCAGTAGCTGCCATGACCCAACAAAAGTAAATTTTTTGTTGCTGTTATGTTAGTTTTCTTTCTCTGGTTTTCCTCAGTAGAACTTCCGCTAAGCCACTAATCATAAACCTAAAGGTGTGGATACACCTACAGTAAAGACAAGCTAAAATCCACCGAACTAGGACCCACTCACAAAGCACTGGCAGAGAGACGTCTCGCTTTGAATAAAGTTTATTTCAACAACAAAAGAGATCACAGCCAAGCTGCAAACCACAAAATACTAAATTTGGAATGCTAATATGAAAACAGAGTCACAGCCGAGCAGGAGCTAATTCAATATGTAACAAAGGATCAAAATCTCAAAAGCTGCAAAACAAAAGCACTGCCCGAGCAAGAAAAACACAACAATTTAGCTTGACTACAAGCTTGCTTCTTACTCATCATCCATTTTCAGTGGTAAATATCAAATACTTGTAGGGTGCAGAGGTCCACAGGACAAAGGAAGACATAGTAGGAAAGGCAGTGGACAACCCCTAAATACGGGAAATACAGGAAACCAGAACATGAAATCGTTTGTGATGAAAATATGCACTGACACACTGATGTTGACTGAGAGGAAACTTGAGGTAAAACACCTCAGAGTCCATTAGTAGTTACTTTAGTAGTTATTTTAGTTTTCCCTCGGTTGTGACGTCGTTCATCATCCATTTCAGTGGCAAACATCAAATACTTGTTGGCAGTAAAACTGAAGACTGGAATCTTACCACAGCACACACTTCCCACACCACAATTTCCTCTGCCAAGTGCCCGACAGAAAGCATCTAAGTCCAAGTTGTCACGACTCATAATCTGTTGAACATGCAGTAGGTGTGTGCCGACCGAAGGGAAGCAAAGGGAAATCATTACTTTGTCCTCAATTAGTAGCTAAACAGGGAGACACGGTCGCTTTACACATACAACAGTCCTTTGAGAAAGCTGACAATAAACCAGAGCACTGCTGTGTCTGAGTATTTAGAAAACAACTGGTACCTAGAAAAGTAACTCAATAAAAGCACGTTATCAACAATTTGTTAACATAAATGGAGGATCTTGCCCAGATTGGTTTCACATATGATCAGATATTAAATAAATATTTTGGCTTAAATGTGCCATTGCCTACAAACATCAGTCCTTACAGGTGGGGCTGATTTTAATCAGCTTTGTGACAGGGGGTAACTCCATAAATAATGCAGCATTTACGTAATAATATTTCATTAAGAATTTTAAAATGAATAGTGTCGTAAATACAGCTACTGCATAAAACAAGAGATTACAACATGGACATGAGATTTGTGCTATTGTGACATCACTTTGCTTTTCACTATTAATCGATTCTGATTGGAGCCACTGCTAATGTGGACGTTTTCCACAGTTCCGTATGTTTACATTTACATGACAACATGATATGTATTGCTGGCTAACAAGCTAATGTGATTAATGTGCATAGGTGACCATGAAATACAATAAAACCAGCTCATTAGTGAGACTTTCCATGCATGGAGCTTCAGCATCGTCTGTCAGGGGAACCCTGAGACGCGTGAATGGAACCTGGCCGACTGGCTGCTGATATTCTCTCCAACCGCGCAACAAATCCCACTCCAACATGCTGACCTTTTCACTGTACCCGCCAGTCTCTCCCTCCCCTGACCACCCCCCACCCCCCCACATCTCCCCTTTTCTTCCAACGTTCACTAAACGCCTCTCGCTTAGTCTGAGCATTTTAAAAACGCGTCCGTCCTCACCAGCCACAGCTGCTTTAATTCCCCTGCGAGACCCAGCTCTCCAATCCCTTTCAACCATCCTCTCATCCCTCCATTCCGAGACACAAAACACTAATCTGTCTCTCCAGTCTAAGTGCCCCACGGTTGTTAGTTGTTGTTCTTGTTGTTGCTGTTGTCCAGCCCCCTCTATATGCGTGTGCCCGCCGAGCACACGCATTCCCAGACTCGGCCTCTTGAACATCTGTTCCACAGCTACTAAGCGGGTCATAAACCTCTGGGCTGATGACGAAGTATGAAGCAGTGAAATGTAGAAGAATGAGACAAAGACACTCAGACGTATGACGGAACGCCAGAGACACGAAGAGCTGAGGTGAGGGTAAGTCAGATAGAAACACAAAAGGCAATTCCAGCAAAAAAATTGTGTTATTAGCTGAGGAAATGAAGGTGAAACCGCAACAGACATGTGACATATATCCTACATTTTATGGATGAAGGAACATATGCTTAGGTCTGTCATTGGAATATATCATAAACCCCAGATTTTTCTACAGCTGCCACTGATGTGATGAATGGCTGAAGAAACCTCTTAGCTGCACCACTATAGCAGGTTTCAAAGCATGTTTTACAGTAAAATCCTTCCACAGCAGACAAGAGGGATCTTTCTCTGAGTGGCTGTGTGAAACAAGAAAATAATAAAACATATTAAAAGAGTATCGACTAGCTGGAGGTGCCACCATCATCGCAGAGGTAGATGACACTCGCTCGCCGATATCAGCTTTTTAATAAAAGGCCCTTTTACAGAGCATCATCCCAAATGTATCTGCAGCAAGCTGAGGGAGACGGAGTTGGAGATGAGTGCAAAGTCCAATTTAACATTTTAGAGAGTGGCGCTTTTTCCGCTGCTGTTAACGTTTAATGTGGCTCTAAGATGAGAAAATGCCGCCTTCATATCGCCTGCCAACAGCTCGGTCATTAGGGAGGAACGGGGACGGAGGGAGGGATGGGGGGAGGGCGAAAAGAGATGACTGGAGTGGACAGGAGGAGGAGGAGGGGTTGTAGACGTGGTATGCAACACTGGAATAAAGCAGACAGAGCTGGAGCCATGTAAGAAAAGAAAAAGATCAAAAAAAATTGACAGGCGCTATTGACTTTTTTTTTTTTCTCCACTCAAGTGTTTACAGCCTCCCATCTCTCTGTGCTTCTTCTGAAGGCAGCAATAAGCGCCCTGACAGCTCAGGTGATCTCCCAGATCGTTATCTGAGAGGCCAACCCAGATGTCAGTCCGCTTTTAACTCACATCCATAACGTCGTCCCTCCTGTTCTTCATGCTTTTCCCCCTAGTTTGTAATTTTTTGGTCTGTGAAGCTTTGTTCACAAGTTACGATATCGTCACTGTCAATAAGTTATTATCATCCACTGTCATGAATGTGTTCCACTAGTTTTATCATTGATTAGCTTAGTTTGAACCTGAGGTCTTTTTGTTTTTCTTCCAGACAGTCAAAGATCAACTGTTATGCTATACATTGAAATTGTCAATTCTTCTATTCATAAGTATTGTATAACTTCTTTTAAGTCATTTCTTTGTCGGAATCACCTCATTAAAACTTTCTGTAAAGATGAAAGGGGTCCTAGTGACAAGACGTGTACCTCTTGATTTCAAACTTTATGTGATTCCATCTTAAGAGGCACTGGGATAAAAAAAAAAAAAACAGACACAGAGAAGCAAAGGGAGAAGAGAGGAAGGACTGATGAAGATGTAGAGAGTTACTGAAGGAAAAGACATTAACGGAGAGGTTAAAAATAAGAATGAGGGCTGGTCCTTGGTGTGGAGCTCTTTCAGAGCACATACCAAGTCCTCATAATAACTCCCCGCGAGAGAGGGACACATGTAGTCGCACATGTGTACAGGTGGACATTATGTGTGACCTGCAGTCTCTCTTCCTTCATTCAAAATAGCACACGATGATTCTACGAGCACTGAAAGCAGGGACAAAAGAGAGAGGCTCGTCAGCTAACATGCGTAAGGTCACATAAGTACAGTAGGCAAAAGCTTAAAAGGCTTATGTGGTGTTCACTTCAGAGAGGGAAGATGGGAGACAGGCTGAAAAACAGACCATGAATCAGTCTTTCTGGTAAAGACGCTACAGTGTGGGATTAGTATTATCAAATCCACGCAGAGGATGCAAATGGATTTACTTTTTCTGAACATGCTTCATAATGGACACAGGATGAAAACACTCGAGACAGATCTAACTATGACACTGCAATAAATTATTATGACTCGTGCGCCCAAATATTCTGTCTTTATATCAGATCTGGGGCTTGAGGTTGGTTTATTTCATATGGATGCTGCTCTATAGTCCACCAGGCCTGATCTTTCCTCCTGGCTCTGCATAACAATAGAGCCCCGGTCTCTTTTCAGGAACTCAGACCTCCATCTGGGAAGAGGCTGGCCTCATTTATAACGTGGCATTGGAGGGCAATGCTATTTCCATTTGGGTCACACAGTAAAGAAATAACGTCCTCCTTGGAGGAGTAACATTCTTCGATTACGTGACGGATCCTTCGGAGCGGCCTGAGCGCCATCGCATAGCTCTGATTTCAAGTAAGCGAATGCAGATCAATTGTTATGAAATCTGGGACTATTTCTGGGTCCCAGCTCAAGCAGGTAAATCTATTCCCACATATCCATCCCTCCGTGGAGAATAAGGCAGCTTGTGGTAATGGCTTGGTGATTTCATTTTTCTGAAACACAGGCAGCCTCATTGCTGGGTGGAGGTGCAACAAAGAGCCATGTTTCTTCATTCCCCTGCTGGAATCCTCTGAATATGGAAACAATCCACAGTGCATCTCTGCTTTCCAATCACACAAAGCACGCAGACGTCTTCGTCTAATGATGTTCTTGACAACAACCCCCCCATTAGCAGCACTGTTTAATTTTTAATCAGAGTGAGAAAATACAATAGATTATTATCCACATATTTCCCAGCGTAAGGGAATGGATTTACAACTATTCTGTCCTCTTTCCCTTTAAGGGAATCTAGATCTAAACCTTAGGCTCATTTATGTAATATTTATTTTGTGTTCTTTCGAGATGCAGGACTCGCAGAAAGCCTCCTCGCAGCACTTCTTTATGAAATATTTACACTGGGAAGCTCATCTTCATAGTAAGTAATACCCATTCCACTGTGCAACCAGCTCACATTAAACAGCTACTCCTGTTTGGTTTCTCTCTCTGTGCATGTGTGAGGCGTTATTAATTACTGGGCATTTGCATATAACAGAAACAACACTTGGATGTGAATGACATTTGTAAACAACGTGCACTATCGACACGTAGCGACACAGTTGAAAACAAAAAACTCAGCAGTTAGACGGGAAACACAGTCCTTTGAAGGCACTCTTCTGTGTTTACAACAGCAATGTCACGCATGCAAATGAATAAAGTGCACAGTAATAGAGCAAGGTGAGCGTTCGCAAAGAGAACAGTGTGGGCAGCAATAATAACCTTGTTGTGTTGTTGATTTTGTTGATGGCTACGACTAAAGTAGCTTTTTTAATACACAGCGCTGCTGCTGTTCAGAGCTGTGGCTTTGATGAAGGCCGCCGGTGCGTTCACAGCGAGGGAAGACGCTGTAGCCGAAGCGCCATGTGTCTGTGTGGGAAGGGTCCGGGTTCGAAGAGGCGCCGAGCGACTGCAAGTGTTGGCGCGTCAAACGCGGTGAAGCCGTAACATTTGTTCCGACATATGCAAGACCGAGCGAGGATGCAGATGGAGAATGTTAGGTTAATATTTAGCGAATGTGGGGGGGGAAACAGCAGAGCAGATCAAACAGGAGAGATTAAACAAAACAAGAGGAGCACGAATGGATAATTAATGCCATTTTTCCACTTCCTCCCTCCCTCCCTCCCTCCCTCCCCTTCCTCCGTCTGTTTTTGTGTCAGTATCTGCATCGTGCAGCAGTTTGACCTTTAGCTAGTGTGTAATTCTAGCACAGGGCCCGAGCACAATAATATAAAAAAATCCATAGTGTCTACCGCACGCAGAGAGAAGGCAGGCAGCCTGACCACCCAGACAAACCAGCCTGAGATGCCTGGACCAATTTAAACAAATCCTGCCTCTCTCTATATATGTATCTATATATAACTGTATATATAGATATATGACACACATATTTCTAAAATGCTTGTTAATTGTCAACATTGGCAGCAGGAAAGACCATAATCTGAGCCCTGGTGCAGGTTAAATTAGCTCCGTGCTAACGGCCATGCTGTGATTTTGCATCCATACAGTGGAGCCGTCAGGGTAATCCTGCACCAATCCTGCAGCAAGGATTATAAAAAGATTATTGGAGCAGCTCTGACCAACGACAATGCAGCGTACAAGCACATACTGCACAGGAAGAAGGGGAGGAAAGTCTGAATCGCTTTGCTGATATGAAAGCGTTCATTCGGCACAAGATTTGGTGACATCATGCTACTGTGCCCATCAGAAATGTCCCTCGAGGAAACTTTCAGGGGCTTCTGCTGACACATGGAAGTCAATGGGTGGCATTTGTTGCATTCAATTGTTCTTAGAATGAAGTAAATTGCACACGTCTCATCAATGTAAATGACATAATGCCTGTGAATGTATCCCTAAACAGATCTATTGCATCCACAAGGGTGGATGCACACACGCAGCTGAGTTCCTGATATAGTTCTGTCCTTAGCTGCAATCGATCTGCTGACACGCGACACCCTTCTTCCCCGTCCTCTCATTTATCCTCTCCTTTTTCATTTCCCTCTCCTCCGTCCACCTCCTTTCCCCTTCCACACCATCTCCAATGTCACTTTGTCGTTTTTCTGCAGCTCTTGATCTTTACTAAACGCCTTGGGCCTAACTTGCTGCTGCCCGATCTCCCCTGGTATCACTGCTCTACATCTTTCCGTCCTGCTTCTGCCAAAACAAACTGGCAACAGTGCCACCGCTACCCGTCCCTCTGGCCTCTGTGCTCGTTGTTAAACTACTCAAAAGTGAGTTCAGATGCATTGTGTCGCGCTGGGGTCTGTGACTGCTGGTGCGTTGTCCCGGTCTAATGGTTGGTTGACTTCTGTATGCACTGACCCTTGTCCAGTATATTTTATTTATTTTATTTTATTTTTTCAAACTACAGTACCAACAATATCACGTCGCCTGGAGGGTGAACTGCCCCACAAGCTCTGAGTGCTTAAAGGCTTGCTGCACTGTTTTTACGTTCTCAGAGGACTCTGTAAAGGGGACATCCCTCATTGAGAGAGGCCTCCAGGGTGACGGGGGCTTTCGAGGTGTAGAATTTTAGCTCATGTCCCGGGGCAACACACAGAACCAGCACAGCGGTAGGAGCCTCAAAGACACTGTCCCAGCCACGTGCAGGCACACGCACACACACATACACACACACACACACACACTTCACAGGATGAAGATGGTAATTATTCTCCCAGCGTCTTCTTTTGTTACTGCAGGCAATGATTCGCTTATTAAGGTCAAGGATTGTTCTGTGATGAGGCATGAGGAGCGAAATAAAGACAGGCAGCTACGTGAACATTGGCAGGGGTTCGTTTAAAACTGGGTGAAACACTGCATGTCTGTGTTAATACTGGAAATTGGGCTTAATATATCACACTCATTTGGGATTTCAAGAGGGAATTTGCTTAAGTTAACTACTTTAAGTTGTACTGAAACTGTTGATCTGCTTGGTAGCTCTTGGATTTTAGTTATGATTAGTCTGTAGTTTGCATTATTATTCTCTCTTAAATTCAAGTCACATATAACTAGAGGTAATGGTCATAAAGTCATACTATGAAGTAAGGTAGCAGATATTACTCAACTGTACTTTTTTTTTTACAGCTGTTCTCTCACACTGCAAAAAGTAGAAACAAAAAACGACAAAGAAGTGATACTTTTGGTGAGAGACACCAAAGAGAACTCAACTCCACTCCATCATGGCGTGTTTTTAAAAGGCAGGGGGTGAGAAAGCAGATGGGACGGACAGAGGCATCAGTCTTTTCCAGCTGCTTGCTGGCAAACACACTAAGGACAAGGTTAGACGCATCCCACACACAGTGATCCAGCAAATATAAAGTTACAATTTAAAAAGAGCAATATAGCGACGTTTGTGTCTGGATATAGGGGAACTGTGGGTATTGGTAACCACAATGGCTCATCTTCACAAAGTACAGGGATGATTATTGAATTGACATGTTTTCAGCTCATCCCATTTGTATGTGTACATGGAAAAGAGGATGTGTTACACTTGGTGGGGCTCTGTAGTCTGTCGGGTGGGATGAGGCCTTTGCGTTCTAAAAACCATCGCACTGTGAGGCTAAGGACAGTGTTCTCTATTAGACTTACATAAAGAGGATTTAGTCTCCACTCTGCGTTCTCAAAACAACAATCTAACGCTCACTCAGCCTTGCTTGTTTCATGCAACTTCCCCGTGCCCTGGGAAGATTTGTTCAGCCACAGTTCAAAAGGACGTTTTACAGCTCGGTCCGGGTTGAAGCGAATCGGCAGACAGGGAGCCGAGCGTCTAGAACATAAGGTGTAGGGTGAGGTAAGCTTGGGCATATTATTAACGTGCATCCTCCACTGGAGGATCAGTCTGCTGCCGCTAAGCAAAGAAACACCTTCACTGCTACTTAGCGGTTCCCCCAGTTTTCTTTTTACTACAGAGCTGAGGGTTTCAGCTTGAAAAGCAGCTTTTTACGACACCTGTGTCGCAATTGCTGCAGTATTATGAATCTCAACGCTTTCCTGTTTTAGCGGTGCATCAATAACGTGTTTCCCATTCACATTAGACCTGAGGAAGGAAGAACTGGTCCTTGAGGGATGCGGCCTCAGCTGGTTTTTACCACTACCGCTGCTCTGCTTGTTTTTGTGGATCGGGTGTGTTCAGCCAGTTGGGAAGGGGGAAGAGAACAAATATATAACTTATGTGTAATATGAAGTCATCTCTGTATGGTCCTTTACCTTTTACTTAAACTGGGCTACTGTTCTCTTTGCTAATGTAAAACCACAGGTTCCTAACAAGCTGTGCTAAATGCTTGATTATTCCGCCTTTCGACAGCAACCTGAGGACGCATTTGAATTTGACACAGCAGATAAAACAAATAATTCATAAAAGTAAGGCTGTTGACATTTTAAGAGACATTTTAAAAAGAAGACATTCAAAACGACATTTTAAAAATGTCAGCACTGCAACTTACGTCAGCTTACTGGGTGAAGCACTTCATTTAAAGACAGACTTCAAGCATTATTTGGGAATAATGGATGAATAATTCTATATAAATATCATGGCTGTGTGATGGACTGGTGGACTGCACAGGGTGCAACTTGTTTCTTGCCCAATGAACAGCTGTGATAGACAGACAAGGCAACGTTCAGATGAGAGGTGGATGGAGAAGATTTCCAATGATGACGTGGCTACATTGCTTCTTCTTCATGCGCTCAGTAGCACATGGTGGGTCCCGGTCAGGGTTGAACAACACACGCTTTACTAGAGAAATATGTCCGATCCATACTGTAGTTCCAGTGAAGCACATGTTTCTGGTCAGTTGTTACTATCGTTACAATCCCTGTTACAGTCTGGCCCTGTGAGATTTCTAAATCGCTACTGATCATCAGTACTGTGCAATATCAGGCCTGGTCCTGGACACCGGTAAAGCCTTGTCAACCCAATCATTTACAAAACGCTGGCTGAGCGCTAATTCATATCGACAGCTTCCGTTCTGGCCCCTTTTCTTCTTTTTATCTTATCTTCTGCTGCTGTTTTCCAACAGCTATCTCCCGAAGCAGACTCTCACATACACACATCTAAACTCGCCTGGGTTGTTTGTATATTTGTGTTTCCATAGTGTAGTGTGTGTCTTTCTTGTGGATACATTTGCCATTGATGTTACTTTCCCTTTCATTCTGATATGCTGACTAAAACTCATATTGTGAAATGGAGAAAACCCTGTTCACCACCATTTTAAGACAAATCAAACGTCAAATTATTTAAATTAACAGCACAGAAACTAGCAGTTTTAAGCATAAGCCGTGAAATTGCCGTGTGATAACAGTACAGCCTGCATCCAAAATCAAATCCACGATTCATTAAAGCTAATAAAGTTTGCGGAAACAGCCGCCTGTGTGACATGAGACAAAGAGAAAAACCTTTACAGCAGCTCCTACTGTCAGAGTATCACGCTGTGCCCCGAGTGCCCAGACAGCACGTTTAATTGAACCGACTCTACAGAATAATACGGCTCTTTTGCTCACAGCTCCACATAAAAAGGTTGCCATGTGATTGCACCAGCAGCTGGAGAAATGGGTCTGCAGTCATTACGGCTGCTTGTAAATGCATCCGAGCTAGCCGGCGCCAGATCGATTTTTCTATTTTCTGATTGGTCCTCCGTCATTGCCCTCAGAGCCCAGCGCGAGGCTGGCGAGAGGGGAAAACACTGAGCTTAATTGATGCTGTCACGGTGTGAAACCGGTTATAATTTTTTGCGCAGGACATTTTCATCTTGTTCCTCTCTCATGTGTATGGGCAGTATATAGAAAATAGAGGCATCCACCATTCTGTTTATGTTTATCGGCAGCCGAGGTAGAGACACAGCTGGTTGTTATTCTTCCATGAAATTCCTCACATTCTGTTCAGGCATGAGGGAGGCACCTAAATCTAGAGAAAGTAACACCGGAGGACGAGGAGTCAGGGGAGAGCCAGGAGGACTGAAGATAGTTTGTTGTTCCTGTACTGTACTGTACAGCTAACCACAGTAAAGAGACTAACGAAACCACTCTTTTGTTTTTCAACGAGCTCTTAAAATGAATCAAGACGAATAAAGGTAGAGAGATAAAGAACGATCAGAGCTGAAAGGGGAGAAGAGATGACAGGAGCGGAGGACAGAGGATGACGGGACTGAGATACGATCGCAACACAGCAGGTGAAGTGTGTGTTCGCTGCCACGCCTTTATTGGTTGAGAGATGTTGGCCTTTTTATGCTAAGGAAGACACACACACACACACACATATACTCACACCGCACCAACACAATCACTCCGACTTCATTAGCTAAACCACATGCCGAGCTCTGGGAGTAATTGGCTGCCCTTTCAGCCTCCTAATGGCTGCAGGAGAGGAGAGAACAGGAGGTGAACTAGCTGAATTACCGTCATTTATTAAAAATCTCCACGCTGAACTACTTTGCTTACTTGCTTTCATGTGACTTGTCTTATCCTTTATTCCGTTGTCTTAACCCACTGCTCTTTTGTGGCGCGTTCGCGTTCCCTATACTTCACTTGTCTTTGTGCTTTTGTTGAAGGATGAGGAGGATCCGTGTCGCACTTCTGTCGTATTATTCCAGTCCGGCGTCTCTTGATTGGAAGCACTGGAGACAGAGCAGCTAGACATCATCGAAATGAGGGATTAGGCTTCATGTTTGATTTGCTTACACACTGCTCGTTAGAAGCAGGCGACTGAGTCGGTCCAGCTCAACAGCAACCACATCCAGACGCAAGAAGGATGCTCAAAATGATCCCTGGCTGAGCTTTTAAGGGCGTCGCCTGAATCTACTGCTAAAATCGTTCTCTTATTGGTGTAGCGACGCGTCCGGCTCCGTTTCATTTACCTCCTGTCTACTGTAGCAGCTGCTCTCTCAGCCTTATCACAGCCATTATCAGACTATATGTCTGACGGGCAGAAGACAGCCCTCCCCTGTAGGATCAGGGAAGATAATAGGGCCGGCAGCGTGCACGAGAAGCACAGACCTGGTGTCACCCCGTGCAGGCCGCATCCCACTCATCTCATTCCCATGCGCAAGAAAACAGAGGCGGCTCACAAAGCGTGAAAACATGACTCGTGAGCAGCTCTTCAAGCCTATTCTGAGTCTTAGTTTCGCGATGAGGAGGCAGGAGGGAAATATAGGTTATATAACTCTTCTGCAGATCTTTCTACACTACGCTTCTTGTGGTTCTAGTTCAGAAACGACACGTGTGTGAATTTTCATTCCACCGCGTGAACATATGTCTCTGCTCTGGCTCCAGTTTCAGGTTTGTCATTTGAAGGAGTTCTTGTCCATCAGAACGCGAAGAACAAGGTGACATCATCTCATCTGACAAACCAGATGATGTCATTGGGGGTTTTGCAGATAGAAGAAGAAGAAGAGAGGAATTTTACCATAGTGATTAAGTCCTGCTTTAAAGGATTGTATCGTTTGTAAAATGTACTCTTATGAAAAGTGCTGTATACTTTTTCTTTGGGAAACACTATGGAAGAAGTGTTTTATTATAAAAATTTAATCAATTTAATATTAAGGCATTTCATTAACCCCTTTAATGTGTTTTCAGTTTTGGGTCAGAAATGTCAGCTTTGAACGTCAATGTGTTGAGCAACTGAGCCTGTGGGAGACTGTAACACATAACTGTCTCTCACAGTTTGGTTATTTCACATGCCACTGTCATATTTCACACACAAAAACCACCGCACAAGTGTAAGTGAACACCCACTGCTGTGTGTTTTCTTGCGACGAAAGTGTTTTGTGTTCTGACAAGATCACTTATCTCAGTCCATCAGCGACTAAAATGTTGCTCTAATCGTATTAATAATGGCTCGTGCTGAAATGGCCGCCCAGTTTTCGTCAGTCACGGCAGAGTGTCACGACAAAATGTAACATAATTGTCCGAAAGCATAAACAGAGCCATTTCCTCCCCATCACTGCGTTATACCTCCAGACCGCAGAGCCATTTCTCCACTCTCTGTTTTCCATTAAACCCTTAGCGTTGTCCTTTAAGACAATTGTGGGTTTCCACATCCATCATGTTGGAGGAACTCTGCGTCCAACGAGGTCTCTCTCTCAAGTATTTAAAGGTTTTTCTCCGGAAGCAAGACAGCGATAACGGAGAAGCCCTTCAGCCGTCGTGCAGTTTGTACTTACAGAATGTATTCCACGCATACGTGTAGTCAGGGTCGTGTCGTCTTGGATTTCTAGTAGCGTCACGTGAGAGCGAGGTCACCCCTGATCGCAGCGCTGCTCCCATGAACATACGCGTTATATGATGCATTACGTATAGAGGACGGTTACAATGGAAGCATGTTGCTCTGTTGCTGCACAAAAAAACACCTCAGTAAAACACACCTTGACTGTGATATTGATCATCAGTTGTGTGTGTGTGTGTGTGTGTGCAGATGACTGTGCTTTCCAATGCTCCATCAAACATTTGTCTCATGTAACAAATAGACTAGTGTTAGCACATGCTGGCTAATGTTAAATTAGCCTCTACTCTACTTTTCTTATAGGTCATGGTTCTCAAATTCACGCACCACCCTCCAATTAACCGGTGACCAGTTAATACTCCTTTCATTACGAACCACCTTAAACGACAACTACACAATGGCCGCGGCACCTTTTGCAACCTGTCTGTGCTCCGGTCACTTTCTCCAGCAAAATACCGCCTCTAGGTGCCAGAAAGCCAAGCCTGGTGGAAACCAGTTCAATCTGAGAGGATTAAACAGAAAGTGTGCAGCTGGGTGTCATTTAGAGACGAAAGCAGAGGCAGTCGTATCACATCACAGTATCGCCTGGCAAGCCTTGAATCAGGCAGACGGGAGCAGGGGTCCTAAACACCTCAGTAACAGATGATAATTAAAGACGGCATGTTGTGTAACCAAAGGCCCAGAAAAACACACGAACCATGCGCCATTAAATGTGTGTGCCTCTATTTATTTGGTCCCCATTGCTGCTGTCAGTCCTCGAGAGACGCTCTGCTCTGTGGATGAAATGATCATCACATGCGGTTTACATGATACATGGCAGGTGGAGATGACTGGAGACAGCACGGAGAGGCTGTTATTATCCTCTTGCAAAGCAGGGAGGTGTGCGAAGCCCCCAGCCTCACGCTCATTAAGTGGAGAAAGCAATAATGGAGCCTGTTAGAATAATTCAACAAATGTGTGTTCAGATTGTAGTAACATGTGCAGTTACTGTAAAACAAACCGGCCGGTGATAGACGTAAGCCTCCACTATGATACCTGAGCAATTATCAGTAGGACTCTGCCCCCCCCCCCCCCCCCCCCCCCACTCTGCTAGGACAGAGACCCACCACACGCACCGTGTCTCCTGTCCCGTGTTAAGATCATTCATAAAAATGGCAGCTGCGCTCCGCCTTCATGCCGTTTGCACCCTGCTTTTATTTTAAATGCTCGATTAAAAAAATAAAAGAAAAACAAAAGAAAAAACCCGAGGCTCCATCCTGTGAGCATCTGTCTGCGGTGAAACGGGCTGCGGGGGGGGGGGGGGTATACGGGAATGTTTTCGTACTCTCGGCTACGCTGCGCTCGGTGCTTAACCGGAAAACGCGCGGGTAAACAAAAAACGACGGCGTCGACCTCCCAGAAACCAAATGCATTCAAGGATTATTGCAGGATCACAATCAACCCTATACTTCTAATCCTGCCTGCGGTGTTTCTTACCCGACGCAGCCGATGCAGTTCCGGTTCTGATGGGGAGGCGGGTGTCCCTGCTCCGGTTCAGCGCAGGACAGCCGGACGCGGACGCGAGGATGCTCGGCTCTGTCGTGCTTGGACGTCTTCCTCCTGCTTGAGCAGCGTTGGTTTGGTCTCCGTCTGGATCCTGCTGCCGTCGCGTCTTATCGCGCTCACAGTGACCGAGCCCTGCAAACCATGTTACCGTGCAGGCGAGAGGCAGCAGCGGTGATGGTGCTGCGGAGATGGTGATGGTGGTGGTGGTGGTGGTGGGTGCTGCTATGCTGGCGATCGCTCTCCTCCCAGAGGCCGGGACGGGATAGCAGCGCAGGACGGTGTGTCTGAGAAGCGTTGCGCGCCGGTGGAGTGGATTTAAACGGGGGGATGGTGTCGTCGGGATTACGTGGTAGGGGTTTAATTAGATAGCGCTGCGCCCATTGGCACCGACGTTACGCACGGCCCTCCTCCTACTTTCCTCCCTCCCTCTCGCTCTCTCTCTCTCCCCCATTAAAACGGAGACGCGCTATGCTGTGTGTATAATAACGTGATCCTCTGCGTCACAGTTCTGTTCCTTGTTGGCAACCTTCCGCTTTACACACACCGATACTGTAAATAAAGAAAAAAAAATCCCATGAATAAACATATTGGAGCACAGTCTTTTTGTGATGAGTGTCCGTGGGGGAGCCAGTAATCCCGGTCACGGTGTTTTAGAAACCTCTCTTCAAAGCATTTTACTTTCAGCAGAGCGACCTCGTTGGATAACCGACCCCCCCCCCCCTTCATGCTTCAGATTAGAAGTCTTCCTTGGCTCCTTTTCCACCATGGGAACTGTCCTTCTGTGTGATTTGGGGTCAATTTTCCCTCCTGCGGCTACGTTCTGGGAGGTTGGCTTCAGTCCCACAGACTCTAAGCTTCTTAGAAATATTAGCAACTGTGGCCACAGGAGCATCAAGCTGCTTGGAGATGCTGGTGCTGGCTGGACTCGGCTCCAGGCTCATTTTCACGGCAGAGACGTCTTTGTTTATTTGTGTTGACTCGTCCGCGTTATAAATATATTGCATTTATTTCTTGAAGCAATGCTGTCGTTTTATAAGATAAAAGAAAATTAAAACAGTAACAGCACTGTAGCGGAATCACATCATCTGGTAGCAACACACCTCACCTGAACCTGATTAAATGATTTTATCTGATCCAGTGTGTGTGGATTCAGCCTGAAGTCCTTTACGGCGCGCACATTGAACCAGCTTTCAGTTAGAATGAATGGGACACGGCGTTTGAATGGCCCATCCCTCACACACAGGCGGACGCTCTGAGGTCCACCATCTGAGCCAGACATCAGCAGCACTTTGTCACACTTCACAGAACCTGAGAGAGCCGAGGGAAGGTTTTTCATTAACTGCAAAGGTTGGAGATGACTCACAGGCTGTGGTCTCTCTGGACCGAGTTTGGCTGCTCATTGAAGGGACAGCTGGCCTGCGTAACCAGCACTGCTCCGACGGGAAACTCAAAAGATACCTAAAGGGAGCACGTAAGGGATGGCAGCTGCAGATATGTCTTCAGACAGTCTCTGTCATGGTGGATTGTAGAGGAGTCGTATGAGGTAGAGGGGTTTCGGGGACGGTCAGCTTCTTCAGCCGTTTGGAGTTAACGCTTCGCCATTGGGACGTGGCCGCTGTGTGCTCCCTGCTCCCCACATTCATCTTTTTACAGCTGCTCCAGAGCTTTTTAGTAACAGCTTCCAAATCGGCTGACGATCACGGGGACAAGTGAAAGTTACGGAAAGACCAGAGGCCTGGGGAGCTGCCTCTCGTGTGAGTTCACACACACGCTCCTGGATGGAAAGTTCGTTGTTTTTTTTTTTTTTTTCCTCCCCGCAACCTTTGACCTTGAGAAATGAACATCACTTGTGTTCCCAGTGTGTTCGCTGCGCCCACCTTCACCCTTCTCCTTGTCTCACTTCGCTGTTGTTTCCCAACGATCGAGACCGAGGCAAATATCTGACTCAGCTTTTGCTTATTTCATTAGCTATTCATAACTCTGTGCCTCTCTGTCCTGTGAATAAGGACACTGATGTGATTGAATTACACCCTCTTCTCATTCACCCCCCCCCCCCCCCTGCTCTCTCTCTCTCCTTTGTGTTTTGTTGCTGTTGGCACTTTCCCTCTGAGCCAGGGTTCAGTGCTGTTGTTGCACTTTTCCTGCTCTTGCGTAACCGTGCAGTGGTCGTGTTGCGTCGCATCCTCCATCTCCTCTTCCCCAGGCGGGATGGTCACTGTGGGAAACAGTGCCCCAGAAAACTGACCTTCATTTCAGGATTCTAGAAAGACGTTCCTCGCCGTGTGCAGAGCTCCACTCCCCGAAGAAGAGCGTTATTAGAACTGCTTGACCTTTGCTGAAGTAGGATGCTCTGGAATCTGTTCACACTTTAAAGCCACGAATACAGTTTTAGTACATATAACATCACTAGCACTTTATTATTCCTATTTTTAATAAGTCTCACTAGAGATCAGTTCACAGAAGGTAAGGGAAGGTTTTGAAGGAATTTCTTGAATCAAGTTGGACTCGAGGATGATACAATTCGATTTTGGATGCCTAAAATAAATTATTGATAGTGATTATAAATAAGTAAAAACCTCAGTAGCAGATTACATTTTAAACATACACATTTTCAATCACTTCTTTTTAATTTTACTAATGTCTGACTTAAGCCATCGCAACCACATCTCAGGCTTCCGCTTCGTTTCCAGAGATGTGCACAGGCTGAGCGATCACAGCTCTTCAGCATTTACAGTCCTGCAGGCATCACTGTTCACCTAAACTTTAATTATCCTGCTGAAGGGGTTGGGTTCTGTGCTTCACCTTCTATGATGCTGCTGCAGAGAACAAGAAGCCAAACAGTTATGGGCTATGCAGCAACCTGCATCCACTTCATGGACAGTTTCACTTTAACTGCATTGGAGACTGGTTTATTTCTGCCAGTTCCTGACCAAAAAACTCTTTACGGTAAAAAGTATTCGGTTAGATTCGTTTTGAAGCCAACTGCCAACCTACTAGCGGCCAGTTATTTCTTTTGACCCAAACCCCTGGCTGGAAAATCTACGAGTAGGGCTGGTAACTGGATATTTGTCCTTTCAGAAAACACAATGGCACCAACGTTGCCCTACAGCTCACCTGCATCTGCAGCACAGATACTACCTCTGCAGGAGAGCTCCGCCTCCACCGGCATCCAATAAAGAGCAGACATAATTTCAGTAGGGATATGGTGTCAGTCAGTAGAGTTATTCTAGATATGTTACCCACCAGTGCACATCTTACTACACATCTAGACATCCAACGACACCAACAATCCTCTGTGGAGTATCATTACCACAATCTCAACCTTCTGATCTGGACAAAGGGACAAACTAGATTCACACACAATCAAGGTTACTGAAGTTATTATCGTTGTGTTATGTAAAGGACACAGTGAGACAGCTGCTGTGTTAACTCTCCAATCCCTTCTGCTGAAGCTCTGAAGTGTTTATGGGGACTTGGAGGTTTACTTCAACACCAGTCACACTGCAGTCGATATCACCTGTGTTCAGATGGTGGTTGCTCTAATCCCAATCAAAGTCATCCGAGAAACTACAGTATATTTCATATTTCATGTTAGACGTGGGAGCAAACCAGTGTGAAGTTGTGACTATAAAACAGGATATTTCTGCAATAGAAAGTCAAAATGTTACAAGCAATTAAGAAAAGTGATTGAATGAGTCAGAAGCTACACCGTCTTCACCGGCTCCTGTTTCAGCGGTGCATAACTCAGACCTTGGTACCACAGACTTGCTGGCACAGTGAGACGTCTAATTTTAATGCATCTAGCAGCTCTGGCTAATGCTTTGAATGCCACTGTAATGCTTCCACTTAATCTTCTTTGCCTGAGAGGAGAGGATGTTCTCACCTGTAAGATCAACACAGGACGATTTAATGAATGTGTAGCAGAGGGCAGCAGGCAGTGACTGAAGCGATGACGATGATGAACGACGCCGCTCATCAACAGATTCCTGCGTATACACATTTGAGGTAGATCACGTAGATCCTCTCCAACCAGAACCACTGCTTGACAGGTCAGTGTGTGCAGTAGGATGGTGAATATAAATGGTTTTCTCCAATCTGATGTCAAAACCACTTTCCTTCCTGCCAACAGGCCAAGCATCAGAACCCACTCATGGAACTGGCAGATGGTCCAAGGTCCTGAAGAGCAAGGTGAAAAAGATTTTGTGTTTTGACGTGGAGGATGAAGGGTGTCAATAAAACTGCACAACTGTGTTTAAACACTTTACTGAGCTCTGCTGTCAAGATGGAAGGATTGTGTTGTAACAGGGATTTTGACTATGAATGTGTTTTCATAGCTTTCGGCTAAAACACTCTCCTTTACTTGTTTTTCTGAAATGGGGAGGACTGAATTAATTGAAGAATGGTAACAAAACCCATTTAGAGCCACTGCCTGCTCCCAGTAGTTACTGGAATAAATCAATACTGAAACACCCTGCGTAGACTGCGGTTCACTGTAAACATGAACTACACGGAGAAATGTTTACCTGCTGGAGTAAGTCATGTGATTTATGCATTAAGCATTAAGTGATAAGTGTGAGAGAGTGTAAGGAGTGAGAATGAAATCAGGGGAGTGACGGCATTGTTTCGTTTAGCAGTTCCACGTGTCAGAGAGCAGAACAGGGAGCCAACAACATATTAGGCATTACTGGTCATCTGTCATAACTTCGACACTATTCCAGGAATGTAAATTTATATAACAACAATAATAATAATAATAAAATGATGTCACATTGTGGGTTAGACTTTTGCTGTCCAAAATGAACTAATGAGGATTTTTATGCGATGAGTAGCTCTTCCTGCAGCTTTTGCTCATTCACAAGTTACGATAGCACCACCAATTGTATGAGAGGATTAAATTTGCCCGAATGCCCTGAGCTTGTTAATAGCATCTAGTGGAGAATAAACCAGTGTTATGCTGTACTAATGTAATCCCTCTCTCTCTCTTTCTCACACACAAGGCAGTTTGCATCACTATGTGACATCAAAAGGCATCGTCACAATCCAGCCAATCAACCCACGCCAGCCTTGGCGAGTCGTATTTATTGCATCGACCACCGAACGGTATCCGTGAATAGTTTTCATCTTCTCGACGAGAGGCTTTGAAATACAAAGCTCCGTGCGGCGCTTGACCTCTTGTGCAGCTGCAGGATCAATGTCTCATAACGACAAGCGTCAAAACCTGAGGAGATGAATGAAGCGAGGCCGAGAGTGACCTTCGAGCTTGTAGATCCAAAACACTGGGCGTTTGCTCATTAGCATTACAATACGAATGCTACCCTTTAAGTTTGTAATTAGGTTCTGAAATTCCGTGAAACAACGTCTCTGATCTTGTCCAGGTGTTTCTGGCGTTGAATGAAACATGCCTTACATTTGTTTCAGCAGGCAAACAATCACTATGCTTCTTTCAGCCTTGAATTCCCTGAACGGGGAGCGATGGAAGCAGAGAAAACAGAAAAATAAAAAATAAGAGTTAAATTAGTAATGTAATGGCCCCCTGGCATGAGCAGAGAGGCTTTTGTAATATTGATGGGATGGGTTGGGTGCAGTAGGAATGACTCATCTGGAGCTGCAGATGAAGAAGGAGAGCATAAATCTTCCAGTGCAAATCACCATTTTTGCTTTTAACCCTAAATTCAAATCACAGCAGACGAAACATCTCTTCCAACATCTGTGGATCATCGTAGCGTCGCTTTTTTCTTGCTGCACACATTTTGCAATCCACTGTCAAACTGCTGTTTAAAACCTGCTGTGATGACGCTGCTGTGCAAGGCAGATTTAGAAAAATGTTTTCAAGCACGTCTGTGAAAACTAGCATCTGAGCTCTGAACTTGAGGAGCAACGCGGCGGTTCTGCAGGTCGTCCTAATGATGCTTGATAAGAGATTACATTTACAAATTTTCCAGACATTCAACGTTCGAGTAAATATTTAAAAATGTTCCATCACATTTTGCTTTGCCAATGTAAGCTTGGCAGAAAGGCAAGTTGTATTTTGGGAGCTTCTTCTTCACATCTCACGCCTCACAGAAGCCATAAAAAGCTGCAAAACTTCTAATATTACACAAAATATATAATATACTGCATATAGAATAGTAAGCAACAAGGTGATCCAGGCCCTGTGATGTGAAACTGCTGTAATCGGCTGAAAAAGGCAATTGTTCATCCTCGTAGAACAGGGACTTGGGGAAAGGGTAAAATAACGGCTTTAAAATCATTATATTGAAATTCATTGCTCCGGGTCCACTTTACGCGCCCCATCGGAAAACAACGATCACCGGCAAAATCTCCACTGAGGATGACTAAGCAAGTTTGCAGCACATTCTCCGACGCCGTTCCGTGGAGCAGCTCTCGGGACACGACTGAACTCCTAAGTGCGTCGTATCACTAAGCTAATAAGAGCGTGAGTCACGGTGTAAATCAGCTCCTGAAACCCAGGGATAGTATCACACTCTGTTTCAATCCGAGCACAAACAGTAAAATAATTACCGACAATTTTGTGACCTCGTCGTCATATATTTACAGCTACGACCACAGTGGACGTATTATTGGCCAGATGTCTGTGAGTATGCGTCCTAGTGGGTGCAGCTGTTACCAGGCTGGAGCCAGTCCCACATGTTGGAATATGAGGAACCAACAGATTATTTCTGGACAGACTGCCACATAAAAAAGACAATTATTCAGATTTATTGGCAAATGGCTCCTTTGAGACAGTGTGACCCTTCAAAATGCACAAACTGTTACATAACTATTATGTATTATATGTGCCACACCAATCTGCCATCGTTCCACACACAAACACTGATGTATTGCTTCCAGGTCAAAGGACTGAGCTGATCCTGGAATGTTGCGTTCACACGTCATTAGCATTGCTGCGTTACAGACGCTTCAGGACGTCAGCGTAGCATAGAAACCACCCAGAAGCGACACAACCCAAATGGAAGTTGACAAATATCGTGGGTGACGGTAAACATCCCATCAATTCCGATTTTCTGGTTCGGTCTTTATCGTCAAACGTGACTTTTCAGCGGCTGGAACCCGAGATCAACGACTGGTGTAAAGGTAAAGATTACATTTAAGAGAAACGAGCCAGAACATCCAGACGTGGCGTTATGTGATCCCCCAACACAGGGAGAACTCTGTAACAGTCAGTTTCACCATGATCCAAACCTCAATAATAATCTAAAACACTGTTATGTTTAAGTGATGGCTTGGTGTGAAAATCAACCGTAGTGTCGACATGACTCCCAGAACAAAGACTTTATTGTATGAAGTGATCATGAATAAAGTAGTAGACATGACTTAGTTGTTTCGCACCACCGTTGAGTCACATCCTCTCCAGTATTTGTCATGATCAATCATCAAACGCTTCCAAAATTAAAGATAATATTAATAATTAGGCATTCTGCAAAATGTGACGTCCGTCTTTGGGTGAGGTTGATTACTGTAGCGCCGCGGCTGAAGATTAAGCTTCAGAAGTGAGTCATACCTGCCAGACCTGCGAAGTGAGATACAAATAAGAATGATGATGAAAATCAATACGAACCGTAAGAGTAGCTTGACTCATCTTTCTTAAAAAATAATAGAGGCTTGTTGTTTTTTTGTTAGCGCTTGGTGTGATTGCACCCTGAGTGACTGAGTAATCAATGCACTGGATCTTACTGATTACACACCGATTCTCACTGTGCTCATACACACACATTTGCATCTAGACACACACTGAAGCATTATTTCATAATAAATCTGTTATTATTCCAAACACAATCATAAACCCAAACCACTTTTCTTATCTTTTAGTCCTAGAGATGACACCAGGGGTGCACACACATACTGTTAGATGAGGAACTGTTAGCATTCCTTCTGCCTTTCTTTTACAAATAATAAAAGCGAATCAATAAAACTGCACCTGCATCAGCAACAAATGCATCAGAATAAGGAAGATAAAACACTAAGGCAAAATTGCCACCAGCAAAAGAGCAGTAATTTCCTACATTTGATGAATGTGTCCTATAATGCAGCCCAGTATTTTAAAATAATTCACCGCTGCCATACGTAAATGGTCGCATTAGCATAATGTGCTTTGCTGCAGGTCATCCAGCTGCATCTTACTACAGCAACTCATCAGCACTGCTGCAAACAGTTGGTTATATGTCAGACTTCAATGTGACATCAGCGCAAATCATTTGATGAATTGTCCCAATTTAGTTCCTAGTTTGTGTGTCTTCGTCTGTTGCCTAGGCGATGGTTCGCCTCACCCATAAACCTCCTGCCAAAATGTGACGGAGCACAACGGCAGCCATCCCAGACAGAGTGAGGACGATACTCCCATTTTGTAGGCTTTGCTGGATTAGATGTTCCTTGTGCGTGTGGTCTGTGCATTATTATTATTAGAATAATCTAATCTTGTCAAACCGACGAATAGGAGGAGTTAATTGGTGCATGAGGTGTATCAAAGTCTGTAAGCAATCTGACTTTTTAAAATGCAAGAAGAAGAAAGTATTGTCACTGTTTCATGTTTGTATCACAGCATGTATCACAGACTCAGAAATGTTTTGTGGCTTAGTCTTGACGAACTCCTTTGTGTTTGGGAAAACAACATCATTATTACTCCTTCTTTAGAGCTCAACCCAATTATTAGTTTTGTTGTTATATAACTTGACTTTCTCTTTAATTAACCAAAACTTCATCCAACTTTCATGGAGAACATCCAATACATTTTCTCCTGTCAGACACTCTTAGCTCATTTTCTAGAAACTCAAACATAGAATCTCAACTACTGCTGTTGTACTGAAGTACCGGCGTATTTACCGCGTTACATCCAGTTTATGACCCTTCGCGCACAGCAGTGACGGGTGAGTAAATAGCTGTAGGAATGCCGAGACTACTGAGCGTGTGCATTTGTGCGCGCTGCCGTTGAGGTTGTGCGGCGTATCCCTTTACACGGTCCTCCCAGCCACGGCTCTGTGTGGTGAACGTGACACATGAATAATGGATAGGCAGTAATGCACACTTTGCCTGAGTGCGTTCCCGAGCGGCACCATTACAGATGAAAATAGTTTGTGCTGAGCTCGCTGCAACGACAATTAATTACCGCAACATTCCCTTAAAAAGGAAAACTCCTCTTCCTGTGTGTTCAGATATTGGGGCTAAGCAACACGGAGCAGAATAAGTTTATTATTATTATTATTAGCTGGAATGTGAGCTGGATATTAAAGAGAGTTGTCTAACTGTTGATTTCTGTGCTGACTTCATGCCGACAGAAGGCGAGAGTAGTGAAGTGACAATGGCCACAGCAAATCATAATTCCGATTATGTCATTTCCTCTGTTACTCGTGTATGAAAAATGTGTCAATTTCACATGAATTAAGTTTCCCTGTTTTCTTTTGCCAGCCTAAATTTGGTTCCCCACGTCTGTGTACTACTTAAGGTCATGGGTCGTATGCTGCTTGGACAAACTTGTAGTTTCTACTGTTCTGCATATACTTATTGTATTTATTAACTCAAGTAAAGCTGGAGCAGATATTTAATTCACATACTCAAATCTTTGAAATTCCAGGTTCCAGGTTTGCGTTTACTCCAACAATGTGCAGTTTTGGATCACGTCACCTCACCAAGCCCAGCTGTTTGGTCCTTCAGTTTAGTTTAACTAAAAATCTCATTGGAACTCATAGCTTTGTTTTTATCTATATTCTGCACTTCACATGATCATATGTGATATTTTCATATACAGCACACAATCACACACTAACTCAAAGCTTGAGACAAAGGAGGGGAAACAACACAGTTACCTAAATGTCAATTGCAATTGTTTATTACAAACCAAGAAGGAAAACATTGTTGTTCATGCAGTGTATGAATGAGTGTTGTCAAATGAGGAAAACAATGAATAACAAACAAATATTATTTCAATAGAGTAAACATCATATACATATGCATGAAGAACTGAAAGAAAACAAGTCCACAATAAATTTTTTGGCATAGTGAAGTATGTATTTTACCATCTCATCTGTCTGCTTTCTTTCTAGACGCTGTGATAATGGGGTGAGGCAGTGTTGATTTTAACTCACTGGCTCTGCTTCTTCTCATGTCCCTGCTGAGGCGCCAAGTGCCTCTTCCTCTCCCTCCTCCTCCTCCCTCGCTCCAACGTGGTTTGTCTCTTCCCCTCATCATCATCGCCATCGTCACCATCATCCCGTTCTCCCTCTGTCATAAAGCACCGGGTCGGACATTTTACCCATTTCCCTCTGTCACGGCTCCTTCCTCTCATCCTTTCATTTTATCTCCTTTCTCGTTTATCTACATTTCCTCGGTGACATCTTTTCAACTGCTGCATTAGGCCATTAATTAGCCATAATTTGATTTTTTCCCACTCTCTTCTATTCTAGTAAATAGCCCTTTTGCCTACAGCTTCAATTATCTTTTCTTTAAATGAATAACAAAGAAAGAAAGAATTTAGACATATTGCGGCTCATAATAATCAGGTTTCAAAGTTGGTGCAGTCTACAGATGATTTGCTGAGGGTGCTTTACATCCTTGGTGCCTATGCCTACCTAATAGGACTTCAATAGGCTATAACACACGCACACACACACACACACACACACACACACACACACACACACAGACAACACATAGGGCGGGGATTGAACAAAAACAAACGAAAAACATTTTAGCCTTTTCTAGGAGTCAATACTAAGCAGTTTGCCATGGCAACCAACCAATCTCCTCCCAGGCCGCACCTCCTACGGGTCCATGCAGCTTCTGGTTTTCTGTTCCTTTTACACATGAAGACATACTTCATGAAATAGGACCTTTTATCATATTCACGGGAAGAAACTGCGAGAGTAAATGGTATCACACAGATGAGACGTGCTTTTGGAAAATGGGCCATGCTCTGAGAGGCTCTATTTCAAGCACACCGCAAAGACGGATAGACAGAAAGCAGAAGGCACCTTTGATCGTCTATGCTCAGCCCTGACAGAAATCTTGATATATTTGGATATTACCTAAGACTAATCTCTCTGTATTTCTCTTAGGAACATGTAAGGACACCTACACTTTCAACAGATGAGGCCCAGATTTGAAGCACATACCAGAAGGGAGGTCGCTTAATGAATTCATATGCACTGGCCCAATTAGCCTCTGCACTGCAGTAATTATCACACACATTTATGCGTTGGAAATCGAGACATCCCATTGCGCAGATCTGCCAACCCAAAGGATCACAGATCTTATTTTTAAGCCGTAGAAGGTCAAATGTTTCCAATTTGTTCTTTCTGCACATTAATTAGCTGGAATTTGCCTGCGTAAAGAATGGGATGTGACAGATGAATGATGGGGGGAGTCCCCTGGGTGATATTAGCGCCGTCCTACGGGAATTATTGCACCATCCCCTGGTAACTCAATAGGCGTTATCCTTCTTTGGTTGTTTACTTGTGGATGTGGAAGAAAGTGGGGTCACACTAGTTAGACTCAGATGCAAAAGAATCAGTATCGCTGTTAACTGACAGTTCATTCATGGCCACTAAACCCAGATGAATCTCATATTAACTCTAGAAGGACGTTATCGTTCTCCGCCGTTAAACCATGCACAGTATGAAACGTTTGACCCATCTACTGTCCTCTGTATGGAGGTATCAAGGCGTATATGACTCAGTCCTGGAGCTGTGGACTTGATAGACTTTCTAAAAGGTTCTAATTGTAGTGAATACAGTGGATGATGTACTGTTCTGTGTGAACTACTTTCCCACCATCTGCCTAATCTTTTCCCAAAATCTTGTACAAACAGTTCTGTGATGAACCAACTAAAGGAGCTGACGGAAGCTTTCACGTCGGCATAAATGGACCAGTACACGACGGTCCGCTTCGGTCTGCACAGGGCTGCCACAGATGCCAAAGAACCACATTAGGACATAATGGAGTTTTTATGTATTTAATAATGTATGTCGGACCCAAGACAAACTAGATCTTTAACAAAACTAATTTATGTTAAGTGTGGGATACTGCCTCAGTCTGTTCAGAGGAAGCTGCGTTTCCATTGGTTGGACGCTGACCCTTGTAAAACTTCTGGGTGATTATTATAAAAAGTTTTTTTTACATCAGCTGTACTGTACTAGTGGGGTTTGGGAACACATATCTGTATTTCCAAGGTACATGTAGTTTCATATTTACACCAGCCATAGTAGGAAGAGTGAAGTGCGGCTTCTACATCACACAGGTCATTAATTATTAAGGCTGTTAGCATACGTGCAGCTTGCTCAGGGGCCGTTTTCCTCCACGGCCAGTGAAACTCTGCTATAGCTGGGAATTACATAGTGACCACGCTTGAGCTAGAGCAGGTTGAATATTCTTTAAGATATGCAGCTGTTTCTCAAGTCTGCATTCTACAAAAGCGCATGCATCGCGCGTCGCACGCGCACGTGCTCGTGTCGCGACCGTGCACGTGCGCACTTCAAGAAAACATCCAGATGATCTTCAGTCACACTAATCATTGAGAGGGACATTTCTTATGCTTAGACCTCTTATAAATTCTAATGAAGCTTCAGGGTTTTTCTAACTTGCTAACCACAGCAGATCTGCTAAGTTCTGCTAACTCTGTTTCTACTGGACGAACCTGAAGCAAACGCAACCTGTTCTAAGTAATTTGCCGAGTGATGGGAATGAAAAAAAAAACGCTGTACACATTTAGTCATCGCTTCCCTGAATAGACTGGATGACTGGCCTTTAGCATCTCACACGCCTTAATTAAAATTGATTGGAGGAGGAGGGAGGGGGCTGTTACCATGGAAACCATGTTTGGATAGATTGAGATCTTGAGTTGTCTTAAGGGGGTAGAGGGCATGTTTTCCTGCATTCCCTCACAGTTTTACAGCCTCACCGTTGGTTTTTTTGTATATTGTTGTTTTCGTGTATACTTCTGTTTGTGTATTTGTTTTTATATGTGTGTAATATTATTGTATATTAAAAATCCACAGTACAAAAGGTGGGATGTAGAGATAAAGCTGTAGAATCAAGCTTGACTTTGCACTACATTATGGATGAAACACGTAGATCACAGAGAATATTCTATTCAGAAATCTAAGTTTGTTGTTTACTCGTTCACCTTTGTGCCTGTTTGACAGGTGGGAGCGTGTCTGTCTGTGTGCGTCTTATTGCAGACGTTACCGTGATGGTCCACGTGACTGTGACGTGCCAGACCATGGTGGTGTTTGGCTGAGGCTTCTCAGCCCCCTGTAGAACCTTGAAGGGAGGTTGGGAGCAGTTCATCACTCACGCAGGATGGGGGTGATTACTTGGCTACTGTATTCTGGGTTCTGGATCTAAATATAGCGTCTGTGTTGCGCTGGGGAAGGGCTGGGCTGCCGGGAGGATGGTGATGAAGGCATGTGGTCATCTTTGATTTAGCTCTTCGAGCATCTACAGTATAACGAGACCACACATCATTTCAGCTTTAACAGTAAACGTGCTCTTGGAGCATCATTTATGTTGAAAGGTCTACTTCATGCTGTTAGTTGACCAAAGCATTTGATTTTCTAGATTTTAGAATTAACTTTGAAATTGCTGTTGCTGACCACAAAATAAAATCTACTGGCAACAGAATATATTGAGGAGTGTATAAAAACACAGCGGTGACATGTGTTCAGATACAGTTGACATTTCTTTTCAATACCTGACAAAAAAGTCCCTTCAAACGCATCGTGATGGCCACTGACTGCACAGTTTGCGGCTGAGAGGACCACTTGTATCTATTTGAAGGGCCATCGAGGGAATTGTTCGCACTGGCAGTGGGATGAGTGAAGTTCCCGGGGGGTGGGGGTGGGGGGGGGCAGGGGTGCTCAATCTGTTGCTAGAAATGCAGCAGGAATCTAAAGAGGCTGAGTGATCCTCGCTGTTTCCAGGTAGGCTCCAAACATCTCTGCTCTGTCCTCCGGAGCAGATCTGTCGTGGGAATGAGGCGCTGCAAAGACGCCGTTCATCACGGAACCACGCTCAAGTGCTTGAACCCACTTCCATTAGCGACTAATCCCTAAAATAGTCGATCAGTAACATGATATAATCAGTTTCGTTCCCCACGTATTTGCCGTACACACAACGCACGATAACTCTGCTACAGTATAGATTGATCGTCATATTTCTTAGCTTGTGCCTTCACATTTCAATCAGGCTGTAGGTTGTACTTTGAAGTTTCTTAGGCTGCGGCTGAATTTAGCTCAGCATAATATATATATACCCAGTATAGCTGAGAGGAGTCAGACCTCCCCAGCAGCTGTCATGGAGGAGAAAACCTACTCAATGTTCATCCATTCGGTGTCATTGTGTGTCAGCCCTGAACGCACATCCATCAAAGTCTTCCTACTCGATATCACATGTCATTTTTAACCAGCGCCACATTGATACAATGCTCTCAATATGTGAAGAGGGGGCTACTGTACTTTATGTAATTGCTACGTTGAATCCTGATTTTAACCACTAAGCCACAGTCACAGGAGCAAACTCGAGTTTGGAGTAAGGCTTGTTCAGGGACAGAATCCGATCTACATGATGTTTACAACCTTGTATATTGTACGTTATGAGTTTTGTAATTAGACATGGATGGATTACAAAACAAAGCTGAAACTTAAAAGAGAAAGTTTAACCGTGATGAAGAGTTGAACAGAACTGCTTGGAACTACTAACTCTGATTCATGTCTCATGTGTGTACCCGTTCTCGCGTCTCACATCATCAGGCGGCTGAACGGAGCAATCCGCCAGTGTCTGGCAGTTAACATCGCTCTCAGACTCTCATTCCGGATGCTTCACGCTCGTCCAGCACTGAGGGTCACGGTCCGACGGAACCACCACCACCAACACATCCTCTTCAAAAACCAGAGCAGCCATCCTGAGGTCCACAACCTGGAGACTCTCTTCCAAGACACACAGACACCCTGTCAGACTTGGTTGTCAACAAGGTGATACCTTGGGGCCAGTGCATTGTGTGTTTGCGCTGATATTTTGGAGTAAAGCGTAACACGACGCTGACAGCTGCCTGACGTGTTGCATCATTATAATTGTGCTTTCATCGTGTACGGCTTTGATCTTTCAATAAACAAGTTTTAAAATAATAAAAGAACGCAGCAAAACAATGTAAAAACATGTTAAAATAATTCATTGTTGCTGAACTAAACTTCCACATCCTGATGTCTTGACATCCTGATTTCTTCCTCAACCTACCGAGACACCACTCAGCTCTTCTGTGTGTGTGTGTGTGTGTGTGTGGTCCCATTTCAAGCGTGCGTTTGCTCATTTGCCGTGTGTGTGACAGGCCATCAGTCATGATTGAAAGCCTGTATTGCAGCGGCTTGGAACGCTACCTGCCAGGTGGCCTTCAGGCAGAGAAAGACGCAGCGTGGCAGTGATGGAGAGTGAAAGAGAGAGAATGTATAGAAATAAATGGATGTATAGCTGGTGCTGAGTTATACAGTATAGGTACATTTCATGGCAGATTTGTGTTCCAATTTGATTAAGCAGGAAACCGGACTCAAATGTAGACACAACAGAAAAGAGAAATAACTAGAAAAACACAGGAGGGGAAACGGCAGGAAAATAGCTGAGACCTGGAGGCAGAAAGCTCCACAAACACACTAGCAATGAGTCAGTGAAAGTCACTGGTGTATGAGCCTGGGACACAGACTTCAACAGGTGTGTGTGGCTGAGGGGACGTGCGGCTAATCAAGGAGAGTGCGACCAGATGGGAGTGTGTGCGTGAGTCAGGCTGGTAACAAAAGGGGAGAACAGAGGAGAACCTGAAGGCAGCGAGAAAAAAAAAATCCTACGTCAGGACAACACAAGGACATGTTTGTACCAAACGATCCTAAAGCCACGGTCGAGTGTGAGCTGCGATCTTTTCTTTCCACTTTTACGAATTGTTTACGTCCTCCAACAAAATCTAACCCTCGTTGGTTATGAGAGCATGATCTATAGAAAGAGACAAACAGAGACCATAACTCCCCCCTCTTCTCTTATTCTGTCCCTAGTTGTCAAACCACACACACACACACGCAGACAAAAGCCCGTAAAGCCCGGAAAATAAAAGCTGCTTGTGTAGACAAACACACAGCAGAGAGCGATTATTGTTGTAATCTGTGCACATTAAGGCCATTAGGGGAAACATTATCTCTTTGATCGGTGATTACAGCTGACATACGGACTGCAGTGCAGCCATTTTGAATGCTCTGTGTCATCAGAGGTCAGCAGACCCTCTCCTGTGCCATTACAGCCAGAGACGTTTAATTTAGCTGATACCGAGTGAGCCAGCGAACCAAGAGCACATGGAGAAAGGCGACGTGACGATACTCTAATTAGCCGGAGTTCCACGCCAGCCAACACCAGATGGTATATCACTTCTTTTTTCACACTTAAAGGAGGTGTTGATTGACTCCATACTACTTGTTTCTCCACGGGGTTGTCAAACCTCTGACTGAGAGGTTTTTCTGCCTCGCTACAGTTTCTGCAGATTCCGATTTCATAGTTTAAATTACAGCTACGCGTGAAATCAACAAGAGAAACACACTTCTCCCACCTGAGAAACGCCAGGTTTATCCCACTTTAACGGATTAGGCTGTTATGTTGTTATGGTAACTGCAGGAGATGCTCTCCATGAACACAAAAACGACTACAATTATGACCACTGCGCTGGTCAAAGCCATATCTGCAGTATTAGGCAACACAGTGAAGCGGCAGACATTCTGTCAACTGCTGCTTTAATTCAAAGCCACTGAGCTTCAAAATGACAAAACCCAATCAACCACTGAAAAGGAGCATGTAAAAAGAAAAAACAGGAAAATGTCCAAAAGCTGATGTTCGTTGTTGCTGCCTCCTACACGCAGCAGCACAGTTCTGCTCAGGAGTCAGAATAAATGCCAGATGAGTTTGTTATCTTTTTGGAGACCCTTTCAGATGAAAGCAGACTGCATAGCGTCCACTGATGCTTAATGGCCACTGAACACGTGTCAGGTAGTTTCATGCACATCACGCAGTCTAAACAATAAAAAACTTTATTAGCGACTTCCCTAACTATGGAATTTATTGTTTCATATGGTTGACGCAAACTCACTAATGTTGGTCACTTCTCTTGCTGAAGATACTGAGATATATGATATAATTGAGTCTGCCTTCGAATGGTTTGTTTTCCTGCTGCTGCCAGCACCTCTTTGATTTGCCTGCGAGCGTTAATTAGACCACAGACTCTTTTTAAAGTCTACTTTGCGTAATTAGCGCACAGTTGGAAAGTAAAGAAGCAGTTATGTAACAAAAACTCTTTTCAGCCCTACGTGGTCATGCTGATCTTCCTGTGTGAGTCACAGAGAGGATTAACTTTAATTGATTTTATTTATTGTATCAATTTTAAGATTGGAGTTAGTGAGTGTGAGCTTGAGCATCACGTTAGGCCACAGGTCTGTTCTAGTGGACTTGGAGTCAGGCTTATCTAAACTCTTTGCACGAGGAGAAATCAATGTGAAAATCAATCCGTGTGATGAAGCTCTGTGAAGTAAACGGTCTCTGGCAGCATCCATCCAGTCGCTCGCGCTCCCTCTTCAAGCGTCTTTTTCTCCCCCTCATGTTTCGAACTCCTCTTTCTTTGAGGCTCTCTCACTGCTTAGCAACATGCCTCGCCACGCTTTCGGTGAAGAGCACCCGAGTGGATGCACACACTTCATGTGACACTTCTGCTAGAGAGACTGTGTTGTATGTCTGATTTGCCTCAGGTGTGCGCAGGCAGTCACACTAAGACACCTAAACACTTACTGACTCACTTCTAAGCCCTGTCTGCTTTTTCCTTATCAGCGTTACTCCTCTTGTCTTCTTATCCTCCTTTCATTCCAGTTCTTCTTTCCTTTTTTTTGTGCATACAATAAATCGTGTTCTCCCATTTTTTCTTTCTTTTTATTCATACCCTGGTACCTTAATATTCAGGATAGGGTAGCCATGGAAACGCAGTCGAAATGCGTTGTTACAAAATAGATTTAAAGGCCAGTCCATGTATTTCTTACCTGCCTGCTTCACCCCCATCCTCCGCCACACACACACTAGAACTTTCAAGCTTCCATCTCTTCTCTTATCTCTCCTAAGGGATTGCCTTAATCTGTTGCTATGGATACCAAAATGAAAGGGGGGGGGGTCCTTCTAGAAGAAACTTTGAAGACCTTATAGGAAAAAAGAAAACCCTAAAGGGGGAGTGTTTAAAGAGATTCACATTCACTGACATTTGTCTGCTGAACTGCAGGTTTGTCCATCACACACACACACACTCACACACACACAGACGTTGCTAGACATCATAACCCATCATTTGAAATGACACGCTGCAGCTTTTCTAAGGTTACCGCACAAAGCTGAGGGCATGGAAATTATATCAAAAGCACTTCCACCCTGACACTGGTGACTGTTAAAAGGTCAGCGGACATTTCCAGCCTGACGTTTCATTGAAAATATCATAAATTGATGTCGGTGTGTAAATCCAGTGATTTACGAATTTTTAACAAACAACATATAAAGTGCATAGAGTATGTGGCCTTTTAGAAAATATAGCAGCATGATAATTCAACTGTGACTTTATGTGCGGTCACCATGTAATTAACGAATCCTTTAATTGATCCTACTTCCAGAATCAGTCTCGTAATACACCCTGGCACAAAACCTGTGGCCAGATTTCCACTGTTACTTATCACGCTCCCACTGTACAAAAGCTGCTTGTTCGCTTAGTGCTGCATCAGTTCAGGGTTTCTTTCTAGGCTACAATCATACATCTGCCTCAAGGGGTTTTACATTATGTATGGTACACATACACTGTATTCTCTTTATCAGCTGCTTCACAAGCAGGAAACTAGAGGATGGCTAAAATGCAGTCTGTGCGCACACACACCCTTTCCAAGCAGAAGACTATTGGTTTCACCAAGGATACTGCACACTGCATATCTGATAAAGCAAAAATATTCTGGAGCTTAGCATCCAGGAGGAAGGTCATTAACTCCACTGACATGCTTTTCATTTTCACTTCACAGAGAAAAACCCTCTCAGAAAAATTAAAAGAACTTTTTCAGCGCTTTCATAAAAAGGAGTCTATTTAAAGAGCTTTACAGCTACAAAGCGTTTGAGTGTGTATTGGAGCAGACTGAACATATTTTGTGAACTGCAGAGTTCCTCTGAGTATAGCCAGTATCTCTGCCAAGACGGAGTGATTCACCCATCTCTTGCCTGCACGGGTGCCACTCTGCCTTGCAGCCCGAGCAGAAGGAAGACAACACTCTTCATATCTGTGTCTTTGGGGCAAGCACCGTTTTCCTTTCCATCTGTCTCTCCCTCCCTCTGTTTATTTATATTTTTCAGTTATTGTGGTGTCAAGCAGCACTGATAAAGGCTCCCAACCCCCTCGAAGGCTTTTCCTCTGGTCACGTCTGGCAGTCAAACAGCTTATATTGGGGCTTATGGGTTCTTACATAACAGCCCATGTTTAGGCATCAGTGCTGTGAAACTTCCTAAATTTGATCCAGAATCACGATTCCTGGTTTACATTTTTCTTTTCACAGCATACGTCTCGTGATCTCTGCCCTCCTTATTTGTGAATATCCATCCATCTCAGTACGTGGTGTATTGTGGATTGTTGTGGTCATGCGTGTCCTGGGGCACAGTTTCATTTTGGCACAGTGATGCACAGAGCCGCCCTCTCTTTCACTCTTCTCCATTCATGCTTGTTGGTTATTGTCCGACTATGAATACAGCTGGCAGCCTGCATGCGTGTCATTATCCACTATGCATAGGCTATACAGAGGGTGCCAGCTGGCCATATCTTATCTTATCTGACTTTACCTTCTCCTGCATCGTGTGCTGCCAGAAACATTAGCTCACGCTGATTCGGAGCTTATAAAATCCCCACAGATGTCGATCCATCAGTGTTTACCAGCAGGGCCTGTCCCTGTGGTGCTGTTAGCAATATGGCGCCAGGTAGGCCAGCGATGGATCTTGGCACTTTCTGGCTTTTATCACTTAGACATTGTTAAGAATATGAACACATTCATCACAACTATGTGGACGGAAGAAGAGTTTCGTTCAAATTGCAAATGTATTAAAAGGAAACATAAGATAAGGAAGAGTGTGATGAAAGCAATGGGAAGAAATTGGAGGCTAGGAAATAAATTTAAATATATATATTTGCCTGAAACTGCTTTAACAACGTCATCTACAGTAAACATAAGCTGAATGAAGACTGGCTACTTCATTTATCGTTCTAGTGCTGCCACTCAATGGTGGACCAGAGTAGTGCACCTCACTGACTCCAAAGCGTGTGTTCACCGTGCTTATATTCATAAATGATGGAAGTTATGACATTTTCAAATAATAAACGAAGCCAGTGTTAACTTTTTACAACATTGAAGCTTTTATTTGTTGTTGTTGTTGTTGTTGTTTTTCATATTGCAAAGCCATTTTCAAGCAAGAGCATTTCATCATAATATTGTTGACATGTTCAAGCATAGCTTCATTTGCATTGATCTACTGCTGAATGTCACCGTGAGTTGATAAAATGCCGAAGCTCTGTCCTCTGCCTTCATTTCAGTTCAAAAGACATTTGTTACATTTTTTTGGCTGGGCAGTGGAAGCTGTGGCTTGCTTATCGCTTCCCTGAGTTCCGTGGTGCTTAGCAGGATGATGAGAACTAATGAACCATGGCTAAGGTAGCAGATTTCCGAGGACTCGCCGGCAGTGACAGAGCGATGTGAAGTGGACTGACATTTTCGAAAAGGTCACTGCTGGCAGATTGTCAGCGGAATTTGTCGTCCTCCTGCCGAACGAGCTATTGATTGTCCCGTGTAGGTAAGTTGGTTCCATTTGACAACATCCATCACCACCTGAGAGAGAATGTGAGTCCGGGGCCTCGGTGTAAAGACCCGACAGTAATCAAGATAACTGCGTTATGAGTTGGATGGACTGTGAAAACGAAGGCACCCACTGAAAATCATTGCACCCTAATAAGTTTTGGTTTCAACACAATACAAAAAAAAGAAAAAAAGGAAACTACAGTCAATTTTTATAGAACATTTACAATTTTGTCCCATGGTGCAGAAGAAGAATAAAATGAATTTCTTCTATACAAACGTATTTCTTGACCCACTGAGAGAAGAAACATAATAGTTTTATGCATAGCGGAGATCGTGCTTTGTGTGAACTGCATACATATCTGCATAAGAGACCCTGTTAGGGTTCACTCTGTGTGGACAGGTAAATGTTCACACCCGAGTTTTAGAACATTACACCAAGCAGTGTCTTCTATGAAACTAAGGCACCAGCTAAAGCGCACGGCTTTCTACATTTGCTCTACACATGACGCATGGTTTTACATTCCTGTGAAGTCAAACAGTAACGTGATACAAACATTTCTGACTCTTGCGCTCTTATAATATCTCTACATTGCGCTTATAGCTCATTTATTCACAAAATACGAAAAGTGCAATCGTTGTGCTTTACTATATTGAGACCATCTCTGCATTTACTGTGGACTGCGTGTCTTACTTATGAAGACCAGTGATAACCGGTAGAGTGGGGCCATCGTGGCAATAATGCATCTTTGAAGTTGACTGAGGTTTTGAAATGTGAAGCCCGGGCCCTGTATCGACCTCCTAAGATGATGGCATGAAGCTGAGACAGTTTCCAGCCTGCTACAACACACACACAGTAAGGAAATGATGCACTCCCACTGACAATCATGCAATACAATAAAAGTTCATTCTTTCATTCTTGCAGCTCTCTGACACCTATTCATTACAACATTTCTCCACCTCTCGCTTCTTCCCTTTAGCTGTTTCCGACTGGATGATGACAACTCGTGTTGTCTACTTCCCCAAGCCGGTGGTCTTTTCTGTGTTGTGATGCTGTGCAATGCCGTAGGGCACGTGGGCAGCGACGGTGCCCATCTCCGCAGCACCTTCCACGTGAAACATCTGATCGTCAAAGTAGATGTGAGGCCTGATTTTCTCCAGCATGGGGCCCTTCGGCGCTCCGGCCAGGAACAGGGCCTCGTCGATCTCCAAGCCCCAGGCCCGGAGAGTTTTCAGCGCCCGGATCCCGGAGCTAGCCGCGCTACGGGCTGTGACCAAATATGTCCGGATAGGGCAGTCCAGACGCTGGCCTCTAGCATAAAACTTTTTCTGAAGCTTTCCCAGTGCCTCCAGGAAACCCTTCAGAGGACCCTGTCAAAAACAACCACCAACAACATTCTCATTCAGATCAGAGCTGTGGAGATCATCATTAGCATCTTACTCTCTGCAGCATTAACTGTTAATGCTTCACGACATGCATCACAAGCAAAATGTCGCATGACAATGATTTCATTGTGTGAAGGCTGCACAGCTCAGGGCTAATTTTATCAATTGCTGGCTATCTGACAGAAGGATGTGCCACCTTACAGGCTGCATGCCAGCGTTTATCATATCATTTTTGCATAATTTATTCATAGAATAAAAAGGAAATGAAATGGATTTTGTATCAAGAACATCTGCATAATTATTTACAGGTGATTAGAGCTGCGTGGAAATAGCAGTGTGATTATACAGTATAAAGGAGATTAGGGATCAAAGCTCGCTTTAAAACTGTGTTGGGTCGGTTTTGGGTTAAACTTTTTCATTTTAATTCTTCATTAATAATAAAACTAAATGTTCCAGTGGCCAGGATATTGTGAAAAGCAGTCTGCACTGATTCTGTCCATGATTATTGGACTGTGAAACGTCCTCTGACTGCCGGTGACTACGTACGTGATCCAGCAGCGTGTCCTCGTTTTCCCTCTCATGCTCGAAGAACTTGTCCAGGCCGTGAGCTTTGAAGATGCGCTCGGACTCATCAGAGAAGAGGACGGCGTCACCGTCAAAGGCCACCCTCAGCTGGGACTCTGAAACCTCGGTCACCTTCTCCGGCATGAACATGGTGGCTGCTGCTATGCCTGAACACAGAGACGGATGCTGATGAGAGACATTTTCATCATTACTTTCTTGCACTGCTCTTGATTTTATTGTACAACACACTGAGGAGCATTCATGAACTAGTTACTTCACCTTCATCAAATGCAGCCTATAGAAGGTTAGATACTGCACCGGAATGCAGAAAAAATGTATTATTTATTAATTATTCTGTAAATCAGCTGCTAGAGTCAACATTTTCAATCCAAGGGAGCAACAAATTAACAAAGTAGTTGGCCTTGTGGTCCAGTAGGGGGCACAGCTTGACTTTTCACACACCCCCACAGATCATCAAACTAAACAAATCATTAAAACGAAGCAGGACACTAATGAGCAAAAGCCATTAATCTAACGACAACTGTTCTGGTCATACATAGACCAATCACTCACAAGGGAATAATAAAGGGAATTTGATGAGGATGTGCCCAAATGTATACATATAAATCTAACAAGTAGAAGCTGAATATATTAATGATTAATATTTCAGCTGCAGGATGCATTTATACTGTAAACGTTTATTAATCAAACTAATCAAGATAAATGAAAATGTCAAGGAGACATGACCGGTGATATTGAGCTTGTGCACATGAAGAATGTCCCCGTGGTCACCTTGTGAAGAGTCTTTAGTTTTTTTTTTCATTTTTCTTTTTAACTTTATTTTTTAGCTTTTGGTTTCCAGTGGTGCACATTTCCATCTTGTATTTCTCGTGTTTTTATATGTTGAAACGTTTGTCAGAGCAAATAGGACGCCGCCGCCGCCGCCGCCTGGTGGTTTTCATTCTAGACCATGACATGCAGGGATCCATCAGTCAAATGCAAACAGAGGAAATAATCAACATGCTGATTTATGGTAATATCACAGCAGTACAGGAGAAGATGTCAGTCACTGCTGTTTAATATGCAAACAGGACAGAAGAACTTTACCCCATATACTTCGTAGTGTGTGTGCATGTGTGTATTCAGGAGTTTATAAAGTGTGTTACCATAATGTAACATCTAATATACTGAACACGCTTCGTCCTGGTGTCTGAAACCAGAGGGACGTTTCTCTCCGAGCGATTCTTCCAGTCTTCGCTTTGACACGTCGCGTCTGCATCAGTGTGGGAGAGAATTTCTGTGCGATTTGTGGGAAGCTGGGACTTGTGAGACTGAAAATAACTTTTGTGAAACTACCCTCAGGACTTAAAAGGCTTGATTGTGCTACACGGGGGAAAAGACAGCGCTGTCACCTTGCTCAGGTATCACATTACTAAACGTCACATTTTGAATTCAGGTGCAAGAGTCAATTCAAGTTGTTTGCATGTAACATATCACTGAGAGAGTGAACAACGCTGCAGATGGTTAAACCCCAAATTCTGAAGTACGGAGTTGCAGAACAGGATTTAATCTATGATTTAGTAGCAGACTCTACTTTATCCACTTCATCTGCATGTGCGCTCACCTTCAGCCAGAGCCTCCCTGACCTTGTCGGCATCAGCAGACAGGTAGAGGTTGGTGTGCCAGGCCTTCAGGTAGCCAATAGGACTGCTTCCCCCCGTCATGCAAAACCTCTCGATGAACAAGTCTGAGGACAAGTGTAAAAAAACAGGGGTTTCAGTTTCAGTACATCGCTCCGGTTTACATTAGCAGCGTGACAGGGGTTAACTAGAAGAGAACATGCCTGTCACGAGGGGTTGGAGGCAGTATTAAGCGCGACAGGAACAGTTTTCATTTTGGCCGAGACAGCCTCGTAATTCACAGAGGATATCAAGTACTGTAACTAGATCCGTGATTACAGTACTGTAGGTCATGCTGGTATGTTCGGGTAAAATGATCTGAGACCTTACAGCGAACACAGATGGAATCCTTGAATGGAGTTGAATGTTAATTTAAAAAATGACTGATATAATACAAGAGAAGGTTCATGTGGGTGGTGATGTGCAAGAAAATGTTCCCACATTCAAAGGACAGTGTGTTGCTAAATATGCTACAATGGAGTCTGCATATCCCACAATGCAACTGAACCTGAACCTGCTTGACCGTCTCCCACTTCTGACCGGAGGTGGGTGAGCAAACAACAGCTCTGAGGGAGTAAAGACAGAGGGATTAATCAGTTTTGTTATTGTTTTGATGTGTGGGCCGAGGTCTTTATGAAAATGTGGACAACAATAAAGGACTCTGTGTTTGGCCCAGTCAACACTGCCAACACGACTAAAGGCTGGAGGCAGACGTGAAACCAGTGGGACATTTGTTCGTTGACACCTGGTGCACAGCAGCCTAAAAGTGCAAAACAGGTTAGTGTTTTAAAATGAGTCGTAAACGTGCTGGAGGTAGATGAAGACAAGACACAGGGCAACAGTGTTGCTTTAAGCCCCCTGAGCGACCTCGTCATCACTCCAACACTGTCCTCCACAGTTATTCTACATGGTTTGTTTTGCTTTGTGGGGAGGTTTGTATATCGTCTCAAACCTCCTGAGCGGTCGGGGGGAAACATGCTCACCCTTGATTTTTAGTTTAGTTTAGTAAACTGTAAACAAATATTTATATGGGTTCATTTTCCAATGGAGATGGCGTTGAAGTTTGTGTCTTAATCGCCTCCTATGATTGCGTCCCCCATGTGGACCTGTTGCCCGGCTAAAACTTCGAAACAAATTCGTATTTGTGTGACATCAGAGGAGCCGTGTTTTCCTTATTTCAGGGGTCAGAGGTGAAGGAACTGTTTGAATGCTCCGGGCCCCTCACGCAGAGAGCCACTGGAGAGATCTAACATCAAAGCATCTGGAAGGCCATGTGTTGCTTTGTTGGCTTCGCTCAGACCTGTTTTTGTTTCGGCCCCGTTGGATTATTCCTACATCCCCGAGGACGTAATCTTGCGCTCACCCCGCACGAAGCTCAGAGGATCTGAAAGCATGAGAGGAGCTGAACAGGAAGTGGTCTGCGAGGGAGATGTCTTCACAGGGTCTGAGATCTCCCTGGGAAGGAGCCCATCACTCAGCTGTTCATACACTTCGTTGTTTGTCTCGGAGACGATCTTGCGTCAGCAGCGAAATCCTGAACGACTGGGATTATCTCATTCTAACGCTCGTGTCCCTACAGCTTCAAAGTGCGGTTGCGTAAGGAAGCAGAGCAATGAGAACACAAAGGCAAGAAGAATGTGTCCAACAAAGTGCACTACAGCTGAGTACTCATCACAAACCGACCTTCGATTTATTTTTCTAAATTAATTTCATTCCATGGGTGCACACAGGATGGAAACTGCTGAACTCTTCTGAAGCATCTCAGTCTACTGTACATTTTACTCTGTGTGAGGACAGTACTTATGATATAAACATAATATAAAAAACAATTATTATAAAACTGCGGTTGTTGCACATGCAAAGGTTTGTCTCAAGGGATATTCAGTGGGCTTCCTCTCTATGACAGGAAGTCACTATGACATTGTATCTTCTGATTGTTTCAAAGCACCTGTTCAGTGTGTGTGAAACTTACTGTGATGGTTGATGGTGTTGATGAGTCGGATTCCTACGTGCGCGTGGTTGTACGTCACCAGAACGATGTCAAACAGTTCTTCGCTTTGCGGGTAGAGCTCCCGCAGGCGTGCGTTGACAGTTTCCAGAGCCTGTCAGGTCGCGGGAGATCAAGGCGGTTAAAGGTCAGAATGCGCGTGCGTCCGCCTGTTAGCGTAATTGTGCGTTTGTGTGACTTTAACCTTGACAAAAGGGAAAGCGGGTCCGGGGGAAAATGGCTCGTTCTCGTGTTCAATTTGGTATCTGAGATACTCCTCCACTCCCTTCTGCTCAAACACCTTCTGCTCGCGCTCAGTCCGAAACAAGACCCGAGAAGACACGGCGATAGTGACTGCGTTCTCCGGCTTGGGCTGCACAAACACACAAGAGACAACAATGCGATAGAGAAGACCGTTGTCATGCTGCAGTATGCTGCACGGTACATACAGATACAAGCAACAGGTTTCACTCATCGTCAGCTGTACTGCCATCACAGTATCAGGAGCAACATACAGTGTGGTGAGGTGTGAACAGCGACTGTGGGACAGTGTCATCACGGACCAAGGGATAAGGAGATGATGCACGTGTTCAGCCGCAAGACTGAATATACAGCTGCATTATGGATATATGCTATCATGAAATATATATTTGTAGAAAGGTTTGCAGACTCAGGAACTGTACACAAATTACTGGGTTGGGCGGAAAAGGACCAACCAAGCATCATGGCAACGATAAATTAAAGATCAGAGAAGCATCAACACTTTTTATTAAGCTATATACGTGTATCAATAAAGTAATATAATGTTGTGATCAGAATGATTTTCGATAGGGCTGATTTCAGTTCCAGTCCCATGTGAGGTTGGGTTCAGGCAAGGGAAGCACTTTCGGGGGTTAGGGTCAGTTGCTGCGAACTGCAAGATCAACACCCACAACGTATTTGCAGCTTGTCCTTTTACTATTACTGTAAACATTTACTGGGTTACTATTTGGATTGTTCAAAAACTGGGCTAGAATCCCAACATCCTGTTGTGGCAGCAGCTCGTTTTTTTAAAACCCTGGTGTGTTTGGTGTTTGTTTAGAGGGACTTAAATTAAATTAAGACTGACTGTTGTGTTGCTGAGATGCAATAACTAAACAATAGTTGGGATGTGTGCCTCCTGTTTTACTAAATGTCAGCGAACAGTCCCTCACGCGAGTGTGTCACTGGGTGTTTACGTTCATTCTCGCCCCGCGCTATTCTTTTATAGACTCCTTGTTGCTCGGTACTGGTCCGCACGGAGCCTCGCGTTGTGCTCATGTTACTTCATGTGTGTGTTTGGAGGGGGAGGGTAGCATTCCTACCAGGGCAGCCAGCATTAGTGTCCACAGCGGGCGGCTAAACTCAGATGAATATGCGCAGAGGGCAAACCGCTCTAAACTGCAGTGATGCGCATGCAAATGTTTACGCGAACGTCCTGTTCTTAAATAGCGTAGCTATGAAGTCAGAACAGAAGCTCTAAATGACAAGCGATCCCTGACATACTACTGATAACATGGGTGAAACAACACAGACGTTGTGTGTGCGTTGGCAGTGGAGGCTGGAATCGGGATGAAAAACTCGATAACTGTGTGCTGGTAAATAGGCCACAGGTTTATAGCAGCGCTGAGCCTTTGTCCCTTTGTTTAACCCTGTTCTGTCACTACACTGCTGCCCGCTGACACGTCATCACCTGTCAGGATTAATCCTGACCGACGTTTGGATCAGATTAAATAGAATTTGATCAAACATAACCTAGTTTTTACAACTACTGCAGTCTGCATTGGTCACGGGAGGAGCATCTCCCCCAGCCTCTCCAACACAATATTGCCATAGCAGCACGCGTGATGCGATCGGGTCGGGTCGTTGGTTAGTACAGTGTCCGTGATCATGCATGAAGGTCACAGGGCAGCGGTGATGGTCATTCGGTAACCATGGAAACAACCTGATTAAGATGGGACATACTTACAAAGAACACGCCTCCCTCCACCTTCCGGGCTCGTCTCCCTGTCACCTTGGCAGAATGACAGTGAATTAACTTTCAGGAGGATATTTGCTTTGTACAGTGGCAACACAGGTGATCAGAACATGTGTGACGCGGTTGGGACTCTTCAAACAGCCGCGCAGGTGCAAGAGACCTTTGGTGGCGCCCACTCATCAGAGTTGCTTTATGAACAGCATGGGACACAGTGTGGCAGGTGTCTAGTTCCCTGCTCTGATTTGAGTCTGGATGTGTTAACTGCCCCCACTCAGAACCTCCTACATTGAGTCCAGAGGAATCAAAATCAGTTATTATATATATTATTATAAGTTATTTTATGTATAATTAAACGTTACAGCACCCAATAAACAAATAACAGCACCTGCCCTGTGCCTGTTCCACCCGCTATACGTTAATCCTGCCAGCTCAGCAGGGCTCGTGTCCATGTGTAGCCCAGATCCATGAGTCATCTGGTATTTACATATCTGAGACTGTGAGACATCCTTTCCCTCCCGTCCCAGAGAGAGAAGATGAGAGGTGGAGGGATTTCCAGAGAAGAGACACACAGAGAGCGAAGAGGACAGGGGGGGGGGGGGGATGAAAGTGTAAGCAGCAACTGAAGGGGCTGGGGGGGTACGCAGCAGTGGGGCTGATATTTATAGATAAGTAAAAGGCCAGTGATGATGCAGTGAAGCCTCAGCAACACAAGACTGTGACTGCCAGGAAAAGCAATGCTGATGTAATGGCCAACATTAAGGCCAAAACGTGTCTGAATTGGGTAATATTACGAACTATTATTGCTTTGGGATGTTGTTTCAGAAAGCATAACATTAAAGATGATAATAAATACCAATGTGCAGGTGTCAAGCACTAACTTAAATGACGGGGGCAAATGTCATTAGCTTTAACTAGCTAATAGAGATAACTCACATTTAGAGGAGTCTTATAGCTCCAGCATTATTTTATTGTGTATACCCTGCTGTAGGATTATTTTCATTTTCATCATATGTGTGTGGATGAGACCCCGTGATTTACAATACCCTCCCTTTCTGCAACAACACTTCATGCAACAAAATGTGATGCAGTATGTACATCTTCCACACACACTTCCCTAATTAGATCATATTTAAAATGTTTGCCGTGACTGTTTGTCATTTTCAGGTCTCTCAGTTCAAGATCTTGATATTTGTATGTTTGATTGATATGGTTGTATTAATATTTGTGTGGTATATCATATGCTTTAAAGTACTGAGTGACTTTAAAGTGCTTTTACTGAGCATCTTACTTTACCAAACATTCATCAGCTACTCTGCTCCAATAAATCCAATAAATGACATCACACTAATATTAATAAAGGTCTTAAAGCTCTAAATGTTAAACTGCCTTGTTACTCAGTGTTGTCCTCTAGGCCAGTCTAATGTTTGTTACAGTAATAATGCAGAGATAATAAGATTGTCAGAGCCACACGTGTGGTTTCATGGTCTGTCGCCTGACTCCATGGAAAATGCTAGCGTGGCCTGTCCAGCGTGTTGATGTCCTGCGGTGCTATAAACAGAAGTGCTCCGTGCCGGCGAGAGCGTGCAGCCGCGCCGTAATCGTCAGCTCAGATTCAAGTTAACCTTTTGAACGTTTAAGTTTTACTGCCCAGAAGTTTCTCCTACCTCCAGAGCCACAGGCTGAGTGAACCCCCATGTGAAAACAGCCCTGACAAGGCGCCGGGAGTCCGTCCACTAACTCCGCGGCCTCAGAAACATTCACAGCTCCCACCCAGCCT